>PVKU01002480.1:0-225257 GCA_004027475.1 Anoura caudifer | reverse complement strand
GTTTCCAAGAAAAGGCTAACTTTAAAATGACCCTATTTAAAGCAAGAAAAATGTTTCATTATAAATAATAGGTATAAAAGTTTGAGTGAGACTTCATCAAAAAAGAGGAACTGAATTATGAAAATGACTTCTACATGCCAAAAAACTAAATTATAATTGCATCTATGTATTGATCCTTAGAATTAGCCTATTGTTTCTAGAAATAAATGGGTTCTGCTGGTTGTTTGTTTATTCGTTTCTTTGTTTCTGGTGGATGAGAATGTAGCTAAATTTCCTAACAAAAGAAACTTTGTAGTGCAATTATTAAGATGGCCATTTTGGGAGAAGGAAGATGGTGGTGCAGTAGGAGGGAGCAGATTCCATTTCCCCCTGCACATGGGAGAGGAACCTGGCCAATCTGCAGAGAAATGGAGCAGTCAACCGGTGGAAACACAGCATATTTGAAAGCAGGAGATCGAAGGTTGTAGAGGATATTGAAAAATCGGATGGGTAAGGAGAGTACTTTAGAACAATAAGAGCCCAGGGATCAACATGGAGACCAGGGCTGCTGAGGCCCCAGGCCAGTGCTTGCCAGGCCTGCTATGGAGCTCTAGGGAGGGAGCCGGGTCCATGCACTACAGCAGACTGAAGATGCCCACTCTCAGAGACAACTGTGCGCAACCATGGGCACTCCGGCACACGTGACAGCAGACTGCGCTGAGGGACCAGAGACCTGTGGCCGAAGGCGCCTGAGTGCGGAGGGGACAACTGCATGACCAGAGCCTTTGGCACATGCCGGGAAACTGGGGAGTGCGAATGATCCATGGGAGAATCAGAGCCCGCACATGTGAACCCAGGGAGTGGGCACGGTCCATGGGAAATCCATAGTTCACTCCTGTGAAATTGGGGTGAGTACACGGTGTAAGAGACCTGAGCTCACACCCATGAACTCAGGAAAGTGTGCGCTCCCCAGGAGGCTCAGAACATATGCCTGAGGCCCTGTGCAGAGAGGTGGTGGGGTAGTCCCGGGAGGACTAGCCCAAAGATAAGTGAGTGCTAAACAGGGAGAAAAGCGATACTGTCACCCCTTGGCCTTTGCAGCCAGCAAGACCAGAAAATCTGGCTTGGCAAGTGTGAAAACAGCAAGAGGTTTTTTTGTTTTTTTGTTTTGGTTTTTTATTTTTTAAATAATTTCTTAAATTATTTTTTCATTATTTTTATCAATTTTACCCCTCAACTCCTTTTGCTTCTCTTTACTTCTTTCTTGTTTTATTCCTTCTTTCCTTCTTTCCAATTTTATCTCTTCTTCCTTCCTCTTTTTTTCTTCCTTTTTTCATTTTTTCTTCCTCTTTTCTCTTTTTAAATATTGAATGAGACAAAAACAAATAAAAAACCCGGAACAGTGAAAAAAACAGAGTTGGTCCCAAAGAGGGGGCATTCCAACAGCTGAGACAGTGGAAGCTGTAATCATCAGGATACCTGAAGGAGACTGCACCACTGAATCTCACAGGTATTCTACCACAGAAGTTCACACCATAAACCCTGGGAGCCAGAACAGATCAATTTAAGAAACTGAGGCTAACAAGAAGAGTCTCACAAACAATGGGAAGACAAAGAAACAATCCCCAAATGAAAAGAAAGGAGTGAGCCCCAGAAAGAATGCTAAATGAAACAGAGACAACTCAACTATCAGATTTTTGTTCAAAGCAATGGTTGTCAGGAAGCTCCATGAGCTCTCAATGAGCTACCAGGAACTACAGGGAAGCTACGATGAACTCACTGCAAACTATATCAACATGAAAAAGGAAATAGAAACTATCAACAAGGGCCAAGAGGAAATGAAGAATATAATTTCTGAACTGAAGAACACAGTGGAAGGAATGAAAAGCAGAACTGATGAACTAGAAGATTGGATCAGCGAGTTGGAGGACAAAGTAGAAAAAACCACCCAGAAAGAGCAAGAAAAGGAAAAGAGGCTCAGAAAGAATGAAGAGGGATTAAGAGAAATGCAAGGCAATATGAAACATAATAATATCCATATAATAGGGATACCAGAAGGAGAAGAAGAAAAGCAAGGGATAGAAAACCTATTTGAAAAAGTAATGATGAAAAACTTCCCCAATTTCATGAGAGAACAAGTCACACAAATCCAGGAAACACAGAGTGTCCCAACCAAGAGGAACCCAAAGAGGCCCATTTCAAGACATATCATAATTAAAATGGCAAAATTCCAAGACAAAGAGAGAATCTTGAAGGCAGCAAGGGAGAAGAAGGAAGTAACATACAAGGAAGCCCCAATTAGGTTAGCAGCTGACTTCTCAAAGGAAACGTTCCAAGCCCAAAGAGAATGACAAGAAATATTCCAAGTAATGAGAACCAAAGGCCTGCAACCAAGACTACTTTACCCAGCCAGGCTTTCAATCAAGATAGAAGGCCAAATAAGGAGCTTCTTAGACAAAATAAGTCTAAAAGAATACACCTCTACTAAAATAGTTCTGCAAGAGATACTAATGGGACTGCTTTAAGGAAAGGAAGGAGAGAGAGAGAGAGAGAGAGAGAGAGAGAGAGAGAGAGAGAGAGAGAGAGAGAGAGAGAGAAACACAGGCACAAAAAGGGCAATGAATAAATTCCTATCAATAATAATCTTAAACATAAATGGACTAAATGCTCCAATCAAAAGACATAGAATAGCTGAATGGATAAGGAAGCATGACCCACACATATGCTGCCTACAAGAGACCCACCTCAGGACAAAAGACCTGAAAATGAACTCACACAGACTCAAAGTGAAGGGCTGGAAACAAATTTTCCAAGCAAATGGACAGGAAAAAAAAGCTGGGGTAGCAATACTCATATCAGATAAAGTACACTTCAAAAGAAGAGCCATAAAGAGAGATGCAGAAAGTCATTTCATAACACTCAAGGGAGGAATCCACCAAGAAGTCATAAACATTGTAAATATATATGCACCCAACATAGGAGCACCTAAATACATCAAGAAAATCTTAGAGGACTTCAAGAAAGATATTGACAGCAACACAATTGTAGTAGGGGATTTTAACACCCCACTGTCAAAAATGGACAGATCTTCCAAACATAATATCAACAAAGATATTGTGGCATTGAACAACACTCTAGAAGAAATGGACTTAACAGATATATACAGAGCCCTTCATCCCAAAGAAACTAAATACACATTCTTTTCTAATGCACATGGAATATTTTCAAAGATAGACCACATGATAGGACACAAAGTACGCCTCATCAAATTCAAGAAAATTGAAATCATATCAGGCATTTTCTCCAACCACAAGGGACTGAAACTAGAAATCAACCCCAAGGGGAAAAACCCAAAATCCTCAAAATCATGGAGATTGAATAGCATGTTATTAAACAGTGAATGGGTCAAGAATGAAATTAGGGCGAAAATCAAAAAGTTTCTGGAAACAAATGAAAATGAACTCACAACAACCCAAATCTTATGGGACACAGTGAAGGCAGTCCTCAGAGGGAAGTTCATAGCTACATAGGCCTACCTAAAAAAGATAGAAACATTTCAAACAAACAACTTAACCCTAGCCTACAAGAACTCAAGAAACAACAACAAAGATAGCCCAGAGCAAGTAGAAGGAAGGAAATAACCAAGACCAGAGGAGAATTAAATGACACAGAGACTAAAAGCACAATTCTAAGGATCAATGAATCCAGGAGCTGGTTCTTTGAAAAGATAAACAAAATTGACAAGCCTTTAAGCAGGCTCATCAAGAAAAAAAGTGAGAGGACCCAAATAAACACAATCAGAAATGAAAGAGGAGAGATTACAACTGACACCACAGAAATACAAAGGATCGTAAGAAATTACTATGAAGAACTGTATGCCAAGAAATTTGAAAACCTAGGTGAAATGGACAAGTTTCTAGAAAAATATAATCTTCCAAAACTCAATGAAGAAGAAGCAGAAAACCTGAACAGACCAATAACAGCAGATGAAATTGAAGCAGTAATAAAAAAACTCCCGACACACGAAAGCCCTGGACCAGATGGTTTCACAGGAGAATTTTACAAAGCATTTAAGAAAGAGCTAACCCCTATCCTTCACAGACTATTAAAAAAATCCAAAATGATGGAAGACTCCCAAACTCTTTTTATGAAACCAGCATCATCCTAATCCCAAAACCAGATAAAGACACAACAAAGAAAGAAAACTTCAGGCCCATATTGCTGATGAACATAGACACTAAAATCCTCAACAAAATATTGGCAAACCTCATCCAACAATACATTAAAAAGATCATACACCATGACCAAGTGGGATTCATCCAAGGGATGCAAGGATGGTTCAACATACGCAAATCAGTAAATGTAATACATCACATAAACAAAAGCAAAGACAAAAATCACATGATCATACCAACAGATGCAGAAAAAGCATTTGATAAGATACAGCACCCATTTATGATAAAAACACTTAGCAAAGTGGAATTGAGGGAGCATTCCTCAACATAATAAAGGCCATATATGAGAGACCTACAGCCAACATCATACTCAACAGACAAAAACTGAAATCTTTTCCACTAAGATCAGGAACAAGACAAGGATGTTCACTTTCACCACTTCTATTCAATATAGTATTGGAAGTCTTAGCCACAGTGATTAGACAAGAAAAAGAAATAAAAGGCATCCAAATTGGAAAGGAGGAAACAAAACTATCATTGTTTGCAGATGACATGATAGTGTACATAGAAAATCCTATAGACTCGGCCAAAAAGCTGCTCGACCTAATAAATGAATTTGGCCAAACAGCAGGATACAAAGTCAATATCCAGAAATCAAAGGCATGTCTGTATACCAACAATGAAAGAGCAGAAGCAGAAGTCAAGAAAAAAATCCCATTCTATATAGCAAAAAGAAAAATAAAATACCTAGGAATAAAACTAACCAAGGAGGTAAAAGACCTGTATGCAGAAAACTACACAACACTGAAAAAAGAAATCAAGGAAGACACAAACAAATGAAACATATATCGTGTTCATGGATTGGAAGAATTAACATCATCAAAATGTGCATACTACCCAAAGCAATTTACAGATTCAATGCAATACCTATTAAAGTACCAATGGCATATTTCACAGACATAGAACAAACCAAAAATTTATATGGAACCATAAATGACCCTGAATAGCTGCAGCAATTTTGAGAAAGAAGAGCAAAGTAGGAGGGATCACAATACCTGACACCAAACTGTATTACAATGACACTGTAATAAAAACAGTATGGTACTGGCATAAAAACAGGCACATGGACCAGTGGAATAGAACAGAGAGCCCAGAAATACATGCAAGTCCCTACAGACAATTAATATTCCACAAAGGGGGCAGCAACATAAAATGGAGTAAAAACAGTCTCTTCAACAAGTGGTGTTGAGAGAACTGGACAGCTATGTGCAAAAAAATGAAACTCGAGCACCAACTTACACCATACACAAAAATAAATTCAAGGTGGATAAAAGATTTAAATATAAGCTGTGACACCATTAAAGTCCTAGAGGAGAACATAGGCAGGAAAATCTCAGATATTTTACTCAGCAACATTTTTACTGATATGTCCCCTAAAGCAAGGGACATAAAGGAAAGAATAAACAAATGGGATCTCATCAAAATAAAAAGCTTCTGCACAGCTAGAGAAAACAGTATTAAAATAAAAAGAGAATCAACTGTATGGGAAAACATATTTGCCAATGATACCTCAGACAAGGGTTTAATCTCCAAAATATATAAAGAATTTACACGACTCCACTCTAAGAAGACAAGCAACCCAATTAAAAAATGGGCAAAGGACTTGAAGAGACACTTCTCCAAGGAGGACATACAGAGGATCCAGAGACATATGAAAAGATGCTCAATATCACTAGCTATCAGAAAGATGCAAATTAAAACCACAATGAGATACCACTTCACACCAGTCAGAATGGCCATCACAAACAAAGCAACAAACAACAAATGTTTGAGAGGTTGTAGAGAAAAGGGGACCCTTGTGCACTGTTGGTGGATTTCAGATTGGTACAATCACTATGGAAAGCAGTATGGAATTTTCTAAGAAAACTAAAAATGGATCTACCTTTTGACCCAGCAATCCCACTGCTAGGATTATATCCTAAGAACCCTGAAACACCAATCCAAAAGAACCTATGCACCCCAATGTTCATAGCAGCACAATTTGCAATAGCCAAGTTTTAGAAGCAACCTAGGTGCCCATCAGTAAATGAATGGATCAAGAAACTATGGTACATTTACACAATGGAATTCTATGCAGCAGAAAGGAGCTCCTACCCTTCACGACAGCATGGATGGAACTTGAGAGCATTATGCTAAGCAAAATAAGCCAAGGGGTGAAAGACAAATACCATATGATCTTACCTTTAACAGGAGCTTAATCAACAAAACAAACAAACAAGCATAATATAACCAAAGACACTGAAATTGAGAACAGGCTGACAGTCACCAGAAGGGAGAGGGGAGAGAATTTCAGGGGAAAAGGGGAAGGGTTTGGAGCAACAAATATGAAAGACACATGGACAAAAACTGGGGGCGGGGGTGGATATGGGAGGGAGGTAGGGAGAGTTGGGGCAGTGGGCTGGGATGGGAATAAAAGTCAGATAACTGTACAAGAACAACAATTAAAATAAAATGAAAAAAAATTTAAAAAAGATGGCCATTTTGGCAAAAATGCCTAACAACATTTGCAAAGTTTTCTCTCAATATTCTGGAATTTGAATAACTCACTTCTGAAGAACCTATTCTGTCTTATCCTTAGACTTATTTTTCTGATTCTTGATTCAGCTAACTCAACAGATCATCATTTGTTTATGGGTTTGCAAAAGAGTCATGCCATTCACGAACATTGCCTTTAATGGCATTCCACATATTCAAGGGTTTCCAATTTCCCTTAGAAATTGGTTTGTGTTTTGCACTGCATTTTGTTCAGCGTTCAAACAGACAAGATGTTGAGAGGGTTATTTTAATGGGGGCTAGTTTTTTAAGTGGATAGTTCATTCATGAATATTTGCATGATGTGGTCAGCTTTGCTTCCCTAGGCAACTTTGTCTCCATAAAGATTTGGACAATAAATGCTTAGGAAAAAAAAAAAAAAAACCACTCCCTCTTCCATACTACTCAATAGATTTAATTTAAATATACATCTGTTATAACTTTAAAAGTCTATAAAACTTTGTAATCATGAGTCAGCTTCATAAAGTCATGTAATGAGTGGCTTGAGGGCCATGAATAAACCATAAATAATAGATATCTGGACCATTAATTTAAATGTTGAAAATATTAAATATTAAAACAAATGTTTTTTATGCTTTGAGGAAAACTCATTCTTCTGGGTATGTTCTATAACAGGAACTCTAACAACACAAATATTGCACACTATTTGTAATTGTGATTACATGAACAAAAGTATTACGAGTACATATTAACTAACAACAAGATAAAATGTCCCTATAAATGAAAGTCAAACAGAAGAAAGGTGGAAATAACTTTTCATGGCAAAAGGAATGAAACCTCAGCCTGGATCCTTCACTTTGGGTTTGGTTTTATTGTTTCAACGCGAGGTTGCTTACATACAATGTGAAAGTGCCAACTCTTTATGTGAAAGAAACTATCAAAAATAAAAGATGATGGAAATGTAGGGGAGGAGGAAAGATACATCTAGCAGTGTGCTGGAGCTACCTCCTCAGTTTTCAGGAACCTTGCAAGTCAGTTGTTAAACCACTATCAGCTTAAAATCAGCCATAGGAGAGTATGGTACACCATGAAATTAGCAAATGCTACCAGTCAGAGATTCTGTATTTTTTCAGTGTGGTTGTTAACCATTCGCTAGCACATCACTGAACCTTATAATGAAAAAACAAGAGACTAATATGCTACCCGATCAAATGGCCATCCTTGGGAAGAGGAGAAAAACTCTGATCTACTCTCAGATTCCTGGACTGAGTGGAAAGTCCCCTGTAGCAGCCATCATCTGAGAAAGGGAGGCTACTATACACACCAGCAGAAATCCTCTTGGAGTCACTGAAGATCACCACTCTGCTGCTCTTAGCATTCTCCACTTCTTAGTACAATGAATGACAATTCACTCCCTTTTCTTTGCCCCCAGCCAAAAAAAAAAAAAACTGTTGAAAACTGTTGACAATACTAGCATCTTTTCCCTATACAAGTAATCAAGGATCAGAGGGGAGCTGAGTTGGAAGAGGAAGAAAGCTAGAAAGAAATAACTAACTGTTCCCTCTTCAGCCTCATTCAGATCTAGACAAAGTTCTCAATACTTTAGTTCTTAAGACTCTACTGGCAGCTTTAAAAAGATATCAATGCTTTTGTTCATAAACCAACAAACAAGGTGGAGCCAGACACATAGATACAGAGAACAGATGGACAGCTGTCAGAGGGGAGGGGTTTGGGGCCTGGGAAGGGTGAAGGGATTAAACAAAAAAAGAAAAAGGAAGGAAGGAGGGAAGGAAGGAAGACCCATGGACACAGACAATAGTATGGTGATTCCCAGATGGAAGGGAGATAAGAAGAGGTAGGAGAGAGTAAAGGGGATAAATGGTGAAGGAAGGAGACTTGACTTGGGGTGGTAAAGACATAATACAATATACAGATGGTGTATTGTGGAATTGTATACCTGAAACATAAAATTTTATTAACTAATGTCACCTCAATAAATTTAATTAAAAATAAAATAAAGTGCATTGAAATTTTATCCTTAAAAAAAAAAAAAATAAGAATGCTTGAGCTCCTGGAACCAGTGAATCACGTCTGGGGATGAAGCCCAGGCATTAGGTGCAGTGTGACTGAGAATCACTTATCACGACCATTGAATGGAACAAAAACCAGAATATAAACTCAAAGAAAGCAGGGACCTGCCTTGTTTACCAGCCTGTCCTCAGGATCAAAGGATTCACACCCTATACTTTTCCAAAAAGAGGAGAATTCACTTTCCTGAGGTATAAACAAGCATTCCATACATTACAAACACTTGACTTTAACAAATGTTGCTTACACCATGAACAGGTTATAGGTAGTCTTCTTTCCCTTTCACCCAGTGCTCTGTAGTCTAACCCAAGTGGTTCTCAATCCTTGCTGTGTATCAGAATCACCTGGGAAAGTTATGCACCTAGACAGAAAAACAAACAAACAAACAAACAATTCCTTAGGCTCCACCTTCAATTTCCTATATCAAATGACCAGCATTAGTGCCAGGAATCTGCCATTTCCAAAATTTCCAAGAGACTCTGAAGCACTTCCAGGCTTGAGAACCACCAGTTTTAAGCAAGTACTACTAAAGCCCAGCCTCCCTCTGAAGATCGGCCAAGGGGCTGGGGACAAACATCATGACCTGTTGGGCAGTTTGCAGAACCGTCTGACTCCGAGCTTCATCACCCTACAGTCCTCGACTCCATTTCAGGACACTTCTTTCTCACGTTATACACACCCTATTCAAATTCAGTTTGCTTTCCACTCTTTCTTCCAACTCTTTCTTTGTCACTTCAGGAAAACCTATCCTGATCCATTTCCATGGTTCAGGAAAGAAAGGCAGTGCAAAGGTGAAAAAAGTAGAAATTAGGAGAGATTGGTTAACTTCTAAAGCCCCGGAAAGTTCCTAGAGAAAAAGCCAGTGCCCTTCAGAATCTCCACAGATCTTTTTTTTTTTCTTTTTTAAATAGAATTTTTGATGTATTTTTTCTTTTTTATTATTATATAGGTCTCAGGTGCACAGTTCCATAACACGTCACTTGTACACTGTGTTGTGTGTTCACCACCTCAAGTCAAGTCTCCACAGACCTATTCATTTTCCTCTAACTTAACCCGGTAGTCTCCAAGAGCATGTGTTAATGGTAAGCTACTTATTTAAATTGATTGTTTTTATCTTTTGCTTCCTTACCCATTTTTACAACAATATTGTTACCTTCTTTAACCACAGATTAAAGAAATGTATAATTTCTTTCTGCTACACTCTGGGCATGATATGCTTTTGTGTGATGGTTTAGGAATTGAACAAACTCTGTCAATGTTTTAGTGAGAAAAGGCACTCAATAGACTTAACCAACTTTGGAGATTCAACCCATAGCTAAACAAGGAACAGCCTGAATACCAGTTCTTCTTGAATTGTCCATAAATACTATGGGCTAAAGCAGAAAGATATTTGAGCTTCAAAAAAGAACTATGAACATGAGCCCTTTCTCCAACAACAGACCTATCAAAGGGAATCCTTAAGTGTGAGACAGCATGCAGCCACACTCACCTGGGTGCAACTTTCTCCTCGTGCCCTCCATCATCATCTCCTCCAATACCGATCAGCACACAATAGGTCCTAAGTGTTTGATAAACTGAACTAAACTACTTATTGTTTTTATATTTCTTTTAAATTACTATTTCCTTCATGCTTTTAGCCTATTGTAACATATTAATTTGACTCATAGTCATCTGTTTTGGTTTTATATTTGTCTTTATTTTTCTAAACCATCATAGTTTTTCAAATACCAATTGCACAAGCTCCTTGGAATGTAGTTTGGAAATATTTATCAAAATTTTTAGTTGCATATATCTTTTCAGGTAGTAATTCCACCTCTAGAAAATCATCTTATCTATCTATATATGTGTACATGTGAACACAAGCATATTCATGAGATATTTTTAGTGTTGTAGGTAATTGCAAAAACTCTAGAAACCATCCTTTTTAGATGACTTTTTACATAAATTAAGGAACATCTTTGAAAGGGAAATGTATGTAGATGCTAAAAAATGAGACAGATCTAAATAGATCTGCTTGTATGTAACTGTCTCCTAGATATAATTTTACATGGAAAAAAAGATGCAGAATAATATGTATTTTACCATGTACATAAACACACAATTTGTTTATAAATAGCAAATTTCTATAAAGATATGGAAGGAGTTTTTAACAGTAATTGCCTCTTGGAAGGGAGAATTTGAAATTAATTATCAGCGATGAGATGCTGTAAGATTTTTCATTGAATGCTTTCCTGTACTCTTTAAAATTTTTGTCATGGCCTGTATTACTTCTTTAATTAATGATTTTTAAAAACAGAAATCACCGTAATCAAAAAAAGAGTTTTGAAGTATTTACACTTCAGCATATATGTAGCTATAACATTTTGTTAGACAGAATTTGCAGTGTTAAAGGGATTACCAGAAGCACCTTCCTCTAATCATCTTGCTTCTTTACAGAGCTCGGCAAGAGGATTTCTGCTGGTAAGGCCTAATGGAGGAGCCTGTTAGAAAATTTTGTCTATGAGCCTAGAATTTCAACTAAAACATTTTTCCAAAGATATTTCAATTTGCAACACAACAGATTCAAGGGCAAATCCAGAGTAGAGTCCTAAACCAGCACAAAGCAAATAGGTGGTACAGTTGCCACCTTTTCTGCCCTGGCACCTGGGAGGCCACTGCCACGGATCAAACCCACTTTCCCAACTTCAGAATCTTCAAGGAGTTCATTGCCAGTTGAGTAGAACGAGAACCAGTTTTTTCCACGTCAATCCCAAATTGTACACCCTCGCCCCTGCCTTGAATTTCTGGGGAGACAGAGAGGAGAAGCCGCTGTGCTGGCCTGGCTTGGGTTCTATTTGCGCAATTCAAACATCCAAAAAAAGGAAAATGTTTAACTGTGTCCGTCAGACTTGGTGGCTTGTAGTTGGATAAACCACCTGAATGATGCATGAGACGAAAAACAAAGTGTACTCTGGGGAAGGACAAGGCATGGTCTATGGGTGGTGACAAGCTGGGGTCTGGGGTGAAGGAGGAATTGTCAGGGTAGCACTCTCCACTGTGATTTTTGGCCTCAGGTTCTCTTCCATCCCAAGGAATTTGTTCTAAGTTCCAAGGGAAAAGTGTGCTGTGATAAAAACCAGGCCAAATAAAAATTGTGGTTCTGGAGGTGTATGACCTAAGGTAAAGTTAGGTCACCTCCCCAGCCTCATTTTTCTGTTTGGCGAAGTGTATTGGTGAGATGATTTCCAAAGTCCCTTTCAATTTGCACATTCAGCACGGTATCATTGGAAGGTAAACTGGAAAGTACCATATTTTGCCATGTATAATGTGCACTTTTTTGCCCAAATTTTTTAAGGAAAAATAAGGGAGTGCATTATACATGGGTAGTACTAATTCCATATCTATATAAATGTTTTTAACTCTTTTATTTGAGCTTATACATTAAAAGTGTAACTCTAGAAGGTAATAATGATATCTGTATGCTAAATAATACCCTGGAATATGATAATCAGTTTTGTTGAACTTTTTAAATCAAGTTAAAAAATTAAAATGAAAGATTATTTTCCTGAAAGTTTGGGCAAAAAGTGTGGGTGTGCATTATGTATGGCAAAATATGGTAAACAGTTCTTTATTTAAGATGCATGTGAGTCTTCCCAATGAAACAAAGTGCTTTGTTATGCAAACTGCATCTGACTGCTGCTTCTTTAGCTTGCTTACTAATCAGTGTTTCTCAGTGAGACAAATGAACATGGACACTCTCTGCCATCACATGGGGGGAGTCCTCTTGTCTTTCTGGGAAGTCTGGTCCATCCTGAAATGGGCTTTCTGTAGGGCCCACATTGCTCCCCAGTGGTCTTCTGGTCACCTTGGGAAAGTTTGGAAGGCCACAGAGGTGAGGCTTTGCCCTGTGACATTTCCAATCTAGTCATGGGACTGGGACAACTACAACTATCCCAAAGGATGCTATCATGCTAATAGTGGCAGGAGCAAGTTGTAGCTCAGAGGGCCTGTAGCCACACTCTCCACCAGCTCTGATCCTCAAGCTAAGCCAAATACATATGTATAAAAAGCCAGCTTCATGGTCTCACAACCAGGGTACTTGCATAGGCCCCATATTTGGAAGGGAGGCCTGCCCTCCCTTTGCAGTTGTCATAAAAATTCTTAGTAATTTTATTTTAAAGCTGCATTCTGTGAGGTTCAGTGAAACAATGGAGGATGTGCTGGGGCTTTGCAGCCTAGCCTCCACCATAGTCCCATCTCTCACTGCTTCCCTGGGATGGATTCTTAGTCATCCTCAACCCCACCCAGAAATTGCCTTCCCCCTTCCTCCTGCAGAGTCCAAGGCACATTCATCTAGTGAGTAATCTCCATGCCTGAGAGAACATAACATTGAATTCCAAATAAACAATCACCATGACAGATGCAACAGAGAGACAACAGAAGAAAGAAAAAAATTTTTCTGCGTTTTGAATAAGATTTCCCACATATTTATTTTATCCTAGGCCTAGGAAATTATGCAGCTGGCCTTGTACTGGTTTGGCCAAAGAAGTCGATTATATTTTTTCCATACGATGGTTATAGTAGTGCTTAGTTGTCATTAACTTCATTCAAAACAACTTTATTTTGTTAGATTGTACTGTGACAGCAGTCATATCGGTGTGCATTAAAAAAAAAGATCTGGAGAGCACAATGCTAAGTGAAATAAGCCAGGTGGTGAAAGACAAATACCATTTGATCTCACCGAAAGTGGAACCTAATCAACAAAACAAACAAGCAAGCAAAATACAACCAGAGACATTGAAATTGAGAACAAACTGATAGTAACTAGAGAGGAGATAAGAGGGGATAATGGTGGGGGGAGGGGGAAGGATCTTCAGGAACATGTATAAAGGACACATGGAGAAAACCAAAGGGGGGTAGGATCAAGGGTGGGAAGTGAGGAAATAGGAGGAAAAGGGAGACAATTGTACTTGAACAACAACAATGAAAAAATGTGAAAAAGAAGACATCAAAATTGGTGAATTTTGGTGTAGCCATTTTGATACTGAAGATGAAAGAATATATGCAACATTTCAGCATACTATGCTTTATTATTTCAAGAAATGTAAAAACACAACTGAAATGCAAAAAGAGATTTGTGCAGTGTATGGAGAAGATGATGTGAGTGATCAAACATGTCAAAAGTAGTTTGCGAAGCTTCTTGATACTGTTGACATTTTGACCAAATAATTCCTTGCTGTGGGGCTGTCTTATGCATGTAAAGATGTTTAGCAGCACCCCTGGCCTCTCCCCACTAGAAGCCAATAGTGGGAGATAGTTGACATATTCAAAATATCCAAATCAATAAAGTTACTGGTAAAAATAAAAGATGTGACTTTTATGTTATCGAAAAAATGCAATGGACTTTTTAGTCAACCCAATATATACGCAGTAGGCATGAAAGTCCCTGATCAGGAATGGTTGATCCTAAACCACTTCGATATACACACATTCTAGGGTCAATTATGTTCCTAAAAAGACTGAACAAAAAGCAGGAGAGAGTGTGGGAGAGAACAGAAAGGCCAGGTGTGTTGGAGGCGGGACTATCCCTTCCAGCTCTACACGCAGGACACCTACTCAACCTTTGCCTTTCTGAATATGAAGCTAAAGTGATCTTTATCCAAACAAAATGTGCTCTGCCTTTAAAGGTGTAAAGAGGAACAGTGCCAGTAATGTATTAACAAACTACCTGAAAGGAGAGGATATAGTCACCTAGAATGGTAATTAACAGTGAATGAGTGAAGCAATCTGCAAAAGTAGTTAGAAAGATGGGCTTTCAAGGAAGATTGCACTTAGATTCCACTTCTGGCTAATCTCTCACTAGCTGCATGCCTTTGGAAAAGGTGACCTCTGTATTTTAGTGCTCTCTTCTTTAAAAATAGGATAATAAGAGTAGTTCCCCCAGTAACTGTTGAAAGGATTAAATGCTCAGAACAGTGCCCAGCACATAGAAGTGCTTTAATCAATGTTAAACATAAGGTTGCAAATAAGGAAAGTTTTTGAGAGTCTCAAGGTAATCAGGAAAAGATTTGCAAGGTGTTGCCATGAGTATCCTATATTGAAAGTTTGTACAGCATTGTTTTCTTCACAACTGTGAGCTTAATATAAAAGCTTTCATAAGAAGGATCTTTGGTAGAAAACCTAGATAAAAAAGCTTTATGTCATTGTTTGAAAACACACACATACACAAACAAGACAAGACTTAGAAATAAGAGACTTAGTTTAACTACATGCTCTTGAAGCTATTTCTGAAATGATTACTCAGTCTCATCGAGTCTTGATTTGGTATTAAGCAGCTCTAATGAAAGTGTGCAAACATCTGCCTGATACTCTGGGTCTTTCCTTAGCTAGTCTGCCATACTGACTTATTGAAGTTACAATTTAGGATGATTTTGCATAAGATAAAAGCCACATCTGCTATCCACAAATCTTTATTTATTTATTTATTTTTTTGCTTGCAGGACCTTATGTCCCTCCACAGATGTAACAATACCACCTGATGTTTTAAAATAAATCCTGTTGGAAAGAATGCAGAAAAAAAATGTACCTATCTGGTGATGAATGTATGTAATAGACAGGGCTGCTAAAGTACCAATTTAGTTAACTGCGTGTTCATTTAATAGTTGCATACTGTTCTCAACTGACCTCAGCACCAATGTGCTGAGGGTGATTTCACTATGTTTCCTGATGATCATTTGGTTTCTTTGGATTTAATTACAAGTACTTCTTCCTATGAATGTATGCCCAGAAGGTCAAATAGCTAAAAAATAAAAAAGTAAACAATCAAATAAAATGTAGGAAACCATCCAAATGATACCAGTTTCTCCAACATTGATGGGATGTTATATTATTAATGAGGCCATGCAATTTTACTATTCTGCAATGTCTTCTCCTGTAATATCTACCAGCACAAGGGGTGAAGACAGGATGCCCACAAGTTCAGTTACAGCTGTGTTCTAATTTCATTTTAGGTAAACAAAGGAAATCTACATTTGGTTTTAAGACATAAGTCCCAGACAGCGTGGAATGATAGTTCATAAGACACCTTAACTTCTCAAAATTTCCCCCTCATCCTGTGCATAAAGAACAAAGTGAACCAGATACTCTATAACATGCCTTCCAGCTTTAACAGTCTATAGAAATTTATCTGAATAGATTATGTGATCTTACATGGCTTGATCCCCTCTCAAGCCAAAGAAGAAAGAGTTATTGGAGTTAAAATGATCAATGTCAGAAAAAGGAAGTCAGGAGGTTAATAATGTAAACACTGGTAGTGGGTATACCAGGAAGAGCATCTCTGTGGTACAGGAGGCAAGAAGAATGCAAAAAAAAACCCACAACAACATACTGAATTTCACTTCTATTGTAGGAGACTTTGGGATGGCATGAAGGAACTGAAAAGGCAGGAAGACGGTAGGTAACATCATAGAAGAAAATTTGGAAAAGTCTTTACATGGAGGATTTTAGCTTGTCCTGAGTAGGGAACTCTTTCAAATTTCTCTATGTGTCTGTTCCAAGAAAGAGCTTCATTTAGATAATAAATATGACAGGTAATAGATTTCATATAATCCATTGAACACTAAAAGGAGTTGTGCGTCTGAATTTCAAGTAAATCTCTTAGAACATAGTAGAACTAAAGTGGCTGAGTGATTGTATGAGATGGAAATAATTTCATAAAATTATAATTAATGTCAGTCTGATAATAATAGTTACCATTTATTTAGTGCCTATCATGGATCAGAACCTACATTGGGTAATTTACATATAATATCTCATCTAATGCTTAGAGCATCGTAGGGACACAATTTATACCTGCAGTAAATGTTCAGAAAGGAAAGCAACCTGCTAAAGGTCATGGGGATGGCAGACGGGAGACTGAAACCCAGACCTTACTGGTTCAAAGCCCATGCATATTCTTTCCCATCTTCCATCCTGCCACCCTTGGCATCTTATTGGGGGAGCCAATCATAAGAGGCACATATTCTGAACTGGTAAACACCACGATGCTCTGACTGTACAGTATACTATTTGATGTGTGGGAAAGTATAAAGAAAATAAATAAATGTAGTCCTTATTTTTAATGATTATTATGTTATGCATTATTTTTTTAAATTAGTAAATCTATACATTGAAGGGCATATACAAGGTCTGTCTGGAAAAACCCCAATCATTGTTAATATAACAAGAATGGTTTGTGTGACATCAAAGTAAACTGGCAGCCAAGGAGAGTGGGTTGGAATGAGCATATATGAACAATGATGACTTCACTGTACTAGTCAGTGGGGGCGATAGACATGGTGAAGTGAGTATGTGTACTGTGTGGCCATCACATTCAAAATGACTGAGCAATTAGAGCAACAAATCTACATCCAATTTTGCATTAAGCTTGAAAATTCCTCTGTGAAAATTATTTGGATAATTCAAAAGGCCACAGCTGTGGGCAAATGGTGATTGGCAGCTTCATCATGACAACACACCCACTCATGCATTGTGTTTCGTGCAGAGTTTTTTGGCAAAACATCAAATCACCTAGGTGACTCAGCCCCTCTACAACCCAGATTTGGTGCCTTGCAACTTCTGGCTTTTCTCAAAACTAAAATAACTTTTTAAAGGAAAGAAATTTCAGATCTTTGATGAGATTCAGGAAACAGTAACAGAGCAGCTGATGGCAACTGGGAGAACTGTGTGAGGTCGCAAGGTGCCTACGTTGAAGGGGACTGAGGTGTCATTGTCCTATGGACAGTGTTTCTTGTATCGTGTATCTTCTTCAGTAAATGTCTCAATTTTTCATATTACATGGCTGGATACCTCTGGACAAACCTCATACATACATATATACACACATATGCACAATATATCACTACTGCTTATGTGTACCAACTGGTACATATTACATATACACACATGCCTATATGTATCTGCACACACACATATATATATACACACACATGCACAATTTTAAACCAACTTTTCCTTCCAGGTAGTGGTAAAACATATTAAAATGAAGCAATTGCCTGACATATGATATTTAAAAAATACTATAGAAAAACTGTCTTAGCAGTGAAATCTTAAAGTTAAGTGATGTGGATCCAGTCCATGGAGGAGAGAGTGATTCTACAGAGAAAAAGTTTTTGAAAGAAGGAATAAAGTGAACCAGAATTTGACTAAGGACACACAATGTGCCCATATTGTGCTAGGTGCTTCCTGACTATCTCCTTTATTTTCCTTGAGTGAGAAACAGCCCGTCAGACTGTTGAGTAGACATTCTTGAATGGACCATTCAGTAAATGTACAGCTTAAAAACTGCCCTAATAATCAGTGATTATACATGACTTCACATAAGCAATCAGTGATGAATTAGTAATAACATGAAGACCGTGAATGATGAAACATTCTGTGACACTAACTTCTTGGTTTTAAAAGTGATTTATTCTAATTTTTTTCCTCTTCCCAGCAACCTTCAATATGAGTAGTAAGGTTGAATTATCATAATGAAACACACAAATTCATTGCTCGTAGTTAAATGCTCATCACCAATCAGTTAGAGATGTCCTTTTTCTACCCCAGATCAAAAAGCTAACCAAAAGCGGTCCAAGTGACACAGACCTGAGAGGCTTTGTGCATATCCTGTCAGGATAAGTGGGAAGTCAAGCCCACGGGGAGCCAGGTATTTTTTTAATTGGCCTAGTTCACTGTAATACCTCACTTCACTGCCACCCTTTTATGACAATTAGCCTTCCTCTCCCCATGCAGAAATTCAAAATTGTGGCCCAAGGAAAGAATCTAGTCGACCACTTTCAGAGTCACAGAAAAAAGAGATTGGAAATGCTATAGATATCTTTTACAGTGATGCTAACTGAGTATTCTAAGCAGGGCCAGGACTAGGTTAAGGTGAGTAAGGCACCATTTCATGCATTTGCATGGTCCTAAGCATGAGTGTCTCCTTAGATTTACATCCCAATGCACCTCCCATGCTTTGCCCTAGACCCAGTCCTTATTCAAGAAGAGGGGCGTTATAGCTAGGCTTTCACATCCTTACGAAATTACCAAACTTCCTCTTGTTTATAAATTCACCTTGATATCTCCGATCTTGGAAATTTTTGAACACCATGACTTTTTCTTGCTTCAAAAACTTTAATTATCTTCCTGTTGTTGCCTGAGAAATTAAAGCCAAATTCTTACCTTTTAACAAGAACTTTTGACACAAACCTGACTTTCCACTCACCTCATATGGAGTCAGGGGGCTGACCACTGGCTACACTCTCAGCTCCTGCACTTTATACTCCATCTCCATTCCTACTTCCCATCTGTGCCAAAGAATAGCTTTTTACCCAGTTGCTTCCAGCCTTTTGACCAACGTATGTTTTCCTCCTGGAAGTTCCCTCTCTATACTACTTATATCGTACAATGCAAATACCATTTACTAAGAGCTCAATGGAATCCCCTTTCCTCTGGAAGGCCTTATCCCATCCCACCCATAAGAATTAATTTTTTCTTCTCTGTCTTACCACTCTTTTTTCACAACATTGAGAAAGCATTTATCTCAGTGATCCTTTTATTAGAAGAAAAAAATCATTATTTGCAGTTATGTCTATACTGTGACTGTCCTTTGAACTCTTGGAAGGAAGAGTCCATTTTATTTGTCTCTGTATTCCCAAAGAACTCTGCAGTGAATTGCACATGGTGGGCTCTTAATATATTTGCACTTCACTGTGTGACTGGGTACATTCTTTAGTAAAGTAAGTACATGTATTAACAAGCTTTTGGGGAGAGTGAATGCACGCTCATTCCCTTCTTTTAATCAGCAAAGTAGATTTTAAACCTAGGCTATTGCATGTTTAGGCCAATTCTACTGAGTATAAAGACTTGGAAAACACTTAGAACTAATAAATGACTTCAGGGTGAGTACATGGTGTAATTGTGTTTTGAAAATTACAATCTGCATGAGTACAAAGCAAATACATACTGGAAGCTCAAATATTTGAAAACTCAAAAACTGTGGACATGATGTTCTTTGGATTCAAATGTTGACAGGAAGAAAGTGCATCTAAGGCAGTCCATCTGCCTTAACCCTTACAGTGTTACTCCTTCTTCAATCAAATGTTTACTGTATGTCTCCACTGTGCTTGATGTTGGACTAGATGTTAGAAATACAAAGACCAAAAGACTATTTTTTTTCAGTGAGCTGTTGTTAACAATAAGATGAGTTATACCCATCAGTTTACAGTGACTCCTTGGCCAACGGTGGAAGAAAAGACACTTGAGACAGGTATTGGTAGAGAGAAGCATTTATGAACCCAAATCATACAGAGGACAGAACATTAGTTTTATCAGAAAAGAGAAAATGGATTTCAAAATGGAAGCTGTTCTAACAGACTGAAGGTTGAGTGGAATTTGTCTGAATGGCAAGAGAAGAACTGCATTTTATACAGTGGGAATAGAAACATAGAGGATTCTGAATGGGTTTGATGTATACTAAGATCTATTATATTTTTAAGATATAAAATATCTTTGAAAGTCAATGTAATCTATAAATACAATCTAATGACAGGTTATTATACCAACTAAACTATTGCTACCAAAATGTTTCTAAATATGTCAACAATATTTGTACCTGGTTCCAGACTCAAGCTTAATTTTAAAAAGCCCAAATTGTCTGTGCTAACCCAAAGCCAACTGACATTTCTAGGTGTAAGCAGCAGAATTTCAAAGATATAATGAGGTTTGCTTATTCTTAATTAGTCCAAGATAACATAATTAGCATATGAATTTGGTGAGCTGATTTCCAGCTCCAAAATTCTATAACATCACTCCACCCAATCTTCCTCTCTTTGAAAGATGCTTCATGTTCTTTTGGTTTTGGAAGTCACTCCACCCAAACTTGTTATTTGCACTTGTATATTGAGACCAAATGATAAGGTTTACAAGTAGAGAGGTGAAAAATAGAGTGGGGCATAGGGGTAATGGAGGCGGAAGGACACAGATTCTGATATATCGGTCTTTTTCTTCTAGTTCATTCTCTCTGAAGAGTGATCCTGGCACTATCATCATAACTATGTTCCAGGGTGAAAGGCAACCTCAAATACGAAGCCATGCTTGTAAATCACTGTGTGTGTGCATGAATGTGTATAATATATACATATGCATCGTATATACACATTATACATCTATAATGTATGTATACATGGTTATGTATATTGTGCTATATATGCAAACATTTGCTTATATGTACAGTTTCTATGTAACTAAAAAAATGAAATGATTTTGCAGAATTGTGTTATAATTCCAAACATATACAAGGATATAACATGTATGTGTAAATATATACAATACATATTTTTCTTTACATAGCATTTTTATATCCACATAAGTTATATAGATTGTCTACTTAATAGATAAGAGATAGTAACAGACTGTATGTCTATATTATCTGTATCTTCCTTTTTATAACCTGAAAGTATTTCTGTCTAGCTAGAGACATCTAGATATTTCACAGACAAATATTCATTTAGAGTTGTTTTTTTTCTGTCAAATCCATAAAATAAAATTTGAATAATGAGGTGAAAAGGTACAAAATGGGCATAAAATTATGCCATAAATATCATAGAATTTTAGAATGAAATGGGGTGTTAGAAGCCATATAATGTATCTTCTACTTAATGCAGGATTTACCTCCATAAGCATGGTCTTCAGTTCTGTGTTGAAGACGACCAGGGACAGGAGCTCAGTGTCTCACAAGCCAGGTCACGTCAGCAGATGTTCTAAGCATCTGCTATGTGCAAGGCTGAATGGGGCACTCAGGAGAGATTCAGAGATGAAGTTAGCAAAGCGCTTGTCCTCGTATAGCTTATGGGCTGGAGTCAGAGGTAGCACCTCCACATTAACAAGGGATAGTTCAAGGCAGTGGTGGTATCTTAGAAACAGCAGAGTCTCAGTGCTCTGGAAGTTACTGGAAGGGGATAACTCATTTGATGGCAGTGGTAAAGGGAAATCGGGCAAGGCCTCAGGCAACAAACGGCATTTTAAATGGTCAAGAGAGAGTTGTATTTAGACATATAAAAAGAATGGGAAACATTCTAGATAGAAGGAATGGCCTATGCCAAAGAGTAGTGTCTAAAATGTCTTTTCTTAGCTTCTGTCTCCCTGAAATATCCAATGCAGGGTACATATAATTCCATATCTACAAGCCAGTTTTCACAAGTAGGATGATATGCCCTAAGCATTCATATGTAAAAACCCTGATCCCAATGTGACAGTATTTGGAAATGTGGCTTTTGCACTGTAATCAGGTCCTGAGGATGGAGCCCTCATGATGGAATTAGTGCCCTTGTAAGAAGAGTCACAACAGTTTCTGTCATGTGAGGACACAGGGAGAAGACTGCCATCTGGGGACTAGGAAGAAGATCCTTGCCAGGTCCTCTGGCAACCTGATCTCAGGTTTGCAGGATTTGGAACTGTGAGAGATAAATGTTTGTCATTGAAGCCACCCAGTCTTGTCTTAACAGCCTGAACTAAGACACAGGCAAAGTCAGTATGTCCTTTTTTTCCTTGATATGATCCTCCTGATCTGCTAGTTTCTAGACTCATCGCCATCTTGGCCATCCTATACACCATGCCCTCATGTCCACCAAGGTCTCCTGTAAAATATGTTTCCCAGGCTGTCACACTGCTGCATGTGTCCTGAGAGGTACAAACACAGTGGGAAAAACTGCTTTGCTTGCTGTGTGTTGTTTCTGGTAGAGGAGTAGGCTGAGAGCACAGGCCACTGTCACTGTCTCTCAAACTGCACCAAAGTTTAAGGCTGACTCTCCTATTCACTCACCTGCAATCCTGGACACGTTATCTAATGCCCCCAACGCTCAGGGCCCTCATTTGTAAAATGAGGATAACAACTCATCTATTTCATGTGTCTGGTATTTCATAAAATGTGGGCATATAGCAAGTGTCTAAAAAATGCTAGGCACTATTAGTACTTCCACCATAGGTATATATTGATTTTGAAAGCTCCAACAAAACATTCAGATACTTGGTTCATATCTTCTGTTGAAAATTCTTAACTTTCCCCTCACCATTTTTTTTTCTTTTAACAAGCCATTTTCTACATTCTAAATTAATTTTTGCTTAATGCCTGCCTACCCTACCTTTTGACTCTGGCTGTTTAAAGAACATGTGGAAACACAAAAAACTTGAAAATAAAATGTTTGCCATTCCCTTGCAGATAGGCCATCTCATTTTTCAGCATGTAGACAGTTCAGGGCTAGAGCGTGTGAACAGGTCTAAGCTCCTCAGAGCTCCACACTCCCCTGACAACAATGGTTGGGGGGACCTTACCAGCACCTCTGCAACACGATGATGTAAGTCCAGAGTTGTTGCGGTCACCTTGAGCCACAAGATGAGGTTGTGAATGAGAGTGGAAACAACCTAAGGAAGTATACTAAAAAGATTAAACAAGAGAAACCGAATACTAGCAACGCTGTCTACCTTCAGCCAAGCAACTCCTGTGGTCTCCAGTGACAGGACACAGCAAATTTTTGTGCTTGAAAATGGTTGGCATTGGATTTTCTGTCATATTCAGCTCACAAAGAACCGTAGTGAAATCACTGGTGACATATATTGCTAAAGAAAATCAAAGATACAAACCCTAGAAAACATAATTTTCCAAGCTTTTTCTAGCATTGGAAAGCCCACACACAGAAAGAGGGAGTATGGGCTACTATGAGTGATGAGTGTCCATGAGGGGTGAAAAAGTTTGTGCAGATGCCCTAAATTTAAACTACCAGAGTAGCCTTGGTTTCTAGCTATCCAAGCATAGTATACATTATTTATATCTCTATACATCTAAACCTCAAAGTATCTGTACCACTAGATCATCAATCACATCTGCCTGTAGATAAAAATTGTGTCATCCCAGTTAGTATTTTTCATTTTGACAGATGGTATATCTCTTAAAGAGATCATTCATGTCTTACTCATCTGCAACTTCTAGCCCAGAATTTGACATACATATTCAATAAATGCTAACATAAAATAAATTATTATAGTAATATGAAAAAGTCCCTAGAGAAATCGATTGTTTTTCACAAATAGGAATCTATTGCTTTGGCCTAAATAGTCCATATGGAGAGAGACAGAGAAGGATGCTGGTGCCTGTGAAACTAGAGCACCCCTTAAGTCCACACAGATTCAAAACAATGGAAATGGTGACCCCTGGAGTTGTGCGGTGGAACAACTTGAGCAAGGTTTTTAAACTAAAGAAGGTAAAACAACATTAATTCTCTATCTCCTGATAAACATGAAGAGATGTGAATTTATTGAAATTTAAGTATGATTTCTTACCAGTTTCTTTCCCTAGCAACAGTAAGACTAACTCTTCCACTTAGCAAGTATAGATTTTTTTCTGCTTTCCTTTCTTACTATTTCATAAGTTATGAAATAAACTCAATTTGATATTTCAGGATCTGATTAGGAAGGTAGCCATAGTAATATCAGTTATAGTTCTTAAAACTGTAGTATTGACTTAAGAATAGCAAAAGCAAAACAATGCATTTTATTCTGTTGAGGTCTGATTTTAAGTTTCTGAATCTTCAAGACCAATATGGCAGCATTCACTGAAATGACAAGTTAACATCCTCTGCGCTTTGGCTGTCATTATAATGTATCTTTTACATTAAACATAGTAACAAATTTATAGATGTTTCAAAATAAACATTATTTTAAAATATTTGGTTGCTTCTATTTGCTAAGCATTGTGCTAGGGATACAAAAATGAAAAGAATAAACAAGGTCCTTCTTCTTATAAAAATTATCTCTGATAGACATTTAGGATAGAAATTAAACCATCTTCCTGCCATATTATAGTCACATTTTATTAGCTTGACTGTGTCTCTGTTTCTCTTCCATTTCTGTGTGCTATGCTTTACTGTTTTAGAGAATTCCTGTTACGCCATGGAAGAGACAGAAGAGCATAGCAAGGGGAGTACAGCAGGAGGAAACCAGTTAACGATTAACGATTAAGGGCACAGACTGGGTGGGTTCAAACCTCAGCTACCCTTTTCTACCGTCTCCTAGCAGCATAACATCTAGTGCTCTAAGTCATATGTAGAAAGGGTGATCTCATGTCACAAGGTTATTGGGAGAATGAATGAGATAAATGTACAAAGGTAATAAACACAATGCCTGCTATACAGCAACTGTATGGTAAATATTATATAGATACAATATAAAAAATCAAAATTTGCCTCTGGTTTAATCCCTTATAACATTAAAGAAATTATCCATTCTCAGCAGTATAACATTGATTTCATGGGATACAACCAGGATTTACAGGCAGGAGAGCTTAACGGCCATTAAGCTCTCCAGGTTTGGAAGTACGCGCAGCTCGGAAGGTCTTAGGTCCTCTCAGCACACTCCCTTCAAAACACTATTATACTTTGTGTTCGGAGGAGGACCCATATCATCCCCACAGATGACTATCTACAAAATGGACTGTAATCCAAGCCCTGGGAAATGCCTTGGCTTTTATCTGAAGTAGGGCTCAAAGGACATATTCCCTTTTGCTTTTTGGACCGAGTTTCTGATTACATTTGGCTGTTAAAATTTATGTGAACAAAAACTCTCCTGTTTTCACTCACAAAAGATTTGCTTATTAAATGAATACAGGAGGGGTCAAACCGACTCCACCGTCATGTATAAGAGATAGAAGCATTTTCCAGATTCCCTTCTTTTTCTTCTCTCATGAAAGCACATGGAATTGGTGGGGGGTGGGGGAACATGGGACATGAAGGGAAAGGCTTTTATTTATGCTATTGAACAGCTTCTCATGAGCTCTTAAACACAAGTTAAAACAGGTAGAAGACAAAAATGAACTCTTCCAACAGAGGAGGATGTTGAGAATTTTCCACATAAGTTTATTCTTTTCTAATAGTTACGAGGATCTTTCCATTCTTTATCTAGATCGCTACCAGAAATGAGTAGACATCTGAGATTTTCATGTTGTTAGAACAATTTCTCAAGGAATTACAATTCTCCTTTTCCATTATCGGAGAGATCAGTCACAAAAATCAAAGTGGGCTTGTGGTTTTCTTTTCTGGAGACCACCATGGGTTTATCCAGTTAAGAGTTAAACAAAGGTATTTATTCAAGCAGGATAACTTTACAAGACAGCTTTCTCACTTTTGGAGGATCAAATTTGATTTTAAGTGAAGTTAGTGTTTCAAAAATAAGTTTATTGACCTCCACCTAAAAACAGATGAGTGGTCAGAAGACACATAATTCAAAATAACATCAAAAATGTTATGTTTCTGTTCAGAATCAAAACAGCATAGAGTATAGTAGCCTCTTACTGCAATTGATTTTTATATCTAGTGGCTTTTCTCTTTCTTTAACTTCTAAGAATTGCTGTGACTACCCTGCTAGGACTTGAAGGAGGAAGATCACGTCTAGAGTTAAATTTCTAAATGAAAATCATTAGAATAACCTAAGCCAGGAAACCGGTGAAAAAGCAAAGTGCATAATAGGTGCTGTGGAAACTTCCAGAGGTTGAGAGAATGAGATCCAGGAGGTGAGAAACTAGCAGCATATCGGAACCCTCCCCGTCTCTGCGCGCACACGTAATTGAACAAAATGGTGAAGGAAGTACAGGAAGCTAACACGACCCTGGAAGGTTTTATTTACCTGGGGTGCTGCAATCATTACCTGTAAACAACAGTCCTTCATAATTAAACTTTAACTTTCAGATCAGCTGGTAGTTGGCTTAATTTATATTTCTGCAATTCATATGAATGGGAAGATGCTATGTGGGACTATTTGAGGGGAAATACAATTTTACAATTCAAACATAATCAGACTGTCTCTAGAATGGTTCTGGAGTAATCTGTTTAGTTATAATACAGCAGTCCCTTCATTAATCATATATATCATTTGGTTCAAAGTAGCTGCTGTTTCCAAATCGGAGGTTGGGGGGAGAAATGAATGACTGTGACCTATCTGGCCCGAGCCCAGGTAACATTAGCAATTTCTGTGTCCTTCCTGACTCTGGCAGCTTTTATGGCTTGTTGTCACAAAGACTCAGGAATGGTTTTGCTTTACAATGTTTGATTGTTCCTTTGTATACAAGGGCTCCATGCTCATTGAAAAAAACCCTGAAAAACTCAGAAAATATACAAGAAAATATAAGTTGTCTGTAATTCTGTGCTATAATATTAGCACTTTTAGATGTACATTTATATACATACAACTGACCAACACACACACATACAAACATACACATATGTATATATAGTATAAGTTAGGATATGTTTAATTTACATATCCGTAGAGTATTTATTTATACTTAATATTATGCAACAAAATATATTGATATGTAAATATATACATTTTAGGTTCTGGGTTTTTCCAAACTTTTCTGAGCTTAAAACAGATCTGTTTGATGCTCAAACTGTGTATTCTCCTTAGTTTTTTGGCACCATTGATTTCTCCCAGACCAAAATATACACTGTATAAGAAAAACAAATTTCCCATTACTCAAGTTTACGTGGTTCTGCATTTTAGCATCTAAAAGGAGGTCTCAGTGACAAGAGAGCTATACAGAAGAGAGATGATCATCCCAACATCATAGCGAACAAAGAAACAAAGTAGTTTTCAAAGACATTGCCCACAAGTGAAGTATTTCCAGCTTTATCCCAACTGATAGATGTAGGGTCCAAGGGGTGGCTTGGATACAAAGAGCAGCTGCCAAATATCAAGGGTGTCGTGAAGTTAGAGAGGTGGGGAAAGGAAGGGATGTAGGATTAGATCAGCCCAGTAAGGAAAAGATGCAGATAATAATGCTCCTTAAACCATTCAAGAATACTCATGAACATCCTGCCATAGAGCAGAAGAAAAGAGGATGTAAAAATTCACCCAATACCAGCATAGCTTCTTTGGTGCATGCTCACACCATGAGAGTTTCACTGTGTAATCATGGCTCTGTGGTCTATGCTGGAATATGTGTAATATGTTTATTAATCCTTTACATCCTATTATACCCTTTACAAGGGCCATGGATCATGCCACTTATCCTCATGTTACTAACACAATCCCAAAGCAAAAGTAATGAAAAGGAAAATAAAGCAACAACTGAAAATAAGGGTTAGAAATCAATAGTGTTTAGTGTGAACCTAGTGACTCCTCAACATTAATTGATTTTGTGTGTAGGAGTTAAGAAAGTCTGTTTCACACTATCAATTAACTAGCAACCCTTAAAAAGAGATAAAGGAGCAGATATGTGTGAGAAAATAAACCAAATAAGGCTGCCTGGTTGTTCATACTGGGGTTTCCTGGTTTAATGCAACCACTTTCACACACTATTCAGCTCAATAAAACTTTTCATAATGCTGGTAGGTGATGGGCCTTTGCAGCAGTGAATGCTCCCCTGTCACTCAAACTGTTAAACAGATTTTTATTGCAGGCAATCTTAGGCTCTCTGGATCATAGGCTAAGGGATAAAATTGGACCAGAGGATCAGTTACATAATTCCTATTCCCCAGACCACACTGGCATGGAAGTTGTAAATGTATGAAGATAATTGTAGCATAGTTCTCTCTTTCTAACCTCATCCAGAGGATTTCTGGTCCTCCTAATTTTTGTTTTCCATAGATATCTTGGAGTCCCCTGGAGTTTTCAGTGGCCAGTGAACCTGTGACAGCATCTCACAAGGATGACTACCTCCAGGTCCACCATTCTGGAAATGATACCCAAAGCAATGTCAGCTGGTACTTTCAATATCTCAAGCACTATATAGGAAAAGAATTTCTCCCTCTCCTTACTACACTTAATTCATAATTCCTGTCTCCTGAAATGCACAGCTTATGTACACTGCTATATATCACATTACTCCTTCCCTCTGATGTAGGGCCTTTTTAATGATCCAAGCTTATGTGTATTATACCTTTAGATGAGTTATTTCCCAAGCAGCTGGGGCAAACCCATTGTATGGGCCATATTCATGTCAGAACAGAAAATCTAACTTAGGCTTCGCCTAAGATCTATGCTGCACTTGTATTATTACTTTAAGCTTCCTTTCATTAATTTAATATCAAATAATGAGAGCTAATGTTTATTGAGCATTTACTATCCATAAGGCCTTAAGTGCTTTATGTGAATTATGTTATTTGAACTTAATAACAGCTCTAGGAGTCAGGTATCATTATCTCCTTTACAGGTGAGGAAACTGAGGTTTAAAGAGCTTAAGTAATTGACCCAAAGTTTCCAATGACAGGGATGATATTTGGGCATATGCAACACCGAAGGTAACCAGTATCTTTGTTGATGTTTATGGAACCTATCGTGTACCAGGCAGTATGCTGTATTCTTTCCCATTGTTTTTAACACTAGAAGTTAAATATGTCTTTTAAGAAGTTTTGCCTGACATAGCAGAGCCTCAGATCTTACTGGCCACACTTTAAGGGATTAATATACATATTTCTCTGTTTCATCATGTTTCATAAATATTAATTCCTTTTAGATTTTCAAATTCTAATTTTTATACCCCAATTTTTCACTCCTTTCATTAATAAATCAATTAACAAATAAATATTCAATTGACTACAATGAACCAGGAATTTTGAGTGAGGAAGATTCAAAAGCACCAAGTCAATGTCTTCACCTTAATGAGTATATAATTCTGAAGGCAATAGTCTCACATGATGAGCAAATATGAAACCATTGGAAATTAGAAGTAAAAAATTCTGAAGCCTCTGGTCTTGTTCCTTTACTATTATGCAGTGCTGGTCTCTGGAGGCAGAATCTCTGAGTTCAAATCATAGTTCAGTTACAATTGTTCCCTGAGTGTAGTTCACTTGAAGATTAAGTCTCATTCCGGCAACTACAAACACCAGCATGCTACTCCCCTCTTCTCTTCTATGTTAATGGCGAGGATTAAATAAAATAACACACGTAAAGCATGTAACATGCTACCTAGCATATCACAATCATTTCCTAAATATTTACTACAATTGTCCTAAATGATTAAAGAATAAGAGACTCCAAATCTTTTCCCTCTGCATCAAAATCTGTGTACCATTAGCCAATCTTACTTGTTTTGGAAGATGAAGTGTCATTTCTCACACATTAGCTTATTCAACAAATATTTACTGTGTGCTCACTGTCAGACTTCTCCTTTCCAAGGAAAACTACTTACCTCTTATTTTGACTGATTTTTTTCTTAAATCATGCTTGAATTTTAAATCTCCTTTTCTCTACTTGTTCTTCTGTGTCTAAAAACTAAGTACAGAGGGTTTCAATATCTGATGGTTCAACTTTTAATTTTGGGGCTTTACAATGGTGCAGAAGCAATATACATGAAATAGAAACTCCACATCAAATTTTGAATTCTGACCATTTTTTGAGTTAGCAATATGCAGTACAATGCTCTCCCATGATGCTGCGCAGTGGCCGCAAGCCAGAGTTCCCAATACTCTACATTGTACTGCATTAACAGCACTTTTGGATATTGTGTTTTCACATCCCATTATGTCTACAAAATGCCCATCTGTGTCTCCTGCTTTTGGTTACAAGAAGAAGAGGAAGGCAATTATAGATGTTCCTCACTTATCCTGGGTTACATCCTGATAATGTATGTGCTCTGAGCACAATTAAGGTAGACTAGACTAAGCTGTGATGTGAGGTAGGTTAGGTGTATTAAGTGCATTTATTGTCCATGTATTTTTCATGTATTTTGATCTTAATAACAGCTCTAGGAATCAGGTATCATTATTTCCTTTACAGATGAGGAAACTGAGGTTTAAGGAGCTTATAATGTGGTTGGGATATAACCTCATCATAAGTCAAGGAGCACCTGTGGGCCCACATAACTTTCCTCTGGCACCATGTAACTGCCTGAAACTCACCCAAGTTTCTGCTCCACCAATGCATATCCTCTTGAAATAGTATACCCATTGCCTTCACTGGCTGCTTACTCATTTATTTATCCATTCAGAAAATATATGAATATATATGACTTCAGTCATGTGTTAACATTCAATAAAACATGAATAACATATGATCTCATTCCTGAGATGGTTGTGGATGTTTTTGTTCCTTGATGAACTTGAAGAACTACGGTAGCTTTTCATTTAGCCACCCTTTATCTGCCAAATCACTCAAGAGTCTTTTCTTCAGTCTTCATTACTTCCACCTATCAAGGAAGCTGATGTAAGAAAACCTGCTGAAGTGGTTACAAACAACTGTTGAGACTATTTCTAATGCTTAAAGGGAGGACTGAATTGTATGTTTATGTGTAACTGGAGACAGACATAGAGGAGAAAACTGGTGAACACAGGTAGGGTGGCATGAGTGATTCCCCTAAAATTACTTCAAACTCAGTTAAGGAAGCATACAAAGTGGCACAGAAGTACCTCATCAAAGATAAATATCACAAAACACATAACCCATCTGAAGCAATTTGCTTAGGAAATACAATAGATTTCTTCAAGGTAATGAATACTGGAGACCTTACTTTCTGTGAGGAAGAGAAAAGAAGACTGTAAATGCGCTCTTTGTAGCCCTTCTGACCCAATTTAGTCACTAGTTTAATATTCAAAGAGCATATGTGTCCTTTTCCCTTTAGGAATTTTGATGTTCGAAGGCAATTTAGGTCATTGGCTCCTGTGACAGCAATTCCCCTGTGAAAAAGCTATATTCAAGCATCCATATCTTGTATTATTGATAGTGCAAGGCCTGGGACGTTGAACAGCTTAATCTCTGGGCTGATCAGAAGAAGCAATTAAATCAAGACTATTTTCTTTTATAAGGATATGTGTGTGCTTTGAACACCAAATCTGTGAGAGAAGAGTTCTAGCATAAATTTCTCTCTTCAAATATATTGTAAGCATCCCCTCCACACCAAAGAAAAATCAGAAACAACAATTATAAATACATTAAATTTTTGGTTCCCCACATGAATATTTTTATCTTGGTAGTAAACTGAATGAGTTCTTTTAAAGGCAAAGCAAAATTCCCTTATGCTCTCAAATCCTTTCCCATTAAGTAAAGAGAACCACCTGCCCTTTGTTTCTATGCTGGTCTGGTTCCACCTGGGAGTTTGGAGAGCTGGGAATACATTTTTATTTATCACTGTGATCCTAGTACCCAGTTCAGACTAGGCCACGTAGCTGATTTCTGTAAATATTTGTTGAATACATTTTCCCCTTAGAACATTTTAGAAACAAGATGTAAATTCCAAAGCACTGAGCACTGCAATGAGGTGCTTCCTGTCCTAGCTCCTTCCACGTTGCCCTCTTTTCCCTCAAGCCTACCTTCCTTAGCTACACTGACCCACGCGGTGTCACCCAACATGCCAGGCTTGTTCACGTGACAGTGCTTTTGCTTGGATTCTATTTTTCATCTGGAATGCCCTTTCCCTCAGTGTCTTCTTGTTGAAATCATCTTTTAAAATTTATACAGTCCAAATATGGATTTTATGTTTCCTTTTTCATCAAGAAAAATTAATTATTTCACATACTGTTCTCTTATAATATCTGGAACATTTTTCTATTATATTTTTATTAGAAAGCATTATGATTAATTGTTCATGTCAACATCTCCCATCAGTTGGTCAGATCCTAGAATGTAGAGCTTACATAATTTTCATATTTGTATTGCTAATGCTTAGCATGGAGTTGAAACATTGCAAATGCTCAAAAGTATTTATTGAATTAAGTTGATTTATGGTTCTCAGTGCAGTACATATGCTTTGCCCCTCTCTGATAAACCGGTATTTATTATGCTCTCCCAAAATTTGTGTTTTAACTGAATTTTGAGGTATAGTAAAATTTTTTTTAAAAAAGTAGTCAGAGAAGTTGTGTTTAGTTTTTAGTAAAGACACTATTACCTCACATCCTCTTTTACATAAAAGGACTGTAAATAAGTAAAGAGGATAACAGCTTTGGTCATTTAAAAATACTTATCCCTCATAAATCACATGCTGAATATTTTAATTGAATTCTGTTTGTAATCCAAGTAAATACCCCTATTAAGTTTTCTTATTATGAAATAAGAACCATTAAAAATGGAAAATGAAATAGGAACCTTAGAACAGAGTGAGGAGAATATTCTCTCTTATCATCTGAGTATCCTGTGGAAAGGAGTCTTTCAACTTGATGAGGTCAAAATATGACTATGTATTTGAGAAACCTGCCAAATAAGGTCTGAGATTTCAGAAGCCAAAGTTTAAAAAAAAATTATGAAATACTGGCACAGTAATTTGTGTCACTGTAATCTTTGAAATTTACTTGCAACAGACCTCAACAAAACAAAACAAACCAAGACCCTGTCCCAAACACAAAGATCTTGCCAGCTGTAGAGATCTGGGAGCCAGTAAGTCTTCAAAAGCACCCTAAGTGGTCTAAGTATAATTGATGAAGGAGCTAGTTGTACTGGGCTGGGGGGACAGAGTACACTCATAAAAATATCCTTTTCTTCTCTTGAATTCCATGAAAGCTAACAATAACCATTATACAAGTTTGCATTTCCAGCACTCAATATGACATCTCATGTATAGCATATACCTGAGAAATTCAGTGGAAATCATGACTTCCTCACTCAGTTAATGACAGGCTATGTCCTCTCTCTGAAATGTAGAACTCACTGCCCAAATCAAGCTCCATGGAATAACTATAACTGCAAACAATCAAACTCATTTATCATCTTTTCAAGGGTGGCCATCACCACTAACATGAATCTATCCCTAACGATACGGTCAACATTTTGTAAAATGTCCTCATGTTAATGTTAGTTGCACAAATCTGTAACCTACCACACCCCAATTTTCCTTAAAAGCCATGAGGACAATTGTTTTTATTTATAATTTGCAGCATTATGTTTCAAAACAGCAAAAACTGGAGTGTTCCTCATGTGCCAGGCCCTATCCTCAGTACTTTATATAAAAAACATAACATGCAAACATGTAAAACCCATTTGTTTCTCCCAAATACACAGTACAGGAATTAATAAATATTATTTCTATCTTCACTTTATTTAACATCACTCAGTTACAAATTCCTCAACTGAGTACTGGAAACAATATTACCTTGTTATTAAAGGTTCAGAGGATATACATCATGAATGTTGGTTTCTAGATACAATAACAGCTCAATAAAAGTTCATTTTCTTCCCCTCTTTCCTCAATCTTACCCATACATGTTTTGCTATTGTTACTATTTTTTACAAATATTTTTACATGTGAAACTTAACATCACATTACTCATCGGGAAAATAAAAATTACAATACAATAAAATATAATACAACCATGCACCCATCAGAATGGCTAAAATTTAAAAAAAAAAAGAAAGAAAGAAAGACAATGCCAATTTTGGTGAGAATATGCAGCAACTGAAACTCTCATATGTTGTCTTAAGGGCTGTGTAAAATGTTATGACCATTTTGAAAAACTCTTTGGCAGAATCTAGTAAGGTCAAATATATGCCTACTTTATAACCTAGCAATTCAATTTCTAGTATGTAACAAAACAAATAAGTGCATGCATTCATAAGAATGTTCATAGCACCTTTTTCATAGGAGCTCAAAATGGGAAATATCCCAAAAGTTAACAGGAAAAAGGATAAAGTAGTATGGTATACTCATAGAGCACGATATTACACAGAATGATAGACAAAACAAAATGGAGGAACGTCAGAAATATTGTGTTGAGTGGAAGAAGCCAGGTAGGAGTGCATACTGTGTGATTTCATTGATTCAAAATTCTAAATCAAGCAAAACCATGGTGGAGTGATAAGAGCCCAACAGCGGTCACTTGGGTGGCAGTGACTGTGGTGGTGTTGACCTGGAAAGGGCATTGAGGGGCTTTTCGGGGTCAGGTAAATGAATACGCCTCAACATGAGTGGTGGTCACATAAGTGACTATATTTACAAAAATATTGTTGAGCTTACAGTTAAAACTCATGAACTTCACCGTATGTAAGTTTATCTCAGTTTAAGAAACTTTTCTTGATGCTGTTCAACAGTTCACTTGGGTAGTTCACCTGTCAGAGCCTTTTACAGGATGGTGGAGGGTGGCCAGCCCAGAGAAGTTGGCTGCATCTGGACATCCCTGATGCCCATCCCTGATGCCCATGGCTCAGGTGGTAGTTGCACAGGACACGTCTGAATGCACACCTACTCCTTCGGCTCAGTGATAGGCCACATCGACAACTGACAAGTAAGCTCTCAATTTCATTTGCCTAACATTGCAGAAAGTCCAAAGCAAAAGAAAGTCTTGCGCCATAGCTTTTGTTTACTATAATTCTTATGAGGCTATTATCACTCCAAAGGAGGACATTTTAAAATGTATAAAACAGGAAAAAACATTTCCCCATAATGAGGCAGTTTGCAAAGTTATTTGGATATGAAAAATGAGTTTGCCAGGGGCACAAAAAAAGGAAAAAACAAAAAGAAAAGGGAAGATCCCTCCTACAGTGTAACACTCTTAACAGAGCATTCTGCAGCTGCCAAGCAATTCTTAAATGACTATTAAATCTGGTTCGCCTCTGCATTTGCACAGCTGGGGGCAATGGTGCCATCTCCAGAGCTTTGAGGCAGAGGGTGAGGAGGTGGCAGCATCACACTTCACTGGGGCAGCCTAAACTGGGCAGACTGTTCAGTGAGTATGAGCTGCATACCGGAGCAATATATACACACACACACAAAATATAAATATACACACATATATACCCAGACCCACCACCAGCACTGGTCCCTTGCTTCACATCACTGTCCTCAACCCGCTGCTCACCACAACACTCCCTTTACACTTGAAATTTCAGCTTCCTTCACGGGACTTCCTCCAGGAACTGTGCTCTCAAGGGAGCCTCCTTGCCTTTGTAAATGCCACTCTATTTATCTGGAATATTTTTTCTACCCCAACTTCCCATAACTATTGCCTTTGACATTCAGATAAGGAGTTGCCTTTTCTAGTTACTCCCTGGCTGTCTTTGGCCATCCTTATTTACACCCACCAATATGAAAACATAGCAAGCCATGGTGTCATCACCAATGTGCTTATTGTCTCCTTAACTTCATGATTAGCTCCTCTTAACTGGGGGCCTACTATTTTCCATTTTTCAATTTCTAGTACATTTGCACTATTTCTGACACACAGCAACAGATGATTGTAGAACAACTAAGTGTGTGAACAATGAATAAATGTGGGAGAAAAGCTAATCTTATGTTCCTGTTTTGACTTATGAATTATTATATAGTACAATGGAAAACAAAACAATTCTCAGTTTGACAGAATTAAATGTGAATAAAGTTTTCCCCTTCAAAAGAACATAGACAAAAACACGATCATTCTGATTAAAACATTAGTCTCTCTTTTGTGGAACTCCTTTAAGCATGGTTCATTATTTTAAAAATCATAAAACTTTTCTCATATTCAGTTTTCTGTCCCATCAGTACTTCTAATCAATGTGCTTTTGCTTTCTTTTCACAGGGATATGAAATCGGGATGGTGTAACTCCATTCAGCCAGCAGAGCTGACAAACCCACTAAAAGCTTCATAGGACCCTTCAGCAGTGGTGACACCGTGAACAGTGGGGGAACTCAAGGAGGCATTTAAGGGGACATCGGAGCTCATGGCACCATCTTGTAGTGGGACTCTAAAAGCATTTCTTCTTGATTTCAGTGTGTTCCTCCAATAGGGGAGAACCTATTTTTCCAGGGTCTCTATGCCTCTTATCAGAAATATTGTCTTTACAGTACCCCTAAAATCAGGTACTATAGTTGGAGTTCATGTCCTCCTGCTATATATTAGCAAAGCAGGTACACTAATTGGTTATCTTCACTTGCAGAGTGACATCTTAGTTTTGGATTGCTTGCAGTACTCTTTAGGCTTGGGTGGCTTTCAGAACTTTTTAGGCTTTTAGTTAAGCTATTGTATGTCCAGGGGATTCATGCTAACTGAATTAGCAAAGCACTGTGCCTCCATCTTTGCTAATAGTCTGTTCCCACCCACACTGCATACTCAAAGAATGAGTCTCTATGGCCAGAGTTATATGTGGTGATTTAATTTCTCTGACCTTGGCTATACAGGCAAGGGTGGTTATCTGACCAAACCTCATTTAATGATGTTCCTCAAGAGTATGGGGAAGACAAACTGATAAGATGTAAGGAATGCAACTGCAGGAACATATAGAACTGGACACTGTGACAAGTGTCAGTGAAATACAGAGTAAGAGAGGAAGCTGTTCTACAAAACAACAGCAACAGTACAGAGTTGATGAGCCAAGAGACTCTAGGGCCACATAACGGAGAAGCCCAGATCCCTCTGTTTCCTGGCTATATTTCCATGCCGGTTTCTGAGTATCCTACAGAGAAGCCTTAGGGAACAATTTTTATTTAAGTTAGCGTGACTATTTCTCTTATTTGCAAACTACATTTAAAAGAGTAATGCTAACTGTAACAATGATTTATGCAATGGTTAATTTTATATGTCAGCTCATCTATGCCACAGTGCCCAGATATTTGGCCAAGCGTAATTCTGGATATTTCTGAGTGGGTGTTTTTGGATGAGATTTGCATTTAAATTAGTGGGCTTTGAGTAAAGCAGATTGCCCTCAATAATGTGGGTGAGCCTGATCTAATTGGTTGAAAGCATAAACAGGAAAGAAAGGCTGGCCCTCACTGAAGCAGAAAGAAATTCTCAAGTTGACTGCCTTTGGACTTCATCTGCAGCAGTAGTTATTCCTGGTTCTACAACAGACTGCCTTTGAACTCTAACTGCAACTCTGTCCTGAGTCTCTGGCCTGCCAGTCTCCACTAGCAAATGTTAGACTTTCCAAACCTCTACATCCATGTGAGCTGATGACTTAAAATAAATCTCTTGATTTACACGTGCACATGCATTCTATTGGTTCTGTTTCTCCAGAGAACCCTGACTAACACAACCTATAATAACTACAAAGTATAATTAGTTATACCGAAATAAAATATATCCCCTAAATCCAAATTACTACAAAAGACATCTTGAATTTTGTTTATTTGCATTGCATCATTTGTTTTACTTGCATTGCATCATTTCTCTTTTATTAGGTTGAAAGAAAAAAGCTCATATTTACTGAATACTGAATATAGTGTATGCCAGTGATTTTCAACATTTTTCATCTCATGGCACACATAAACTAATTACTAAAATTCTGGGGCACAGCAAAAAATATACTATATTTTTAATAGATAATTAAAATTTTAGATAATTTTAAGAGATAAAATTTTGATTCATTCACACCAGACATCTATTGCTGTGTTGGCTATTATCCTTTTTTTAAAAATTTGACAATCCACGGGAATAGAGGTCAGTGCCCCTGACTAAACAGGTCTTGCATGTTTTAAATATCCTTGCAACACACATGTGAACATTGCTGGTATATGCCAACACCAAACATGTATTAAGTTCTGAACAATACAAAGCAGTATTTTTATTTAATTTATAACTAAGAAAACTCAGCTGCAGACAAGTTTTGCATCTTGTCAGTGATCACTTTGAGAATACACCTTTTAGTTCTTTTTTTGTCAAGTACCCAAATAATCCATGTCTTTGTATTGTCAGTCCATAACTTGGTAATCTAGTTGGGTTTCACATTAAAAGAGAGTTAAAGGAGGGGGACCAATGCAAGATGCAGAGAAGGACAGAGAGAGAATTCTGAGTTTGGAATTAGAAAAATCCACTAATGCATGGCTTAACCTATCTGGGATATATATAATATATATATATATATTATATATAGTTAATAGCTAATATATATTATATTTATAATATATAATATATTATATATTTATAATATATAATATAATATATAATATATTAATAATATATTATATAGTAATAATATATAATATATTAATAATATATAATATATAATATAATATATAATATAAATGTAATATATTAGCTAAAAAGAGGAGTAATTGTGTTTATTACACTTGTTTCACAGGCTGCTATGAAGTTCAGTCCATTTTATATAAAAGAAAGGTATTCTACAGATTAGAAAGGACTTTTCAAATGTTACATTTTAATATCATTTAACTTTCAGCCTCTGTACATTTTGGTATAGTTTGTAAATGATGACATTTTTGAAGAACTGAGACATTCTTTTTTGCAGAGAAATAAAAGTATACGCTAACATATACTAAATGTGAGTTACACTGTGAGGCAGCAAGCCCACCACACGCTGCTCCCCAGTGAGCACAAAATGATGTTATAATTATATAAATAATTTACTCTAAGCTCTTTCAGTTATCAAAGTCATCTTAAAATAAACAGGGCCCTCATGGATTTCTGTCATTGCTACTTAATCTAAGAACGTTACAGCTGTAAGGAACCTCAACAATTATCTCACGACTGGCAAACTGCAGTCCACAGACCAAGTTCCACCTGCCTTCTGTTTGTATACAGACAGTGAGCTAAGAACAGTTTTCACATATAAAAATGTTTGAAAACAATGAAAATAAGAATAATTTGTGATGTCACATGAAGTTCTAATATCAGTTTGTCTTTGTTCAGGCTGCTATTTAAAAAATACCACAGACTGGGTGGCTTATAAAAGCAGAAATACATTGCTCACAGTTCTGGAAGTTCAAGATCAGAGTGCCATAATAGTCGAGTGATGGCCCTCTTCTCCATGATGGACTTTGCCTTGAATCTTCACATGTTGGAAGGGGCTAGGGAATTCCCTGGAGCCCCTTTTACAAGGCACTAATCCTACTCTTAAGGTTTCTATCCTCATGACTTAAGTCCCTCCCAAACACCCTACCTGCTACTAATATCATCACCTCTGGGGAGTTAGAGTGTCAACATATGAATTTTCAAAATATGAACAGACTATAGCATGGTGTTCATGAATAAGTTTTACTGGGACACAATTACCCTCCTCTGTTATATGTTGTCTATGATTGCTTTCTCAAAATACAATAGCAGAGTTAAATAGTTTTGACAGAGACTGTATAACCCACAAATCCATTTGTAATGTCTTTTATTTTTTTTTTAAGTTTGCCAACACTGATCTAACCCAATTCTGTCATTTATAGATGAGAAGACTGAGGCATTGAAAGATAAAACTATTCTAGATAACTCAGCAAGGATATCAATTAATGCAGTATTAGGGTTAAAATCTAGTTTTCCTGTTCATTTTATTATGCTGAATTTAATAATAAAAATCAGCTTTAATTATACTAATCTTTAAATTAAAATATATAGCCTCATTGTACTAATTACTGGATTTATCTCAAACTCTTTGATTGCTCACATAAGCTAACTTCATACAAAAATTCATCTTGATAAAGTAAAATATTTTCATCATTTATTCATTGAAATAAATTTATATTGTATTATTCTTCAATAGTTCTAAATAGAAGTTATTATAGAACAAAAATGGGTAAAAATTTAGTATTTTACTTGATATGTCAATCAAATTAAAATATTCTCTGCTCTTAATTCACCAAGTAATAATACATGAAGCATTCAAATACTTTCAGAAAAATTGGCCACATTCAATTTTCTTACAAGAGATGATTGACAATAAGATAAGAAGTAATTCCTTAGTCATTTTGTATGTAGTGAATAGAACTAGACCAGTTACTTTCCCAAATGTAAGCTAAATTTCAGTCTTTTGTAAAATTTAAAAAAAAATGTATCTAAAGTTGAAGCATACCATTCATATCAATAGGAGGTCTCTATCAGGTTTTCAGTAAAATCAATTACCTACCCACCCTTTAAAATACATCTTGAAGACAAAATGCTTAAAGCAGTGGTTCTCAACTGGGGTAATTTTCCCCCCTCCCCAAAAAATATTTGTCAGTGTCTTGAGACTTTTTTGATTGTCACAATGGGAGATGGGAGGGAGGTCCTCCTGATGTCTACTAGATAAAGCTAAAAAATATTGCTAAGTGTCCTATAATGCACAAGACAGCTAGCCCCCACAACAAATATTTATGCAGCCCAAAATATCTGTAGTGCTGAGGTTGAAAAACTCTATTTTAAAGGGAAATCATTAGGCTAGCCCAAAGCATTCAACAACTATGAATTAAACCATCATATTCTAAATGTTCAAGTCATCATTTATTAATGAACTAGCACTATAGAACAAATATTTTCATGGGTGTTAGTATGATAGCTCATTTTCTGAAATATCTTTATTCATTTCTTTCTTCTAGCAGAGAGATGTATCTCTAATATAGAGATTATGCCAAAAATAATTATTTACCTTTTTTCCAGCCACATCCATCATTAACCTTAACCACCATGCAGTAAGATAATTTTCTAATGATTCCGATATCTTCCATAAAAAATTTATGTTGACTTCAGTCAATTTTCTTCCCAGTAGGAACCTAATAAACTAACACTTCTATTTGACTTTTATCCATGATACCTGATATAGCAAAATAACCTAGTGTTAAAACATAAAAACACAACCCAAGTCACATTTACCCTTAAATGGAAACACCAGCATACGTCAATAGGATTGTGTCTACATGGTTATCTCTAGACATTTGCAAAAGGCATATTTAAAGGACACAGCAAGAATGGCTCAGCAACTGTGCCAGTGTAGTTTTCCTGTCAATAGTACTTACTCTAATTCACAGTGTAACCCAGCCAACAACATCATTAAAGGTAATATATTAAGGTCTCATAGAGCACTAAATTAAGGAATGCCCTTTCACCAACATAATTAATAGATAAGGTAATTTCAATCTCTTTCAGTAAATATTTTCAAAACAGACATCTGGTGCTACCCTACTTGCAGCTTCTTCCTTGAGTACGTATTGGTTATGTATTTAGTTCCTTAACTCAACTTTCACTTTGGCGAACATATGAAGTGCAGGGTGGGGCAAAAGTAGGTTTACAGTTATGAGTACACAAAACACAGGGTAATTTATTCTTAGATTATTATTTATTAATTATTATATTATTTGCCATATGAACAAATATAAACCTGCTTTTGCCCAACTTGTTATATCACCTCAAGCTCAAGTATTCTTTAATTAGGCAAAAGGCCAAGACCCTATAATACCATTTGGTTTTTCTAAGTAGCGACTTTGAAGAACCACATCATGAGCACAATTATTCATCTCCTCCAACATTTATGTATTCAAGTGTAATTCATCTAACACTCAAAATGTCTTAGGCTCTCTGCTAAAAGCTGCACACACCAACTTGTCTAAGACATAATTTCCTGACTTTAAGAAGATCTTTAGATGACATAGAAGACCTAATGATGCTACAACACACTAAAAACAAAGATAGAAGCACCCACTGACTTTTATGGCCATGCATGTAAAAGAACTTCATCTGGTTTTGGAGACTGAGGGACATTTTACCTTAATTCATCCAGCTCACCTGAGTTAAGTACTAAACTATGGGCAAGAGTTAGGTAGAAGGTGTGGTTCAGATTTTCCAGGCAGTTAAAATAGCTTGTGCGAAAAGCCCAGCTTTAAGGAATTTCATGACTTGAGGAAAGGAAAAACAAAATATGGAGGCAAAGAAATAGGCAGAGGACAGATCACCAAGGGTCTTATATAGCAAGGAGCTTAGATTTTATTTTGCGGGAGAAGGAAAAATGAAGAATATCAAACATGGAAGCATCCTGATCTTACTCTCATTGAAAGTGAACCTTTCTGGTAGCTGTGGGAAGGGTCAATTTAAAGTAGACAGCTGCAGTGTTTTAGGCCCAAGAAAAAGAGAAACTGATGTTGGGAAGTAGGAATAGACAGAAGGGGGTGGATCAAACACATGTTTATGAGGAAACCTGGTAGAACTATTTGTTTGATTACATAAGGGCTATGAAAACAACCAAAGCAAAAGGCATAAGCCCAGATTTCGAGGTTTGGGCAACTTGGTAAACAGGTGATCCTAGCAATTGGGAAAAGCTATCCAGGAAAAGCAGCACATGTGAGGGAGCTAGCCTGTTTAGTTCAGCAAGAGCCAAATAATTATAGGACAGAAGATAGACTTAGTGCTCTTTCTTTGTGGCAAAGTTTTTCTACTTTCAACCATCACTAGGTAAGTGTATGATCCCTTGAAGGAAACAAGAGGTTAATATGCCATCTTTTCTTCTAATTTAGGATACTACCTATCTGCTACACATTCCTAGCACCTAAATTAGTTTCCCTGCATGATCCCTTAAGAAACAATTAGGTAAGTCATTCAATGCTCCGTGAATAAGAGGACTTTCAAGATGTGGAAACATTATGAGCCTATATAGATGGACAGAAATATTGGGTGCTCAATTTTTTTAAAGGGTGATTTTTAAAAAACATTATTTATTTATTTATCATTAGAGGGGAAGGGAAGGAGAGAGAGAGAGAGGGAGAGAAAGGGAGAGAAATATCAAAGTATGGTTGCCTCTAGGGCGTCCCTTGCCAGGAACTGGTCTGCAACCCAGGCATGTGGCCTGACTGGGAATCAAACCGCGATTCTTTGGTTCACAGGCCCACACTCAATCCACTGAGCTACACCAGCCAGGGCTGGGTGCTCAATTTTTAACAATAAAAATTAGACATTGAGGTGTGGTCATGCCAGAGGCATAATTCTGATAAGCCAATGTCTCTTTACTAAAGTGTCACACTTCAGAAGAGATAGTCTCAAATGATACAAAGCATAAGGTTCATCTGGGTTTCTTGTTAAAATGTAGAACCACACTTTGAAAACACTCCTTCAAGAGCTCATTTCGAGGGACAAATGTCCTCCCAAGTAAAGCAATTCAATATATGAAATGTTGCTGTTAATGGACTTATAAACAATAAAATTTTCCCTCTACCTGTCTATCATCTATCTGTCTATTAATTAAAAAACCTTGAAAAATCTTTAATTATTTGGAGGAGAAGGAGCAACACTTACGATGCTGTCCCTAGACAGCAATGCCCATGCCCGTGCCTCCGGAAACAGAGTTAGAGAGGAGCCACTGGTTGGAAAACTCCTAGATGCTTTCCATCATAAGTTGTAAGTGATATGTCTAAAAAGTAAATGTCCCCTTCCTAGGGATTTTCTTATACCTGCCCCACCCCACCCATCAGTTATGGCCTTGTATCTTTCTCATGTGCTCAGGAGCCAAAATTTTCTGTTTTATTCAGCTCAATTTTCCACATTTATTATTCAATACTAGGTATTGTTTTAAAAATTTTTTAATATAAAATTAATTTTAACTTTGAATGTCATGTTCCAAACAAAAGCCCTGGATGTTATCTTCCTCTTCTTCCCTGTCCAGAATCTCTCTCTTCTTCAGTTTCTGAAAACTATAGGGTAGAGCAGGTGGGTAGGGGAGATCTCTACCATTGAGGAGCATCAGGAATAGCTGCTGTGGCCTTGGTCCCCAAGTGAACTGGCCACTTCTCACTCAGTACTATCACATATCATTGGAATTTAAGCGGCATGCGCTTGAGTGACCACTGCAATTCCAAGGGCCATAACAGGGAATGTTAGATAAAGGGGGCCGGATGCCGCAGAATCTTGGTCATGGACACTATCTTTGGGAGCTCATATCTCCATGTACATTCAATAGATTAGAAAAATCTAAAATTGTATGTCACATGACTAAAAAAGTCATGAAAATATGCAGAGAAATGTGTAAACAAAAATTTAAAAATACAGACAAACATTCCCTCAGATTATCATGTTAGGTCATCAACAAACCAAAACAGAGCAGCTGAACTCAACTTACTTCTGTACCTATAAATAATCTTTCATGACTAAATTTTGAAAATCCACGATTTACTTCAAAGCTTTTGCTCTCACTATTGATGAACATGTGATCTGTTCTGCCCAGATGCCAGCATAAGAGAAGGCATTTGATCAGGTTTTTCCTCCAGCTCAGCTCAATCCATGCAGTTTTTCTCAATGTGTGGTCCTTCTAAGAGCTGTTCACAACAGAATCATGGGGAGAGCTTGTTGAAATGCAGAGTCCTGGGCCTACCACCTACTGAATCAGCATCCCTGGGTTGGGTTTTAATGTTTACTTTGCCTATGAGCTCCCTAAGTGATTCCTAAGCATTCTTAGGATTTTATATATCATTCATATGTTTGTTCAGTCCTTTACTCTTCAGTAAACATTTGCTGAATACTTGTGTTAGCCACAGTCTCTAAAACTCTTTTTCATGTTAGATAATGGAGAAGGAAAAAGGATGTGATCTGGTTGCCTGCAGATGAGCTCGTAGCCAGTTCAGTTACACCAACGGATGGAGGGAGGGGGGATATGAAGCCACTGTGGGCAGAGGCAGTGCTCGCTTTCCCTGCAGGAAGTCATTTACCAGGAAGGCAGACCCTTTCCCTTGGAGATGAACCTTGCCCCGTATTACTGTGGCTCCACAGTCATCCCAGAGCCAGGTGGCCCTGGACTTGGACCTCCCAGCTACATCCTCCCTCACTCCCCAGTGACCACACACTTTCGTTCTTTCCTCCACAAAGAGGGCATCGGAAGACAGAGCTCTCCAGAGGGACGGGAGGGTTTCTTGTTGCCTCAGGAATTTCCTTCAGGCTGCCCGAGGAACATTTCACAAAAAGGCGAGTCGCGTGGTCACTGTTCAGCAGTCTGAGTCGAAGCCACCATTTGAAACACACCAGATACATTTTCTCTCTCCGGGGTTTTAGTTTGGGCACATTTTCTTCTCTTTCTCTCATTGTGTTAAAGGGAATCTGAGGCTGGTGTGCTGAGATGAAGAGACAAAAGTTTCTTTATTATTAGGCCCTTAAATTTTCCCCTAACAATGCAGTGTGTTTTCCTAAAAACAATTTGTTCTTCAAGTTTTCCATCTCTAAGGCAGTTAGTGGAGTTCATCCCTAACAAATTCCCTGACCTCACTCACCACCATTCACCAGCACATCTAGACATATTAGGTGTGTGTTTCTGCTCCTGCTGTAGAAACTGGTTCACTGCTATTATTTTACCTGCCACGTAAAGATTCAGAATTTTAGATATGTAAGGGAGACTTTGAAAGCCCTACATTTAAAACACAAATTTAAATGAATCTCAATATAATTGTTTTCTAAGAGAACATGAAAGGGAAGTCAGTTTCTGGAATGCCTGACATAAACTACAGAAAACAGACCCAATTCATTTTGTCATTATGTTATTGCTATACTTAAGAGACAATATAATGGATATTGATTATCATTATATGGAATTACAGAAGTAGAAAACACCGGTACTTGGGCAGAATTGGTGATTTGAGTGCCTAACTTGATCACTATTCTTTCCATTATTTCCCTTGTGTTACCCAGTTTACTTCCATTAATCCTTTGGATAACATAAAAGAGAGATCAGAGAAAAAAATAAAACAAAATTTTGAGTTTTTTTTATACTGGATTCCAAAATATTGGGAGTTTAATATGCATTAGGAGTTGTTTTATAAGAAATCAGGGTATAAATTGCAAAAGTACAATCTAAGAAAATTAGAAGTGATATTGCTGAATATATCTGATGTACTTCAAAGAGGTCCTCTACCACACATTCAGAGGGGCTCACATACTCATCAATGATGTGGAATTATATTTCTTACTTTTGTCTCAACCCCATTAGAATCAGTGATGTACTTTTTCTAGCTCACAAAAGTACTACAAAGTGAGAAGTTCTGTCCTTTCTTCTTTATCCTCAGTGGGACCACCATCCAACCAGGTGACAAAAAGAGAAATTGAGAAGTTATCCTATATTCTTCTTTCTACCACAAGTAATTAATTCAATAAGGCCCTTTCAACTTTACCTCCATTACTATTGCCTTAGCCCAGGCCCTCATCAGTTCTCCAGGCTTCTAATCTAATATCTTGGCTTTCAGGCCCACCACCTCCCATCCATTCTAGACATCAAACCCAGAGCATTGTACTTAATACCTGAATTGGGTGGTTACCTCCTTGCTCAAATCCCTTAATGATACTCTGGAGCTTCAGGATGATGGTCAAATGCCTTAGCTTGGTAGACAAGGCACTCTATGATTTAAACCCTGTTGACTATTTTGGTCTTTCGTCTATATTACTATCTAATCCAGTTTAACTATTTTTAGCCCCAATTAAGTATTCTCTTCAATGCCCACAGAGCATGGCAAACTTCAACATAGGAAATCACAACATTGGATCTAAGTCAAGGACACCAAGCTACATAAGGACACCAAGCTACAGAGAGGTTAAGTAACTTACCCAAGGTCACACAGCTGGTTAGGAACACAATGGAATTAGAACCCAGTGTTTAACCTTAACTCTTTCCTTAATGTCTTTCTGACACTGCTCAAAGTGGGCAAAGGCACACTGTTTCTCAGAATAAAACTTTGAAAATCCTAAAGTCACACTAATCCTTTGATCTTTATCAACAAACTGGTTTTAATATGTATATACAAAATCTGTTACAAGTACAGAGCTTTCCTTGCACCCAATGCAACTGATTTTTCAGAAGCCTTCCCTTTAGGAAGTCCACCAGGACTTCAATACAGAGAAAGCTCTCTGCCCTAATTAATCTTCAAGTTCAACATTACCAAAATAAAATCCCCCAAATAAAACAATGGCAGAGGAAGATCTGATAATGAATATAAGCTAAGAATTGCCTGTCACTGAAATAAACTTGACTTTTTGTGATTAACAGCAAGATGAAATCTTGAAACACGTAATAAGAATAAAGCAAACAACCAAAGAGAAATATCTTGGAAGGGGTCCTCTTTGAAATCTATCTGTTACAGATCAGCTTTTGTCTTTTGGCTATCATCATTAGGTGCCTATTCAGATATTCATTTTGAAATCGTATATCCAAATGCAATCCCAAACTCAAAATTTGAGTTGGTGGGCTTGTTCAAAATTTGCTCTGAGATGGACAACACAACAAATGAGGTGTTTTCAGAAGGAATAAGCAGTGTATCCCAACATCCATTGGGTTAATTCATACTTCAGCTGATGGCCTTCCCCTTTTGAGTCTTTAGTATCCTGTTTCTATTAGGAAGTGAGAAATACAGGAAACAGAACTATGGGGCCATTTCCAAACATTGCCATGGTACTGAAAAAAGTTAGCAAAGAAACATGGACTTTCAAGGAAAGGATGGGGAGGGAATCGGCTTGAGCCCAGTCTCAGAAATGGTGAGTGATCTGGGTTTAGTGAAGCCTGGTCATGTCATCACACCCTGCCTGCACTTACTGACAAGTCAGGGCACTGGAAAGGGCAAATCACATCAGGAAAACACTTGGAAGAGGGACAAGAATTACCTGTCGAATAAGAGAATTTGGTTTGTTAGCTTTGATTTCAACAGACTCTTGGATACCCAGGGAATCTGTCCATCAAATTAACATGGTGGTGGGAGTGTGGGGGAGATAGAACCGGAGATTGTGAGGGGAGGGAGGGAGCAGAAAGGAAAGAATAGCAAGAACTACAATTATTAAATATTTAATTTCTGGGCTAAACCAGGAAGAATGCTGACCAAAAGATGCAAAGGATTACTCAGGAATTTTCATTTTAATTGAAACATAAAAAACAGGCAATTATACATAGGGACTAGTGAAGCAAAGACAGGACAGCAACAACCCAGAGGGAGGAAATATTATATAACATTCATCTCTGGAATGTAAATAACACAATTACTCATATACAAAGCAGTTTTAATTTCTTTCTAACTATTACTGAAATAATTTGTTATCACTTTATTTTTTTTATTTCTTTTTTTCATCCTCATCCGAGGACACTTTTTTATTGCCTTTATAGAGAGAGGAAGGTAGAGGAAAAAGAGAGAGAGAGAGAGAGAGAGAGAGAGAGAGAGATAGGGAATCGATCATTTGCCTTCTTTTCGCACCCCACCCAGGGATCGAACCTACAATCTGAGTAGGTGCCCTGACTGGGAATCAAACCTGCAGCTTTTCAGTCTACAGGACTACACTCCAAACAACTAAACCACACTTGCCAGGGCACTTTATTATCATTTTTTAAGAGATTGAAATATGCTCTATATCAGAAGTCTCCTAGAATAGTTATGATCTTTCAAAAATCCAGATGTCATTTGAAAAAGAAGTTCTTGAGTAAAACACATCCTGTCTTTTGGATACAGGGAAAATTGGAAGGGTACTACTTTGTTGGATGAATTGCTATAAAGCACCATGTTAATAAAGGGTGTTAATAAAAGATGGTAGGGTTGAGCTGTATGCCAACAACATATTGGTGTAGTATTGACAACATCTGCTGATAAAGAGCATGGGCAGTACTTTCAATTAAAAAAGATGACAGGTTTTCGAAAAATAATCTATCTCAGACAGACACTTCCTTGTTGGTTTTGTGGCATGTAAATGATGAACAGCATTTCCCATTAAACACTAGAATGTTAACTAAATACTATTGAGGGTGATAGGCACACACCTGTTAAGATCATTGTGTAAGTTAAAAAGCATCATTTTAAGGTAAAGCCAATGACTGGCTTTAACTGAAAAATGCTTCCCATTGTACATCAAATTACTAGAATCAATCTTCACTATCATAGTTGGACTTGCCAAGACATTCTTTGCCCTAGACCCTTGGTTCAGTAGTGATTCTGGAGGAAAATTTGCATTCCTTGGTCAGTTCCCTGGTCTCATTCTTTTTCACGCCGTATCTATCACACACGGGGTTCCAGTACAGGAAAAGCACTTATATCCAAGAAAGGTTCTCCCCCATTCCCCATCTTCAAACCTGCTTTTCCTCCTGAATACTCTTTTAGAGAAGAAAACCATCACCATGACAACGATATGATGGGGGGTTGTACAGGACGTGGGGGTAGTTTGTGTTGAACAGAATAAGGAAAACTCAGAAGGTGGGTAATAAATACTCTATTGTGAAAAGCCACTTAGTTATACAGAACTAATTGTCCACATCAAACTTGACTCAACCAGAACACTGCCTGGGGGTGGGGGTGGGCGGGGGACACCCATTGCAAGTGTAGTCTGTTCGGGGCTAATTCTTTCATCTTTCATTGTGGCTGGTTGGACTCAATGTCCAGTGATTATTAAATCAAAATATCATATTAATATGGAAAAGAGAACTTTACCTTGCCTTTTTAACTTCTAGTGGCTGTGGGATATCCTGAGATTAGCACTTTTCCAAAATAAATGTTACCATATTCTCATTTTCTGGGGGAAAAATACTTGCTTTCTGTACCTTTTAAATTTTATTTGTATTTCTTTCCCTACAAGGCAGACGATGAAGGCAAATGACTATGGAGTTGTGGGGGCTTCTTCAGCACCTGCAATGTATTTGCTTCTACAAAGAGGAGCGCTGCAGACACAAGGTAGCAATCCTAGCCCAGGTGTAGTATCATTCTTTTGTGTATCTCAGAGCTTGAGGGAGAGCTCGACGCATACATTTAGTATATATTTAACAATACTTTCCCACTACTGATTTCTCTGGGGATACTAAAATTATCATGCTGTTTTTTTTTAAAAAAAAGAAAGAAACAAGAATACCAAAAAAAGTCACAATCTCCTGAGATTCATTCTTTGTCTTTACCTGAGCAACCACCTAAGGACACAGGACTTTTAAAATCATGAGGAGAATCCTTTGTTCTCTCAGGTTCCATTTAAAGGGAAACTGGGTCGAAGGGTTTCCCCAGGGAAGGGGGGAAAAAAAACAAACAAACCCTGGAGCCAAACACAGGAGAGTAAAAGATTTCACTCCCACCCGCCCAAAGAAGTTAATTAATTCTATTTAAGGGATATTTGGGAGGGGTAGGGGGAAGCTCTCAGGAAGCCCATTTTCTGGACTCCAGTCTTGTTCTCTAATGTGGCTCAGACCATCGTCTCCTCCCTGACACCACGGAACAGGGTGCACTAAAAACCTCTCTCAAGCCACAGGCAACAGAGCCAAGCACTGCATGCATTTCTGCTCCCCAAAATGTGCGCCCTGGCCCAAGTAAGAAGTTGGGTATTGACACCTGAAAAGCACAATTAGAGCCATTCAAAGCAGCAAGTTACAGTACCTTAAGAAGTCTGACAGATGGGAGAAAGGCTGCGTGGCACAGCTTCCGGATGGTCCAGTTTAGGGGTCGAGGAGCATCAGTCTGATTCATGACCCCTTCAAAATTCCACCGGAAAAAAGCAGAAACTGCAAACCTGAGTGATGCCTAGAAAATAAATGGTCCCCCACGCCCCTGGCATCCCATGGTCATGTCCACATCTGCAAATTCCATTAGGGCAGAGGCTTCCTGGAACTTGGGAGACTAGTCAAGTGGCGGTGCCTGAGCCACTGAACCTTCTTGAGAAAGCCACCTCCCCTCTGCCTGCTGCCGTGCTCATGCATACCAAATGTGGCTGAATGGAGGCACACTGCCTGCTGCTTCGGGGAGCGGATGCACGGTTTTGAAGGAGAGGGGCAGCCTGCAGGAAACAGCCTGTGGTCGGAGTCAGAGCAGCCTGCTCAGAATGCGCGCTCCCTCTCCTGCTCTCCTCCCTGTAAACGCAGGGCAGGCATTGGGGGAGAACCCGGGCCATTTGCTCTGCTTGCTTGGTTTGGGGGGGAGCCAGGAAGAGAGGACAAGGGAACATCAATAAAGCCAGAATGGGGAACTTGCACTTTCTTGCACAAAGCATCTTTGAGGGGCTGGAAACTGGCACAGGGGGAGGGGCTAGGACACAGGGAGAAGGGATGACTCCGAATGATAAGATAAACACTTCCCTTTTGATTTATGTGACAGAATAAATTGAGAGCTATTGTCAAATGGATCTATACTAAAAGGGATCTCTGTTGTGTTCTGGGGTTTTTATTAACTGTGATTGACGGTCCTCACCCTGATATAAACATCATATAGATGACAGACGGCAGAAAGAAAGCAAACTAACACACACCCGGGAGCTGCGAGTTATCCCTTTCACAGAAAGCAGTGTAAACTAATCCATGTTTGGCTTATCTTTCAAATGTAGCACTTTCTAAATTGGGGGTTATCCCCTTCTGGAAAGCTACTTGATACTCTTTCCCTGTGACAAAATTTTAACCCGTGAGGTACCAACTGGAATGCTTTCTATAAAAGATGGAGTTTCCTGAAGCATGGATACACACCCCCATCGTTTTCCAGGGAGAGCTTTAGGAGAGAATTGCTGTGTTGGCTTATACAGTCTTTAGACATCCTGTGGTGAGAGAATAAAGGCGAACTTTTCAATTTGAAGGTAGAAATTGGATAATTTCACTTAGAGTAGTGGAGTTTGCTGGCTGGGCAATTGAATTCCCCCACGACTCCAGGCATCAGAACTCAGTGGGTGCAGCTGACCAACTGCTGCCCTGGAGATTTCCCACATCCTTAAAGCACTGGCATCTCATTTCTTTTTCTCTATGTCCCTCCGTATGACTATACTGATTTTCTATTTTTAGTTAACTTGGAGAGACTGGTAAATCCCAGATTTACGACGACTGTGTATTCTGAAGCAAAACAAGGGAGGTAGGAGCAAATGTGAAACACAGGAATGCTGATGTAACTCAGAATTTGGGAAAACATGGATCCTGCCTGGGGTGTCAGGAACACCTGACATACTGCGTGACAACACTACTTCCCTCACAGTGGTCCTGTGTTCCAGATCTAAGGATGCTATGCCAGAAAATCTAGTCCATGGGTGGAATCCAGACCTTTAACTGGCCTTGTATAACAGAATTCATGCATCTGAATATCTTCTATCAAACAGTGTTACTTTAATGGACCCTCTACATAGTAAGTTCATTTGCTGTCACCATTCTACTTTCACAAAGGAGTAAAGGTGGCTTTAAAATAAGAAGAGCTAACATGTCAGACATTGTGCTAGGCATGCTACATGCATTACATAAGTTCATGTCAATGACAACCTTATGAAGTAGGTGCTATTATCATATCCCCATTTCACAGATTAAGCAACTGAGGTCCTCAGAAATTAGTAATGGGCCTAAAACACATTGCAATTGAAACAGGTCTACCAGGCTGCAAAGATAAATTCTTTCTTCTCTCCAATTTCTTTCATAATTAAGGGGACCACAGCAGTAAAGCCACTGTCCCGTTTCCTGTTGTTTTAATGTTTTAACCTTATGAAAGCGGTAATGTAACAGACCTTGAAGAATTGCTGGGCATTTCTTTCAGATTATTTCTTTGGTATGACACTGATGTGGTAGTTAACACTGTGAATTGTGAAATCAGGCTGCATGGTTCAAATTCTAATTTTGACCCTGGCCTTGGACAATTTACTCACCTACTCTGTGCCTTAGAGTCCTCATCTATAAAATGGAGATAAAAATAAAATCACTTACCTAAAGTTGTTGTGATGAGTAATGTTGTGAATACCAGTGAAGGACTTAGGACAGTGCCTGGCACATGCTAAGTTCCTTATACCATGATTTATCTTCTAGACAGCATGCACTGATATTGAGGACAGAAACCACTGACAATTTCCAGTAAGCACAAGTGGGCATCCTTATTGTACCAGGTATTGAAGTCAAGAAAGACAGATTAAACCTAAATGCTTCTTATGAGTTACCATGAGTTTAATAAATGGGGTAAAGAGGAAGCTGGGAGACTACAAAGGCAGTGTGTGTTTTCTCGTGCTATGTTGCAGAGTGGTATTCATCAGATCACAAGCTGTTGCCTTTAGTTAGGCTACCAGGCTCCTGCCTTTCTAAGCTATTAAATGCTATTAAGTGGTTCCGTTGCGGTTGTAAGAAGTCTGCTCCACAAAAATGCTGAAACACTGCAGTTGCCTCTACCCTGCTCTTCACGGTGCCAATATGTTAAGGACCCCGCAAAAACGACAGCACCGTTTTGATAACATGCAACCTTTGATCCTCCCAGCCCCTTTAATTTTTACTGAATAAATTTGGTCAAAGAGACTAGTTAGGAACTCTGTGGATTGGGGCAGTAGGAGGATTCACAGCCCTCTCTACCATCGATTAGAGAGGAGCACAAAACCTCCAGAGAACTGATTAGGAGACTACACTGCAAAACAGGTAAAGATGAAAGAAGAAGGACCATGTGCAAAAGGGTTTTTTTCTTCCATCGTTGGAGTAGTTTGTGCCAGAATTGTTTGCTGTCAAAACACCTAAAGCAGGGTTTTCAGGATTCCCCACCCCCACCTTTTAGGAAAGGGTATTTTCACATAGAATGATGCCTCCCTGGGTTTTAGAGAACAGTCTAATGAGGAAAGAATAGAGAAGCAAGCCTACCCCCAAAAGTTAGCATCCCGTAAATTCAAAATGCTTTACACATTTTATGAATGTGGATATTTATAAATCTACAGAACACATGTAGCAGGCTTAAAAGTCTGGCCTGGTCATATTACGGTAGCGTTCAGTATCCTAAAACATAGCAAGCCCAGCACATCAAATCTCTGCACTTCGAAGCCTGCCCGTGAACAAGCTAACTCTCTCTCATGCTACATAAGCCTGCTTCCCACTGGTCATCACCACGTTTTATCTCCCATGTAAATGATGCCGAATTTAAGAACCGTGATAGGATTGAACTTCCTTGATGCTGACAATAAGCCATAGTATAGACATTTCACATTCTTTACTTTTGAAAACCATGTTCCCTCTCTTTAAATACATCACAGCAGCCTTAGTGTAGCCTTGCACCACTTTGCACACTGTCTTCCTTTATACCCCTTAGATGTAGAAGAAGCTGACCCCTGAAGGCCTAAGAAACAGAAAAGAAATGACACAGCAACCAGGTGGTTCCAAAGCCGCCTGCTAAAATGTGTTTTCTGTTCACAACACTCAAAAAATATTCCAATGTAACTGTTTACAGTTTGTTACTATAACATCAGAATTCATAGGTACCTGGGTGTTGACTGAACAGACATTTTGAGGATCTAGTAGATGAGTGTAGTATACTAGTACAGAGGAACAATATTTAAGCATCTCAGGAAAATATCAGGACCAGTCCAATGATGAGCCTTTATATGTACATAACTTCACTTGCCTCTGTATTTTATAATCTCAGCATTGACATCTTGCTTGCTTTATGACTGACCTCATTTATTAGCTTTGTTGTGTTTGAAATTCACCCTTTTTATCAGAAATTAATTTGTGTTATGAACTCTATGGCAATTTATTAATTTTTGGTCAAAAAGCATGTCTTTTCTGTTTCTTCCCTTTAACTGTACCCAAATAAAGCTATAAGTGTTTTGGAAATTTTAGATGCTTCTACAATACTTTCAAAAATATTAAATATCTTTATAGATTCCATTGACCTAAAGAAGAGTTTTTAGTTTTTTCCAAATATTTGTTCCTGAAATAGATAAAATAACTTCTTTTCTTTACTTAATTTTTCCCTTTTGCCATCTTTTATGAGTAATAATAGATTCTCAAGTACAGTAAAATCTGTCAAAATAAATATCTCATGTTGTTAGGTAGCTTAGACAGCATTTATTCTGTGTAAAAAAGAAAAGACCTTAGAATTAGAACAGTTGTCTACTCTGTTTTCACCATAGTATTGGAATCTCAACACCTGCTTCCCTGACTGCTGACCCCCCACACCTCCCTCCCCCGCCATGAACACCTGCAGTGACAGAGAGCAGGTGAGATTTTGAGGCAGCCTATTCTGTGGTTGGACAGAAAGCTCTAGTTGACAGAACGTTATTCTTAAAACTGAAGTAAAATGTGCCTCCCTGTAACCTCCAAGTCGAGTTTCTCCTCTAGAGAATGCTTCTCCAAATGTACAGTGACAGGCAACAAGCGCCACTCAAACCTCCTCTTCTCTTCATTGGACATCTTGGACCTTAAATCCTTCTGTACATGTTGAAGTATAGCAATTTAAAACCCTCTTCAGGGCTAGAGTCAATATAGGTTACAGGGGCACTTTAAATATAATAGTGTCTAATCTTCTGAAATCCTTTGACTTCTCATAAATTCCTTTAGGGATCTTCAAAAGGAAAATCACTAGTAATTTAGCTTCTTTTAGAAATTTTGTTCATGAAGGTTATGCAACTTCAGTTTAAAGTAATAGCTGATCCCCCGCTACCCCACCCCATACACTCAAAGCAAGTGTACAGAACCTCTTTTCTGCAAAATGACCTTCATTGTATCTGAAGCCAGCACACTTATAATTTTCCTTCCTTCCTTCCTTCCTTCCTTCCTTCCTTCCTTCCTTCCTTCCTTCCTTCCTTCCTTCCTTCCACCTTTCCTCCCTCCCTCCCTTCCTTTCTTCCTGTCTTTCTGACTCTCTCTCTTTCTCCTGACTCACAAAGAAGGTAGTGATATCCCCTGTAAACTGGGGATAATAATTCTACCTATGTCAAAGAAATATTGTGAAATTAATTAGCCGTTATGCACAGAACCCTTAGAAGAGGAACCAGCACATGGTAAGAGCTCAAAAATATTAGCAATATGAAGTCATTCCCAAAGCTGCTGCTCTAGGAAAAGCAAAGCAAAACAAAACACCTTAATTTCCTTCTTTGCTTCTTCCAGTAAGAGGATAAGAAAGCTGCAGAGAACACAAAAGAAGAGAACCACACCTGGCTTTACTTGACTGCCTTCCTCTCTGCAGTGGAGAGGGTGATATGTTTTACTACTAGAGTCTGAAACTGTAATACATAAAATGTTTTAGTTTGGAAAATACTAGGGTATATAAGCAGCTTCTTTCACCAAATGCTAAGGTTTATGAGCAACTTGTTTTTTCACCAAAAATAGAAATCCTAAATGTACACCCATAATAATAAACATAATAAAAATGTATGACAAATTTTCAAAGGCCAAAAGCTAAAATACATCCTCATTCAAGCTTTGAAACTTTAAAACTTTTATTCACAAAGGGAAGTGAATGATTTTTTTGTATGATTCTGAAATTTTAATGAGTCCATAGAGGCTTGTTAAAAATATAAGAATTTGAGATGTGCATTTTGAAACCAGTTAATATTGGCATTTTTCTAATACGGCCGATGTTCTTTGTTCTGAGCCTAGATATCACACACACACACAGCCCCCCACGTGCACTCACTAATCTAGGTATTTAAAATAATTTTACATTATGACAACCATAAACCTGATGAACATGTTAAAGAGCTCATTTATGAATACCTTTTGGGAGGGGAATTTAAGTAGTGAATCTCCAATTACTGCTTGAGTAAATTGTGAGAATTAGAGGGAAGCTCAGCAGTTCAGTGCAGCATTAGTCAGATCTTATGGCCAATGGATGCTCAAATTAGACCCAAGTCCAAGCTCAAGCCTCACTATACCTTCTCAAACACCATCTGATTCCCACCCATGTAAAACCTGAAAACCTGCCCCTGCCACACTTGTGCATCTGGGCTACTGGAACAAATAGCTAGCACTGGGTTGAACCATAAGGTCTGCTACTGGGGAAAGAGAGACATGCTGTGACCTGGAAAATTCTCAAAATGGTAGCTTGTGGAGGATTTTAATGAAGAAAGCTAAGGAAAACCATATTTATTATCTATTTTTGTCAGCCTATTAATTCTTATGCTGGTATCATATTTTAAAAACCATGAAATTTTTATTTTTATTTTATTAATAAGAGTGGAAGAAATGATAAGAGTTCAGTATTTGAGAGTCATGGCCCGATTTTGTTTTTTCTTATGAAGAAGCATGAAATCCATGCAAACAACTTGGATTTTGAAATCAGGAGAACTGAGTTTTAATCCACATTAAGTCATCAGGTAATTCATATAACTATTACAAATTCTCATAATTAAAATAAACAGTGGCTAGTTACAATAATGTTAACATAATGATTGGCAATTTTTGAGCACTTAGTATGTGCTAACGTCTTCTAAGTACATAGCTCATTTTCTCTCACAGCAAACCTATTAAGCTTGCTGCATTATTATCCTCATATTATAGATGAGGAAATAGTCTCAGGGAACCATAGTCTCAGAGAGGTTAAGAAACTTGCAGAAGGTCACATGGCTGGTAAATGGATTTGAATCCAGGTCCATCTGATTCTATAATCTGTGCATCTGGTTCTATAATCTGTGTTTATTCATTACAATATCTTACTACCAATTAATAAATATATTATATATATTAGTCCAATTAATATATATTATATAATATACAGACATATATAATATTTTATATATATATTAATTTCCTGTGGCTTTCCAAAAGGAAGATGGTATTGGATCACTAACACAATCTGAAAAGAGTGAAAGTAACTTACTGGATCTAACTTTAACATCAGAATCCTGCAGAGCACAGGAGAGACCAGTAGTTGTCCCAATGGTTCTGGGTTTCTTATATTTTTACTGCTGACTTCCACATTCCTTCACTACTCTCCACTGTTATCTGGCTGGGGCAGCCTGTCCTGGGCAGGAAGCTAAGGCTGCTCTGAAGAGACAAGGATTTATCCTTACTCATTTGGTATACCTAATATATAACACAATGCCTGGGATTCAGAATTTATTTAGAAAAAAATAAATGTTTCCAAAGAACTCACATAATTCTTGCAAATATGTAGTAAGTTACATATATTTTATATATGTATATAAATATATAACTTAGTTTAAAACAGTTATATATATATAAAGTTATACATAATACACATGCATATATGGTAAATTATATATGCATATATATGTATGTATATATACATACACACACTCTCATTTAACTCTCACTACTATCCTAATTTTATCTCCACTGCATTTTTTAAATGAGGAAACTAAGGCACAGAAAGGTTAAATACTTTTGTATTACTATTAAAGGTTAAATACAAGTTTACACAGTAAGTTTCAGAGTCATAGTTTTAATTAAAATATAAAATCATGTATTACATAATGTTTTATAATACATAAATAAATAAAATCTATACTAATGCAAGTCATTAGTGTCAGATACTCAGATATTGTATAAAGCTATGGTGTATCATTCTTCATGACTGAAAGGATATTCTAGCTATTTATCAGGGCAACAGGAGGCTCCAACACACTGAAGAGACACTTGGCCAGAACACCTGATAACTATCACAGTAAGTACCTGTATTTTGCCATGTATAATGTGCATGTTTTTGCCCAAATTTTTGAGGGAAAAATAAGGATGTGCATTATACATGGCTAGCACTAATTCTATATCTATACCCTGTATTTTTAGGACTATAAGACACACCAGACCACAAGATGCACCTAAGTTTTAGAGGAGGAAAATAGGAAAAAATTTTTGAAGCAAAAAATGTGGTAAAATATTTAATAACCTGTGATCCCGCTCGGCCGCCCCCCCTCCCACAGCAAGCCAGGTAAGCTACATTCAGATGATAAGATGCACCCCACTTTTTCTCCCGAATTTGGGGGGTTAAAAGGTGTGTCTTATAGTCCAAAAAATATGGTAAATATTTTAAATTTTTATTTATGCTTATACATTAAAAGTGTAACTCTAGAAAGCAATAATGATATCCATATGTAAAATAATACCCTGGAGTATGATAATTGCTTTTGTTTCTAAATATAAATTAAAACATTGAATTAAAAAATTAAGATGAAAGATTTTTTCCTGAAAGTTTGAGCCAAAAACATGGGTGCACATTATATAAAGCAAAATATGGTAAATACCAAAGCCGTCTGTGCAGTTGTATAAACAAAATGATGATGATTCTTCAAGGTTACTTGACTTTTATATAAAATGTATAAAACATTTGGGGAGAAAACAAAACAAAATAGTATCAAATGCTGATAGTGACCTGAAGCTAATAAGTTAGGAAACGGTACAAAAGAATTTTGTAATAGCTTCAAAGTTGGCTAATAAATTAGATTCTGACTGCTGTTATTATAAATCTAGGCAAAGCCATCCACAGGAGCCTAAATGACACATTCACCAACATGGAGTATCTGGTCGACCGCATGAAACACACCCCGCAGCTGTCCCCGGGAAGCCTTCCCCGATGAGGAAGTGCCAAGATGATAATAGAGGAGAGAACTGCAATGTTTTGTTGTACCTGATATTATTCCAAAGAGAAAATATTGAGAAATTATTGTTTTAGAAAATAATAGGTGGGTAAAACTTTAATGTTTATATTTCTTTTCTTTTGTCTTAAATTCATTTTTAGGTAGAATACTGGCTACCGATCAGATGAGAGGCTCATCAGTTCAATTTTACCCCAGATTAAAATAGATCAGGTAAGTAAAACTACTTAGTTCTCTCCATGGAGTTAGGACAAAACCTCAACTCTTCATCTTAGTCTACAATATTGAGACTGATTTGATCTTGTTTAACTCTCCAGTTTTAACTTTGGACTTTTCGCCATTCATCATGCTTCAGTCACACTGATTTCCTTTAATTTCTGTGTTCCCTGCCACAGGTCATTTACCTACAGCGTTCTCTCTTCTAATGTCCCTTCACCCAGCTCTTCGCAAGGTTATCTCCTTCTCACGCTTCAGTCTCACTCAGTTCAGGTATAACCTCCCAGAGAACCTTTTCTTGATTCCATTAGCCGCTGCAGCTCTTTGAATTTTTTTACACTTATAAGAGCCTGTAACTCTTAAATAGTTGGGTTTTTTATTTCAGCTCTTCATCTCCTACTTGAATGTAATTTCTGTTAGGGCAGTTTATCAACTGTATCCTAAGTCCTTCAGAATGTCTAAACATGATAAAAACTCAACCAAAATTTGGTGACTGTAGAATAAATGATCAATGAATGACTTAGACATGCTTGTTATATTCTTTTTTTACATATCTATTTTTATTGTTCAAGTACAGTTTTCTGCCTTTTCCTCCTCCCCAGCCCAACTCCCCAGCCCTCCCCACCTCCCTCGCACTTCTACTCACCCCCCCCATTATGGTACATGTGTCCTTCATACTTGTTCCTGTAAACCCTTCACCCTTTTCCTCTGAAATTCCCTCCCCTCTCCCCTCTGGTCACTGTCAGCCTGTTCTTTCAAGTTATTTGAAGGTATCTTGTGGTGTCTAGGGCTTATTTGCAAACTAGTAAGAACACAGTGATATTTTTTTTTTCAGTGCCTTCTTGTTTTCAACTATTTAACTCCATTGCCTTGAAAAATCTAAGAATTACTTATTTAGATATCAAAAAATTAATAAAAGAATGATGTTCTAGCCTTCTAATAGAGACCAAGCTCTAAACACAGAGGGATTTGGAACAGAAGAACGAAAGGAGAAAAGGGGAAATTATGGATGTCAAAACTTCAACCTGCAAATAACTCCGGCTGGAGAATTCCATCATTTACCAAGTGCAACAGTCTGGTCTGTTCTCAAACGTCTGCCAGGTTGGCAATTTATTGAGGGATTAACTCAGTACCAGAACATGCCTTTATGAAGGCTATCCTCCATTTTATAGACACTCAAAATCAGTGAATTTTTAATGTACTAAAGCTAGAAAAATATATTTACTATTTTTCTTGATTATAAAAGAGCAACTTTTCAATAAGGAAAATATTCAATATGGAAAATTGTGAAAATTCATAAAAGTGTAGGTAAGTAGATATTGCCTATAATTCCATTACCCATAATAACTATTGATGTGATACTTGGAAATTCCATTATGTATTTTAGAAATCATGCTTTATATATAATTTAATATGATTATAATATCATGAATTAATGTCCACATTATTGAACAATCTTAGAAAATACAATGTTACATGTTTATATAGAATTCTACTGTTATTTTAGTCACTGCAAGGTCATCAGCCCACTTGCATTTTTGCCATAAATAATGCTTTTATGAATGTACTTGATCATACCTTTTTATGCACACCTCTGATTATTTCCTTAAGACAAAATTTAAGGTGAAAAAGTAATTGGTTCATGAGTCATGAATCTTTTTTCAGGCTCTTGATAGTTATTTCCAAATTGCTGTCCAGCAATGTTGTACCATTTTACATGCCCCTCAGCAGTATATAAAAATGTGCATATTACTGAATCATTGATAAAACAAGACATACCATTAATTTAAATAAAATTTTGGCCAAGTTTTTTTCACAGAAAAAGAAACATTTTTTATTTGGTAACTTAAAAAGTTCCATTTTCCTGTGGCCATTGGTAATTTTTCTAGTAAACTGCTTCTTCTTTCCATTAGAATTTTATTTTTCTTATTAATTCATAAGAGGTCTTTTATGCTTAGGACATTGATCAGTTGTCATGAGTTGCTAGTACTTTTACAGTTTTCCATGTGTCTTTTAATTTTGCTTATGTTCTTATAAAATTTTTACTCATAAGAAACTTTCCTCACTTACAAAATTTTAAAAATATTTATACAATCAAATGTGGCCGTTATTTCCTTTGTGGCTCCAGACTTAGATGGTATGCTACAGAAGGGCCGTCCTCAGTCCAGGCTCAGATGAACATTCTTGTACCTGCTCCATGGGCAGGTACCAGCTCTCGACACCATCTCTGTTCCATTCTCCTTCCTTTGTGACCATGTTATTTTGTTCACTATCTATGAAAGCCTGCATACACACCTGTCTCTCTGGATTTCTGTCATCATAATTTAAATATTTTGACTAAAATTTTCTTGCTGAAACTTCCCTAAACTGCAATCCTATATTACTTTTTTTTATTATAGATCCATCCAAATGGTCTGATAAAATTTCTAAAACTGCAACTGTGAAAACAGGAATCTTCTGTTCCATGATATAGCCCACAACCTGTTCTAAATGAGGCATGTTGCTTCATATTTTCAAATATTATTAAGGGTTTTTCTTTTTCACAAATATGATCTCCATAGACGAAAGGGTCCCAATACCTTGACGTCTCTGTCTGTGCCAGCTCTCATAGACGCAGTCCTGCAGCATTCAACGTGGCAGTGACCTCTGCTTTCAAATTGACTGGCAAAAGCAATGAGTGAATTGAATGCTAAATTACTGTCAGGATCTTGAGTAAATGTAACATAGATTTCTGGGTTTGCCAGGATCTAAGCCACTAGAGACTTTGAAAATCAGAGCCAATGCCTTGAAATGAGCTCTCTGGACTGGTAGCCAGAACATAGAGAACAGTTTTTAAACCCGTCAACCTGGCAGGAAACCAATTGGGAAAAAATCCAATTTGAAAACTAAAAAAAATCCTCGCAACAGGAAAAATGGGCAACAGGCAGACATAGAAAGTCAACAAAAGGAACTTGAAACATGAATACAACCTTATAGGAACAAACCTAAATCCAAAAATTATGGAATTATCAATTATGATAACTTTTAGCATCCTTGAGTTATTTTAGTGACTCCTCAAGCATTCACCTAGAGCAAAAAAATTACTTCTGGATTCATAAATTCACCTTTCTTGGCATCTTGCCGATACACAGGACAGCAAATTCTCAGTCACCCTTCAGCTTCCTATTCTCCTTGTTACACAAAGCCTGCCATCTGTTACCTTCCGTTCTGGAAGGGCAGAGAGAAGAGTGATAAGAAGCCTTTGAAACATGTTTATGTAGAACAGGAGTTGTACAGATGCCAAAGCAACTGGATTCTTCTCCATGCTGTTCTACTAAGGAGCACTGTGAACTTCGTCAGGCTCCTCATTCCTCTGAACCTTAGAATAGTGGTACTGATGCTCTGTTGAGTTCTTTCCAAAACCAACATTTTACATTTTAAGACAAGTTCCTTCCTACATTGTTGCCATCCATTTCCAGTATGCCACTAATAAAACATTTGTAGCATTACTTATTTTGAATAGAAAGTAAACATTGCCTAGTATTGACTAAAAGGTTCTGGGTAACAGGGCAGCCTAATAAACTCACTGAGAGCCATGTGGAATCATAGATGTAAATAAAGAAATTTTGCATGCCATGGGAGTGTATGCTATGAAACATCAGGGCTAGACATACCTGAGCACATGCTTATCTTCAAGCAAAAGGGAAAATATCAGCAAATTTTAGATGATTTATCTTCTCAGTAGAATAAAATAGTCCTGTAGCTATGAGTATAAAATACAAATATCATATATTATTTGCTGAGGAATTGTATAAATATATTAATCTAGGCCTAGAATTTATTTGATGGCACACTTGCAGCCTGATCATGAAATTCAGATTTTAGCAAACTTATAAATACTATTTAAAAGAGATTCAATTAACATTGGCCAGACTAACCACAGATTTGTTAATCTAATCAATTCATCCTGAATGTCTGCTAGGTATCCAGCACTATGCCAGGTGCTGAGGGTACACAGAGATTAAAATGTAATTCACAGGGTAATGGAACACATAAACAAATTACTTGAGAAAACAAGATGTTCACATAGTACTGTAAGTGCTAGGCTAAAGATAGAATTGTGCAGGACAGCCTCCTAGACAAGCTAAAAACAAAACTTCTTTAGCTAATGGCTCAAGAAAGTTTAATCCTTTTAGTCTTACTTTGGAGGAGTGGCTGAGTGTCATGTCATGAATGATTTAAGATTGCTAGGCCTAGCCCTGGCTGGTGTGGCTCAGTGGATTAAGCAGCAAACTGTGAAGCAAATGGTTGTCAGTTTGATTCCCAGTCAGGATACATGCGTGGGTTATAGGCCTGGTTCCCTGTAGGGGGTGCACAAGAAGCAACCACACATTGATGTTTCTCTCTTTCTTTCTCCCTCCCTTCCCCTCTCTCTAAAAATAAATAAATGAAATTAAAAATAAAAGGATTGCTAGGCCTAGAACAAATATTTTGAAAATTTATATGGAACCACAAAAGACCCCGAATAGCAACAGCAATCTTGAGAAAGAAGAACAAAATTGGAGAAATCACACTACCTAATATCAAACTATATTATAAGGTCATAGTAATCAAAACAGCATGGTACTGGCATAAAAACAGATACATAGATCAATGGAATAGAACAGAGAGCTCAGAAATAAACCTAGGCATTTATAGTTCATTAGTATTTGATAGAGGAAGCAAGCATATATAACGGGATAAAGACAGTTTCTTCAATAAGTGGTATTGGGAGAATTGGACAGATATGTGCAGAAAAATTAAACTAGACCAGTTTCTTATGCCACACACAAGAATAAATTTAAAATGGATTAAAGACTTAAATGTTAGATTGAAAACCATAAAAATCCTAGAAGAAAACATAGGTAGCAAAGTTTTGGACATTGTTTATAGCAATATTTTTTCTGATGTATCTTTTCAGGCAAGGGAAACAAAAGAAAAACTAAACAAATGGGACTACATCAAACTAAAAAGTTTTTGCACAGCACAGGAAAACAGTAACAAAATAAAAAGACAACGCACTAAATGGGAGAACACATTTGCCGATACATCTGATAAGAAGTTAATATCCAAAATTTATAAAGAACTTGTAAAACTTAACATAAAAAATAATAATCCCATTTTTAAAAACGGGCAAAGGATCTGAACAGACACTTCTTCAAAAAGGATATGCAGGTGGCCCATAGAAATATGAAAAGATGCTCAATGTCACTAATCATCAGAGAAATGCAAATTAAAACCACAATAAGATAGCACCTCACACCTGTCAGAATGGCTATCATCAATAAATCAACAAATAAGGGCTGGTGAGGTTGTATAGAAAGGAGAACCCTTATGCACTGTTGTTGGGAATGCACACTGGGGCAGCCACTGTGGAAAGCAGTATGGAATTACCTCAAAAAGGCAAAAATGGAATTGCCTTATGACCCCACAATTCCACTTCTGGGAATATATCCAAAGAAACCGAAACACTAAATAGAAAGAATGTAAGCACTCCTATGTTCACTGCAGCATTATTTACAATAGCCATGATTTAGAAGCACCCCAAGTGTCTGATAGTAGATGAGTTGATAAAATAACTATGGGACATTTACAGAATGAAATATTACTTAGCTGTAAAAAAGAAGAAAATTTTACTCTGTGGCTGTATGGATGGACCTGGAGAACATTATGAAATAAGCAAGTCAGAGAAAGACAAGTACAATATGATTTCACTCATATATGGAATCTAATGGACACACCGAACTAACAAGCAAAATAGAGCCGGACTCATAGAAAGCAGGATGACAGCTCTTGTTAGTTGTCATTGTGGGGTGGAGGGATTGAACAAAAAAGTAAAAGGACTCATGATTGTGGGGGTGGGAAGAGGAAGAGGGGTGGGTGGAGGAAGAGAGTATAAGGGGGATAAACTGTAATGGAAAAAATATGATAAAAAATAAACTATTACAAAAAGCATTCATAGGCCTAGGCTCTCCTCTATTGCCCCAAGTCATTCAGCACTGACAATACACGTGGAAACTCCATCTGGCAATGCAAATGTGTCACAGAGACCCAGACTCATCCACCAGACAAGGGAGTGTTGGGAAAGACCTTCTTGTGATAGGAACCCACTTCCTGGGGATTTTCACTCTTTGACACTACTTACTTTTCAATTAATTCTTCCCCAACCACACACTATAGTTCTGTTGAGAGGAGTTCTAATAAATTCAATATCTTCTTCCTTAGGACATCACCAGTGGTATTGTGGTATGTCTAAAGAAATTAAAAGGCCGATTATGGAACAGGGACCAGGTGGTGCTCCCAGGTGTGCTCCTTAATCCAGGTCTGGATGAAGATAAACTCATAATGCTAAAGGAAGCACAGTCAGGGGAGCATCTGGGAGTGGCCTCTCCATCTGGGGCTTCGGGAGACAGGCAATTTCTGAGCTACTTCTGGAAGCACAAGAATTTAGTCAATTTCACCAGAGAAATGGGAGAAAGGCATTCTGCATAGTAAGAACAGCTCTGGTAAAGCAAAGAACTATGAGGCCCATGATAATTTTTAAAGACAGGAAGGAGTTTTGCATGAGGGTGGGTGATGATTGTTTGAACTATGATGTTTGTTCTGTGTCATTAAATTGGATTGGGTTGGGAGGTCACTGAGGTTTTTAAATATGGGAGTAAATGTGATCAGGATTGTGTTTTAGAAAATGACTCTCATATTTGTATTGAAAATGGATTGGAGAGGGGCAAGACTAGAGGAAGAAAAGCAAATCTAATCAATTACAGGAAACAAATATTCATTCTCTTTTTTAGTGGTTTACATCAAATATTTCTTTAGCCCCTAGATGCAAAGGTAAAGAGTTGAAGTCAACATAATGTTTCAATCATGTGCTTAAGAATGCAAAAGTTATTTGTTAAGTTGTGGTTTTCCTTAAAACTAATAAAAATATTGAAGTATACACAAAAGAGACAAAGAAGAAAAAGATATTACTTCAAAGAAATAATGTGCCACCATTTTCATGCTTCACAACAACTCAAAAACTTATGTCTGATATAGCTTCTTCCCTGTAGGAAGAACTGATATCCCCCCAAACTAATAAGCTAATAAATATCAAGTAAACAGATTACTTTAAATACTTAAGTAAATACTTAAAACAAGCTTGCTTGAACATAATACATTTAATATGAAGAAATGATAACTGAGTTCTGAAGATTCATTGGTGGGATTATAGACAATATATTTGGTAATCATGTCAACAAAAACTTTGCTAAATTGGCTGAACAATTCCAATTATTTTAATCTTTTTTCTGGAAACAAAACATGGTTCTTATCTTACTTCCCTTTAATTTCCTAATGGAAGAGCATATGACTTTGAGCTTTAATCCTTTATTTTGATATGTCAATGGAGGACTTGCATAGAAAAGATTCAATACTCAAATATCCAAAATATCTGCAAAATATCCAAAAGGAAACTTCAAGGTTGAATGGTACATTTCAAGTATTTTTTTTTTAAGGAAAGTAACATTTTTACATTATTTAACCAATACATGTTTAAAATTTTTGCAATTGGCAATAGACAATAGCAATTTGTGAGGAGGAAGTATTAAAAATAAAAAAAATGACCGATAGCAACAAAACCTCCTTTCTCAACTCACACAACCTTTTCCTTATCAAAGGCCTCCTTGCCATCTTTCTCCACCCAGCTTTCCCTCTCTGTTTGTGTTTGAAGCCAGACATCTGAGAAGAGGAGCTGGTGCTCTCCTGTGCACAGGGGGGTGATCCTGTGCACTCACTAAGGATGCCTGAACACAGGAAATGGAGAGCAATGGATGATTTGAGATGGATGATTGAATATTACTTTCAGCTTGTTCTCAGGTTTTAAACAAAAATATGTCCTCCAAATGATTTTTTCAGTATTTGGCTGAGTTTCTAATTGAAAATTAGCATTTTCTAAGCCTTATCTCTTTTCTTTTATCTTTATTTTTCAGTTTGCTTGCTTCACTTAAAAACAAAGGACCAAACATTGAATTGTATACTGTAAATGGGTAAACTTTATGGTATGTAAATTTTAACTCAATAAGGCTTGTGTTGTTTAAAAAACAAAACAGATTATAATATACACAAAATAACAGGTTTGGATTATAGGATTATAGTCTAAATTTCCCAATATGTCAACTATTTATTAGGTGGAAATCATATCTGGTTTCCCTGGGAAGAGTCCCCTTTTCTCTAACTGGCCCTCTGTTCCTTTCCAGTGTATCAATGACATACGTTGTGAGCAGTCATGCACATTCTGCCTGCTCCAATACAAAAAAAATAGATTTTTAAAATGTGATTATTTTTTCACTTATAAACGTGAAAATATTATTGCTCAAGGTTCCTGACTTTGCAGACTACACTATTATATAACTTGTATAATATAAAGTCTTGTGATTAGTGCACCTACAGGGGGGTCTCTTAATTCACTAACATAACAAATTCGGCTGTAGATTTTACTTTCATCCTACTTTCTCCTCTCTAGAGGTTACTTTTCATTTTGTTTGTTTTATTTACCTCTTTGATATTCTTATTTGATTCCCTGAATACATGCTACTTTATCTTCCCAAAATGCTGTCCTCTTTCGCCACAATTCATGTTGTAACTGAAATAAGCAATGTCCTCCTCAAAGATTAAATTGATGGGAACAGCGTACTAGATGAATTTTCCTGTTAGCTACATTGTCCACATAGAAATGACTGTGTGGCAAGGTATTATCTCGAGGATTTTCTGAAATGAAAATTTTATAAGTTGTGAAACTCTGAGGTAAAAATTAACCTTAATTCCTAAGGCTATTTTTAAAATAATTAAAACAGAACACTTTATTTATCTTAATTGATATTTTTTAAAAAAAACTACTGTTTATACTTCAGCCCTGAAAACAAGAACAAATTCCTTCTCTTTGTTGGCAATTTGCACAAAAATAGAGCGGGGATAGGATAAAGAAAGAGTGAGGTAGAGATAAAAATACCGGAAGGGTAATAATATTATAGTAATGCCTGAGTTTACAAATAATTTATACAATAATTGCATGTGATAAGAAGTAGCATATTTTGCCACAGAAAACCTTAATTTATACTGGAATGATTCTTTTCAGTGGAGTACAGAGTAGTTATAATAATACTAATAGTTATCAAATAATAAGCATTTGATAACAACAATATCAAACCTATGCCAAGCATGATGCTAAACAGTAATAATTCTTTTAACAGCAGGGACATATATTCCTGCCTGGCTACCCAACTGGACAACGTAGTTGTTGTCCTTCTGCTAGAAAGGCTAAAAATAAGATGTTTGTTATCTAAGCCCCCTTACTGTCAGCTCTGGTCAATAAGGGAAAGAAATGATGAGGGGTTTGGGCAAAGATTTCCTTTCCTGAAAAATGAGAAAGGCACCAAGCTACTTACTGTCTCTTCACTTGTCTCTACCTCTGTGATGCTGTCATTTGAGAATGAGATGCCTAGGGCTGTAGTCATCACCATGAAACCCAGAGTGAGAGGCAAAAAGAAGACAGCCATGGCAGCCCGGTGGTTTCATGTCTTAAGCTGCTGAACCAATCTAGAATCGATTGCCTCTAAGACTTCTACCTATACAAGATAATCAAATACTTTTATTATTGAAGCAACTACCAGGTTTTCTGTTATTTACATTCTTATGCTTTAGAATAAAACAGTCATACAAAGCAAAATATGGGTGAAAGAATGGAAGGACAGAAAAGCAGACCTGCTCAAAGCCACAGCTAGAAAGAAACAGATACAATTTTCACCCAGGCACTTTGTGTTCAGTGTCTTAGTGCCTACTCCACATTGTATTTTATTTCCAAAGGGAATGGTTTCTTCTTTATTCTAATTTGTTCCAATTTAACCCCCTTTTTCTCTTCCCCTTCCTTACACAGTATCCTGACATTCACTCAAGTTTGGTTTTTTATCCCATCCTGTAATAATGTTTGAAAATACTTAAATGTCACAGTACCTTTAAAACTCATAGACCTATAACTTTCCCCAATAACTGCTCTAAACATATTGGGTTGACCAAAAAGTTCATTTGTTGTTTTTCCATAAGATGGTTCTAGTAGCACTTAGTTGTCTTTAACTTGATTTGAAACAGTTTTGTTAGATTGTATTGTGACAGCTGTCATATCAGCGTGCATTTAAAATAAAACATCAAAATTGGTGAAATTTTATGTAGTCATTTTAATATCAAAGATGGAAGAAAAGTGACATTTTTGGCATATTATGCTTTATTATTTCAAGAATGCAAAAAAAAAAAAAAAAATGGCCTCCCGGTGCTTACCACAGGCTGTATTCTTATACTGTCTGTACAGAAAGAGGAGGCAGAGTAAACCCACCCCATATACATCTCAGCCCGGGCCCTTTGCCTGGTCTGTATTGTGAATGGGGGGACATGGAAAAAAAAAGAATGTTAAAAATGCAACTGAAATGTAAAAAAAGATTTGTGCAGTGTATGGACAAGGTGTTGTGACTGATCAAACATATCAGAAGTGGTTTGTGAAGTTTCATGCTGGAGATTTCTCACTGGATGATGCTCCATGCTCAGGTAGACCAGTTGAAGCTGATAGTGATCAAATTGAGACATACTCAAAATATCCAAATCAATAAAGTTATTGGTTAAAATAAAAATGTAATGTGTCTTTTATTTTATGGAAAAATCCATATGGACTTTTTGCCAACCCAATATTATTTCATTCATTTATCCATTCATCCCAAACACTCATTGACTGAGCTTCTGCTGTGTGTTAGGTCCTGAGATAAGAAGCCTAATAGTTGAGTCACACATGTACCAATACATGAAACACTATATTTTAATATATTGTATGAATACATACAGTGAACAAGCTATGATTTTAGCAGAGGAATAAAGCAACTGGCTCTGTCTGGAGTATCTTGAAACTCACTGGGGACATGCCTGAGCTGGGCTATATCACATTCAAATTTAATTAGTTTCTGTACTCAAAAGTAGGCAGATAAGACCCTTGATGTCTAGTTCATTTGTCATGTGTTCATTCATGTTGGAATATTAATATCATAAATATCCCATATTTACCTTTTTATATTTACAAATTCCAAATCAAGTATATTAAACATGACACAAAAACTAAAAAAAAAAAAAAAAAAAAATTTGGCCTGACCAGTGGCTCAGTGGGAACATTGTCCTATAAACCAAAGGACTGAAGGTTTGATTCCCAGTTGAGGCATGTGCAAGAGGCAACGAATCCATGTTTCTCTTTCCATGTTGTCTGTTTATCTTGCTGTATCTCCTTTCCTCTCTCTAAAATCAATAAGCATATCCTCAGGTGAGGAATAAAAAAAACCTAGAAAAAAAGCTAGACTGTCAGCAGATCCTTAAGCTTCTGATCTTACTCCACCTTCAATAATTTAATTAGTTATATTAACATATTCAATATTACAACTTATCAATGCTCTTAGCTTCAGAAGTCTTTATAAATAGCATCTAGTTGAGTAGGACTTTGATAAACTTGCACAACTTATACATATTTTAAGCATTTAATACAAACACAAAAATACTGAAATTCTTATGATACATTTTAATGTTTAAAATTATGATAACAAGCTGTGGACATTTAATTTTTATTTATTATTATTTTTTTAATTCTCATCCAAGGATATATTTATTGATTTTAGAGAGAGAGGAGTGGGAGAGACAGAGAGAGAGAGAAACATCAATCAGTTGCCTCTCGTACATGCTGTAATCTGGGATCCAACCCTCAACCTAGGTACATGCCCTGACTGGAAACTGAACCTGCAGTATTTTGGTGTTGGGGATGATGCTCTAACCTACTGAGCCACCTGACTACGGCAACATTTAGTTTTTAAATTGGGGGGGATGGATGTAACTTAAAACTTTGTCTTCTGAGTCTATTCTTTTACTATTGACTGCAATGCAAATCTTTCTTAACTCACCTTTTAATTCCTGAATATCCTTTTTATATATTATTTATTAGGTTAAAGGAGCTTCTCAACAAAGCCTGGGAATAATCTGAGTTAATGAGATTACATATATAACACGTGATTGTTTGAATCTGCAGCAAAACATGACAGTGTTTGAAGCATATCATTGAGGTCTTGAACAATGGAATTAAAAATATTACTACCACATACATTTTAGTACATTCATAGGTTGACTACATTTTTCACATGTCACATTCATTCATGCTTGTACAATAATTCTGTTAGATTTTGTCATCTTGAAAAATCCCAATTATTGATACCATGGCATGGCCTTTTGATTTCCCATGGAATGTTCTTCCTCCATAGGAACATTTTCAACACTTCATTACTCTACTGGTTATGTTTTGATTGTTTCTGAAATTCCATTCACTGGACCTGTGACATAGCCAAGCTCCTTGCCTATACAGAATGTCATCAAAAAGGCCAGTATATAAGATCTCAATGTCTTCAAAACTAAGCAGAAAGGTTTTTGTCAAAATGGCAGTGTTTCTATCATAATCTTTATCTCTGTTACATAAAGAATTTTGCCATGTCTAATAATATCAAGAACACTAAATTTGGAGTCCAGAGTATAATTCCCTCTCTTCTGTGTGTGACACTGGACTAGGAATCAATCTCTCTGGACATCTGTTCACCTACTTCTCAAGAAAGGGGCCTGAGCTGAGTAATTTCTTGACTGGGCATCTCTAAAACGCATGTGCACATGGTAGCCACTCATCTGAAAGGGCTTAAATGTCTTAAAGGTCTGAGGCTGGTTTGAGTTCTCTTCCAAGCAAACCTTGGGTGCAAGTGGTCTGTTTGGTAATTATCCCAGGAAACACAGAAGGAAAGTAGAATTGGTACTGGAAGGGAAAAGACAATGAGAAATATGTTATTAAAAGCTACTAGAGTGAACACCTAGAGTGTCACAGCACCTGGATGCTGCGGAGCCTGATGTAGAGCAAACTTACCTGCTCCCCAGAGTTATCCTATCTGAAGGCATAGGGAGCCAGGGAATTTGTACACCAACTCCTGTCAGTCACTGGCTGAGGGCTACTGAGAGGAGAGGTGTGAACACCAGCACTTCAGCCTGCACCCAGAGGAAGTTCTTAAGCAATAAGGAGCTGTAAGTTGGTCCAATGTGTACAGAAAAAGGCTGAAGGTATAAGTGGGCCTGCTATTCCCCTCTCCTTGTGCCCTTCTCCCAGTTCACCTCGCAGACCCGTGGTCATCCTCTGGACTAGCTCAAATGTTACAACACCTGTGTGCAGCTTCCCCTGACTCTCCAACTCTGCGAACCACATCTTTCCATTACAGAAAGCATCACAGTACATGCCCATCTCCTCACTAAACTGTAAGTTCTTTAGAGTTTACCTATATATATATGATCAATGCTGTTGGATCAGCTTATGGTTCTTTTGCATAATTTTTATTTAGCATTCACCAAGCTGCCTCTTCATTTCTCTAAAGAAACAGTACAGAAATTACTAGAGTCGCTTGTGCCAAATAACCATCCCTGTCTGTGACTCTTAAACTATTTGGACATCTAAATAGTGGATAGTTTGTGCTGACATCTTAATTTTGCTGTCAAATTCGTAACACCAAAAATTCGGTGAGCCATGACATTTGCAAATTCTTTCAGCTCCTGTAAACATACACTGGGTTCCTAATATGATTAAGGTGCTATGCTACTTATGACTTTTTAAATTATTCTACACATATGCACACTATATATATATATATATATAATTATAATATATATATACTATACATATATATAATTTAACCTAAAGTAAAAATCTAACATTTGAATTTTAATTCTGAAATCAGGTGACCAAAATCCATCAACCACACTCATCTGAGCACATTAACTGTAACAAAGATAACATCCTCAGATTTAGTTTTCACTGATAATTTATAAAAAGAAGCTTATCTGGCAATTTATATTAAAGTCATCTCTTCTGCCTCTGTGAAGATGCATTTTTCATGCACTGTCAGATTCTGTTACTTTATATAAATACTGCAGTCTTTGCAGCAGTTTCATGTTTTTCCACCGGTAGGACTTTGCGCCATTAGCTAGCACAGTACTTAATAGAGCTGCCTTTAAATATATATTTGTATTTGTTTAGTTTCAACAAAATATCCCTTACTTTATATCCCTTACCCTATAGGAGAGAAAAGGTACAAGAAAATGAATAGATGAATAGGAAAATTCTAAATTTTGTAATGTTCATGACTTTTAAACTTCTTATTACCCAGGTTTGATTCTGTGTACCCAGCAGAAGCAGTACTTTCTATTAATTTCAGTCTAACTCAGTGCTGGCCCACTCAAAAACAAAATAAAAGCTTTTTCAATTCCTTTCACCCAACTGTCTGTCTGCTCACAGACATCTGATCTATGTCTGGTCCCGCCCATTCATCCATCTATTCTCATTCACCTTCTTTTTTAGCTATGGGTCAGTTTTTTTGCTGCTAACCTATACTTAATAATTGTTATGATATCATTTTTAAAGATGTTATTTGTTTATTTTTAAAGAAAGGGTAAGGGAAGGAGAAAGAGAGGGAGAGAAACATCAGTGTGTGGTTGCCTCTTGTGTGCCCCCAACTAGAGGGGACCTGGTCCACAACCCAAGCTGTGCCTGGGAATTGAACCTGTGACCCTTTGGTTTGCAGGCTGGTGCTCAATCCACTGAGCCACACCAGCCAGGGCTGTTATGATGTCTTTAAAATAGGCAGAGCACAGTGATATTTTGAGACTTTTCTTAGAGTTGTTAAGGTTTTACTTTTTATTTCTCCCCTCTGGGTCAATTAGATTTTTATGAGCTCCCTAGTGAGTTGGTCTAACATTATAATAAGCATTATTCTGGGTGTTATATATAAACCTTACTTGACATATCAGCAGGAGAAAGGAAGAGGAGCAAAAGTCAACCTAGACTGCTGATCATTTTGACACAGTTTAAACTGTTTGCTTTGGCAATAAAAAGTCTTTAGAGGGAAAAGAAAACAATAAAGGAACAATGTGCTAAATAAAATAACCTTAGTGAAAAAGAACCTCAATTATAATATCAGTATTTTTGGTTAAACTACATTGTATACTAAAAATAGTTTTCTAATAATTGATAAAGTAAGTAAGCCTCTGCATGTACATATCCATGACAACCCAGGTTTATATTTATAAGTTTCAAATAGCTATGACACCAAAAAATGTAAATTATTTAAAAAGTTATAACAGAATAAAATTGTTTCCATAAATAGCCATTAGTTAATAGTCTAGCAAAGAAACTTCACAGCAAATCACAAATTATGAAATGTTTTTAATATTATTCTAAGAGAAACTAGAAAATTATTTCTTATCATAATTGTGAATAAGAACAAAGAGTTAAGGGGTCACTTGCCCTTTGGACTATTGTGAAGTCAGAAAGGATATAAAAATAAGGGGAAATGCACATGCTACCTTATATTCCAGATGGAGCTCCATTTGGAAACATGATAGGGTAATGTCCCTAGAACTAAGACACAACAAAGGAGAATAACAATAGAAGAAAGAGTGAATGTGACCATTCAGGCAAGAGCTTCTGCTACTTTTTCCTTTTTGCAGCAAGGGGTGTTTAGATATGGAACTTTGAGAAGAGAGTCTGGAATACTCTGTAAATGAGAAAGCAGAAAATACCATGTCATTACATTGTGCTTACTCAGAGTACTCTGAAAGCCCCAATAAACTCTGATGAAGCCTTGGAGGTATCCTGTAGAAATAATCTGAATTTCTTAGAAGAGAAAATATAGATAATATGAAGAATGGACAAAATAGGATTTCTGAAGTCTATTTTCTTATGTACAATTCTAATTTTTCTTTTGTATAATCAAAAAAAGTATACTACTGCTAATATAGCATTGTAGCCATATGCACAGAAAAAATCATTGCAAGAAGCATATCTTAAAATGTGAAATTTAATTTTCAGATTAATATTTTCCAATGGAATCTAAAATTTTCTTTTAACAAAGGAAATTTCTACAAACTAATTAGAATGTAATATGAGAAAAAAGATAATCCCAAAGAACAAAACCAAACATTTTCATTCCCCCTCATTATTAAATTATATTTTCAGCTCATTAGGTTTGGTGAAAAATTCCAAACAGCTAAGAAAAATCTGCCTATTAACATGGTGCTTCTTGAAGACATACAAGGTGGAGTCTGATGTATTCCATGATGCTAAGCTAGGTGCACATTTACTCTTTTAGGCATATGTCTGCTACTTAGGTCAATTCTTCACTTTCAGACAAAAGTTAACTAATAAATTCTTCTTATATTTGTCTATTTGGCAGAGTAAATGTTACCAAATCATGTTTCATTTTCTAAACATGTCCTCAGATGTCTTTTCATTTCCCCCCAAGCTTTATTGAGAAATAATTGACATATAACATTGCATAAGTTTAAGGTGTACAATATGAAGATCTGATATACGTATATACTGCAAAATGATTACCACAGTAGGGTTAGTTAGCACATCAATCACCTCATATTATTACCATATTACTTGTAGTGAGAATATTTAAGATCTATTCTCTCAGCAACTTTCAAGTGTATATTATAGTTAACTATACATGGTGTGCATTAGATCCCCAGCACCTACTTGTAGCTGGAATTTGTAGCCTTCAACCATATCTTCCCATATATATCCCCCATACCCAAGCCAAGTCCCCAGCAATCACCATTCTACTGTTTCTCTGAGTTTATTTTAGATACCTCATGTAAATGGAATTAGGCAGTATGTGTTCTTCTGTGACTGGCTTATTTCACTTAGCATAAAGTCTTCCAGGTTTATCCATGTTTTTGTACACTGCATGATTTATTGTTTTTAAGGATGAATAATATTCCACTGTATTTTTAGGTAGGAGTTAGAAAATTAGGACGGTGGAGGGAGGGTGGGAGGGGATCCATTGTTCTTAACAGAAAAGCAGCCCAAAATAATTTTGACTAACTGCCTCTGGTTATGTAACTATTTCACAGCATGACCAGATGCTGCCTGGAGCGGCAGATAAAGACCTGGGGAACAGACCTCTACACACACCTGCGTTTAGGTGTTCAAGTCCTTCATGGGAAAGCATGCATGGGTAGCACCACCATTATCTGCTAATCACTATGTAACTCCCATTCTCTACTGTCATACTAACCCTCACCTCACCCCACAAATTATGTAAATCCTCAGGACAAGGCCCCTGTGCTTCTCTTGCCACCCTCAGCAAGGCCTGTTCTCTTCCTTGAGAATGTACTAATAAACACTGCTTGCATACTACTTGGTGATCTGTAATTCTTTACTGTGTTGGCAAGAACAGAGTTTTCAACAGCATTTCACATATACCACATTTTCTTTATTCATTCAACCTTTGATGCACATTTCCACTTCTTGACTATTGGAAATAGCACTACAGTAAATATTCACATTCTCTTTTGGATCCTGATTTCCATTCTTTTGGATAAATATCCAAAAGTATAATTGCAAGATCATATGAGAGTTGTATTTTTAATTTTTTGAGGACTTTTCATAGTGATTCCCATAATGCCTGCACCATTTTCACGTCCACCAAGTACACAAGGGTTCGAATTTCTCCACATCCTCACCAACACTTACTGTCTTTAAAAAAAATAGTCTTCCTAATAGGTATGAGGTGATATTTCATTGGAGTTTTGATTTGCATTTCTCTGATGATTAGTGATGTTGAACACTTTTTCCCATACTTATTGGCTAGTTGTATGTCTTCTTCAGAGAAATGTCTGCCAATTCTTTAGCCTATTTTTTAATTGAGTTATGAGTTTTGTTTTATTTTTGCTATTGAGTTGTAGGAGTTCCCTTATAAGTAGTATGTTCCTCTTAGAGCACAATTATGCTCCAGGGTAAACCTTAAAGAGCAGTAGTGGAGATTGGTTATTTTGCCTTGACCTGTATGTATCCTTCTTCCTCATTCTTCTGGAAACAGAATCATTCTTACTTAAAAGCAACCAATTTTATGTTTCCTATCCAACTGTTCTCACTCCAACTATATGACTCAGCTGAGTGCTCCAGACTCTGCCCACAGTGATTGGTTCTGCAATAAACATGTGACCCAAAATAAGCCAACCAGAGTTCCCTTGAACTTTTCTTCTAAATCTATAGGAAAAGGCTATTATTTGCTGAGTTAACTAAATGGTAAGATGTATATCTGGGACGCCTGAATGTTATCTTGCTACTCCAAAGGAAAATTTTGCATGAGAACAAAGATAAGTAGGAGCAAGCAAAACTGGAAGACAGAGAGAAACATGACAACATTGCTTGAGTCCCCAAACCCAGCCTGTCCAAACTCGATAACACCAACTTGGATTTCCCAGTCTGGAAGCCAAATATTCCCTGTTTTGCTTAAGCTAGTCTTTTGTCACTTGCAAACTAGTAAGGGTATAATATTTTTAACAAGGAGATAGCTCCATGGATTTCTTGTTTAATATTAAATACATATGGACAACAGCCGGGGGGGTTGGAAATGGGGGAGGGAGGTGGGGATACCTGGGGTGGTGTGGAGGGGTGAGGGGAAAAGGCAGAAAACTGTACTTGAAAAACAATAAAAATATTAAATACAGCTTAAAAACAATAAATTCCTTAGAGAATTTTTCTTTCAAAATATTGTGTTACAGATGAAGTTTTCCTTTGCCCACTCCAAGAGCTGCCACATTTATTTTTATCAATTTAGTTTGTATCATCAGAATTACTTTTTCTTCATGTTTACAAAGGAAATATAGAAAGAGGGCTAAATATATGTATACAAATGAGTAGATAACCTCTTTTACAGATATAGGTATAAAAATAATAAATGAATGAATATCTGGATAAATAAATAGACAGTTATTTTATATGCTTTAAAATAACTGAACCATCTTGTGTGTGGTTGTATGTTTTGCATCTTGCTCCATTTGCTTATTGATATGTTGTAGTGCTCCTTAAAGTGTCAGTATATTGATCTATCTTTTTAAAAATTCTGTATGACTCCACTGAGGTGAATGTATTATCATTTGTCTATTTCCTTATTAATAGGCATTTGTACTTTTTCCTTCATAATTATACACAATGATACAATAAACATCCAACTTCAGGTCTTTCAAAGTCAGCATTGACATTATTTATGTGCCTTAGGTAGTAATAATGTTGGATGTAGGAAATGAAGCAACATCCATGTCCTTTGAAACTTGAAAGAGCATGTTTTCTCCTAAGATCACAACAGCCGGTAGTAACCTTGCATAGTTAAAATTTACTAATATACTCTCAGTGAACAAACATCTGTTAAATTACTGTCTCATGCAAAGCACTGTCTCTAAAGCTCAGACTTAAAAATTGAGAGAACTTGCTTCCTATCTCTAAGGAGTTTACAATTTATTAACAGTAATTTTGAGAGGAATATATACCATATACACATTATTGTGTGCAAAGCATTTTGCTAAGTCCTTTACCTGTATTTCCTCATTTAGTCTTTTTAAAAAATAATCTTTTACTTTTCAGTTACAGTTGACATACATTATTATATTTAGTCTTCAGAGGACTCTACATCATTCTTGTTTTACAGATCAAATAAAGAGGCTAATGTCACAGTTAATAAGCTCAGAGACACAATTTGACTCTAATCTCTCTGTTTACAAACCCCAGATTTATAAAGAGATGATCAACTGCATCTACAATGAATAAAAATATTTAACTTTGTATTGGGTGACAAACTGGTTAGAAGGAAAGGGATAGAGGCAGGGTCATGTGACAGGCCTGACCTCTTGATGGGAAGACACAGACTTTGAGAAAAGGAAGTTGGATGCTTCAGAAGCCCAAAGGTTAGGAAATGCCAAACACAACTCGCATTCAGTTCTGGGTACTTCCAAAAATTCCCATGGATTTGGTCTCTGCTTTCATTGATTTTTTGGAATGTATGGGTGGCAACTTATTTACTTGTATTTCCTTAACTCACAATACTCAATGTATGTTTATTAAATAAAATGAAGAATTGAAATATGTAACATACATCTAGCTATATCTTAGGAAAAAGAGCCTAAAAAGGACTGTATGGTTTCATAAGACATTGAAAGGCATGGGTTAATGTGCTCCTGTTTTAAAATCTCTGTGTGTTAAAAATAGACCTTGGGAACTTTAGAAGAAAAATCCCATACAGGAACTATCTAAAATATAACTACCATAATTGAGGTAACTGTATCTCTTTTTTATTAAAACAAAATACACATACCTATCATTAAACACTCCCCTACCCCACCCCCACCAACACACCCAGGGTAATAAAATTTATACTGTCTGGGAAAAGGTTCATGGAAACCAATTCAACTTTTCTTCCTCATGAGGGAACTCTGTCCCAGAGCTTCTATAGAGTCCTATGCACATACTTGACAGAAACCCTCAAGAGATCTCTGGATTGCATACTCAGTGATTCCTTTAAACCCATTTCTAGTGAGAATGGAAATCAGATTTAAAATGTATTTTAGAACTCAGCGTGTTTCAAGGGCTCTCTAATCACATAACAGACTCAAAAAATAACTTTACTTGCAGTCAACCCTACTGATTCTGGGTCTCTCAGACAGAAAATACTGCCTCGGGACAAAGGTAGGTGCACAACTTGTATCTCAGACCTGCTGGGAGAAGCAGCAACACTGTAAACAGGGGCCTCACAAGTGGCACTAATTATGTGACATTTTCTGACCAACATTCCATTTTCCAGGGATCCAGAAATATGCTCTCTTCCCTCTCAACCTTGACAAAGGTCTATCCAGATCATCAAGGAGTCTGCCTTGAAATATCTACCCAAAGAGGTTCCCTGCTTCTACTCACGGCCATGTTTCATTTTGTACTTAATTACTGATTCTTAAATGGGGATGTCAAGGAGTGGTAGAACAGAATTGTCTTCAATTTGAAATTCTTCTGAAGTGATTATGACATACTTGTTCTTCCACTCAAAAACTACTAGAGGCAGAAGTATCACATTTTTCTGGACTCCTTAGAAAATAAAAAATTTTATGCAATAATTTTTAATCAGCTAAAATTACCAGGTAATATTTAAAATATTACAATATTTCTTTAATTACTAGAATATTTATAGTGCTCAATTTGGCAGCACATATACTAAAATTAGAATATTTCTAAGAAATTATACATTTGCTCAAATTTTTATAAATAATATTAAAAGTAAATTACATTTTTCTTAACACCCTGGGTCATAGTAATATATACCTTTACTAATATGCTACAATAATGCTTTCAGACACAACTGGTATACTGAATGTTTTTAGAAATGCTTTGCTGTTATGGGATATATATTAAATTCTTATGTTTTAAGGGTTTTTTGGGGGATGATTAATTTTATTATTTTTTACTATAAACAGTTTCTTATAATTCAATTACAGTTGACATACAATATTATATTAGTTTCAGGTGTAAAGCCCAGTGATTAGACATTTGACACCCTACTAAATTTTCCTTTATTTTTCTTCTATCAACTGTTCACAGAATTCTCCAGAGCAGAATATATAACTAGCACATGGTAGAGTGATGTGCAGGAAGATATTAGGAAAAGCATGGACCAAGAATATTATATCCAGCTAAGCAACTATTTGAGTATAAATGCCACAGAAAAGAATATATGAATATATGAGAACTCAGAGAATAGTGTTCCAAGAAAGCTTTCATGAAATAGTTTAAAATTTCTTGAAAGGAAGTTTTAGAAGATAAATTTCAGCAGAAGACAAGAACAATGGAATAAGAATAGATGGATAGACTATTGAACCTGTCTAAATACTACAGTAAAGAAAAAAAATCAAGCATCTTCATTATGGCAATAAAATTGTAAAATATAGAAACAATATAATCACAAAACTTGAATAAAGAAGGAGATGGTAAGTAGATATATGCTGATTTCTCTGTTTTTAGGGCTGGGAATTTGAAAGGTATCACGTATAACTCAAGTAACAAAAGTAGTGGTATATGCAGAGATATAAATAAAAATATCAGGACTAATAAAAATGTGATAAACCAAAAGTGTGAAGGAAAAGACAGGAAGGAAGGCAAGTGAGACGGAGTGACAAAATACTAAATTAAACACCACATTTGGAGGAAGGCTGATAAATTTTATCTAAATAAATAGGAATACACACAAAATATAATGACAAAATTAGGCCTAACAAATCAGTCTCATAAATAATCATTTTAAAAAATGCCATTATCCATTGATAGACATTCTTAAAAGAAATCATAGCTATATGCAGTACATAAGAGATGAACTTAAAGTGATTAAGAGTGGTAAAAATAAAAATTGTAAACAAAGCTACTTCCAGGAAATGAAAATAAGTGGAGTTTAAGGGTTATGAACTTAATATTAAACAAGGTTTGGGGCCATGAACATTAAACCAAAACAAAGACATTTAATGATGATTAAGGGATTACCCCACTAAAGATTCAACAGTTATGACATCTGTAAATAATATAGCATTAAATTTATAAAGCAAAAACTACAGGAAACATAAGGATATGTAGATGAAATTGCATCAGTTATAGAATTTTTAATTCCTCTTTCTTGGCTCACAAGAGAGCAAGTGGACCAGAGATAATCAAGGCCATCTTAGACCTAAAGAATAAAATTAACAAGGTAATTAATATAAATTTCTATATCCTATAAACCAAGACAATAACTTCTTTTGAAGTAATGGTGAATTAACCATGTATTGGGTGATATAGGAAACTTCAATAAATCTCCCCAATATATATTCAGCACAGATACATGTGATTTAGAGGAAATATAAAATTACAGAATATTTAGAAAATACAAATAATGAAAACTACTTTAGAAATAACAAGTAGCTAAAGCCAGATTTAAGAGAAAATTTGCAGTCTTAGTTACAAAATAATGAAAACAAAAATTACTAAATAATTATACAAGCTTATGTAAGAACTTTGAAAAAAGCAAAATGAAACTAAGCAATGCAAAAGGAAAGAAATGGTAAAGAAAAATGAGACACAAATAACTGAATACACAAGTGTTGCAGAATCAATTTTAAAAATACAACAACAATAAAGTAATTTAAATAAATTTTAAAAAGTTTAAAAAAATACAAGGGATGGGTTTTTTAAAACACAATAGAATACCCAACAAACGACCAAAAAAGCAGGCACATATACAAGGTTGAAAGGGGAAATAATCTCAAGAACAGAGGAAATGAAATAAGAGATGGTTATTATTCTCAGCAATTTGAAAATAAATTTGAAAATCCATATGAAACATATGGTTAGCTAGAAAATATAATGTGCACAGCCTGAGCTCGAGTAAGGAAGCAATGAATAGGCAGAGCACGGAGGAGTTCGAGGCGGTGAAAACACGCTGCACAGCACTGTAATGATGGGTATGTGTCGTTATGTATTTCTCCAAACCCACTAAAACACAACAACAAAAGCCAACCCTACGGTAAACTGTGGACTTTCGGTGATGATGATGTATCAACGTAGGATCATCATTGTTTTAAAAAAAAATAAATAAATACACTTAAAAAAAATGAAGAGAAGTACCATTCTGGTCAACATGCTGATAATGGTGGTGGCTATACATGTGTGGGCAATCTCTACTCCTTCCTCTAAATTTTATTGTAAACCTAAAATGAGCTAGGAGAAAAAATGTCTTTATTACTAAATACTGACCTAGATAAGTAGAATATATAAATATCCTAATTGGTAAAAATAAAATTGAGGAAACACTAGAAGAGTGATTGTCTCCACCTTTTCATATACCTTTGAAAAAGTAGTAGTCTTAAGTAATTCCAGGTTAAAATATTCTGTAAGGAGTAAATAAATCCAATATTATTTTAAATTTGAAAATGCACATACCTCCAATACTATTAATACTATTCTAAAGCATAGAAAAAATAAAATCTTCCATATTATTTATACGAAGTCAGTATAACATACAATTCAGTGAAATAGCCTCCCACTGAAATAATATATACTGGTTTGGCCAAAAGGTCTGTTACGTTTTTTCTACACAAGGCTCTAATTGTGTTTAATTGTCTTTAACTTCATTCAAAACAATTTTGTTAGATTTGTGATAGCTGCCATATCAGTGTGCATTTTAAATATACTTATGAAAAATTGGTGGATTTTTGTGCAGCTATTTAACATTGAAGATGGAGGAAAATACGCATGCAACATTTTCAGTGTATTATGCTTTGTTATTTCAAGAAAGGTAAAAAATACAACTGAAGTACAAAAAATAGATTTGTGCAGTGTATAAAGAAGATGCTGTGACTGATTGAATGTGTCAAAAATGGTCTGTGAGGTTTCTCAGTACTACTGACATTTTGGCCAAACAATTCTTTGCTTTGGTGCTGTCTTATGCATTGGAAGATGTTTGGCAGCACCCCTGGCCTCAATGGTGGGAGACAGCTGACATACTTAAAACATCAAATCAGTCAAGTTATTAGTGAAAATGAAAAATGTGTCTTTTATTTTATGGAAAAAAAATAACAGACTTTTTGGCCAACCCAATAAATAGCACTTAAGAAAACTGATGCATATATCTTAAATACAATTCCAATGTATTTTTAGACCTATATCAAGCTGTTTATGTAATTCATATGGAAAAAGAAACTTGCACAAAAAAATTTTTTTAGAAAAAATTCTGATGAAGAAGAGGGGGTAGAGTGAATATTAGTTTTATTGTAAATCTACTGCTATTATTAAAATATTGTGGCTCTGATGCATAAAAGATCAGTGGAACATATTAGAGTATAGACATAAGTCCAAATAATATATGAGACTTAGTTTATGATATAAATGGCATGACAAATCAGCAGGAGAACTAGATTAAATGTTGTTGAGAGAACTGGGAAGCCATCAGGAAAAACAGGTTGGGTATCTCTCTCATATTAATTAATTCCAGATAAAACCACTGGAAACAAATAAGAGTGAAAGAGTGAGAGAGAGAGAGAAAGAGAGAGAGAGAGAAACTGTGATGAGAAGTCATAAAATAAAAGATTCATAAACTGAAAAGGTAAAAACAAAACACCCTAATTTCCTTCATGGCAAACATATCACTAAAAACCAAACAAGGAAAAATAATATTGAAAATCCTATTAAAAATCATAGATTTTTCCAATATGGAAAGAGTTTCAACAAATAAGACATGACCAACCATCCAAGATAAGAATGGACAGAAAAAGAGAGAATTCATAGAAAATAAAATATAAATAATCTCAAATGCTTGGTGTGGGGAATAACAGGGGAAAAAGGGGATGGGGCAAGCAAAGCAACATGAATAGAGGACTCTTGGGAGTGGACATTAGGGGGTGTTGATTGGGGAAGGGCAGGATGGGGCAGGGAAGAGCAGTGGGGGAAAAGGTGGGACAACTGTAACTAAACAGCAATAGAAAAAATGAAAAAAAGTATATAGATACCATCTTTCATCTATAAGATTGGTAAAGATCTAAAAGCTTGATATAGGTATGTAAAGAATGATGTATCTTCTCACACTCCTGGTCGAAGTATAAATGAATGTAACCTATTTGAAGGGCAATTTGGCCATCTTTATCAAAAATGAAAGACCTCAGTACCCAGAGATTTCACTGCTAGAAAGTTATCTGCAGAGTCTTACCCATTAGCTCAATGACACATGCACCCAGATAGTCCACACATCACTCACTGTTCACAGCAGTGAGTGTGAAAAGACATCATTCTCATATGGATGAAAATTTACCTATGTTATGTAAGTCTAAATAAAAGGGTATTTAGCAGCTATTTAAAAAGTGAGGAAATTCTATACATACTAATATGGAATGAGCTCCATGTGCAAAATGCAAGGTGGACAACAGTGAGTATTTCATGTTTCCATTATTGTAAAAACATTTTTTAGTCTCTTATGAGAATGTTCTGGTTTTTTTTTACTTCAACTATCTACCATCAACAAGTAAAAAATGTACGTTATAAAAACCATACTATGATATATCTACCTTTCTTTCAGAAGAGGTGTAAGAAGCATGGCTTGTTTTGCAACCAATTTATATGTCATAGCTGATTTTATGATAATGAGGGTTTTTAAATCTGAACATACGTTATAAATAACCAGAAGTATATGTCCTTAATCACATATAATACTGTGAACTCCTTGTAAGAATTTTATCACCTTCAACTTGCTCTGTTTTAAACTGCAAGAGAAATGATTCTGAGATTTACTGCACTTGGAGATTTATTTTTCAAGTCAAGGCCACTGTTAAAAGTCAAGTCACTTTAGAAGGCATTATGTTGTGTATTCTCAAGAAAGGTGCTCAATGTTGATTGCCTAGTACCTTGCTTCTTAGGACTTACTGAGTATTTCTTTACAATTACTATTGCACTTATATGAATAAATCATTCTTATTAACAGGTGTCAATGTCAAAGAAATCTTTAAATGGGAGAGCAGATATAGCTTTGAGCAAAAAAAGAGTTCTATTTTTCCATTTCACTGGATCATTAATATCCAATGAAAATAATGTAAATATGGGAGAATTTTAATTTATAAATTTGAATCCCTTAAAGCCTATCTTGAAGATATTTCACGTTCCATTACAGACCACCACTAGAAAGTGAGTATTGCTGTGAAGATGGTAGTAACTTTTCTGCAGGTGGCGGGTTTCCCTTTTAATTTGTAAAAAGTGCAACATGTGAAGTACAGTAAAGCAAAGTGCAATAAAATGATGTATGCTGTATACTTCCAATGAACTGAAATACAGAGAGACCCAGGGGAAGATAATACATAGATACACTAAAGTTTGTTCTCATGTTAGGGTGACTCAGCACTGGCTCGTTCTTGCCTTATCACTTTCCAAGAAGGTTGAAACCATCAAGGAGTAAAATTAATACTCATCTGTCCTTTATTAGCTCATTACCATATTAGGGCAGAGGTTTGAATGGTCAAAATGATAACAAGATCCCCAATAAAGTAACTTCTGGATGACTATGTACATTTACTTCAACCCTTTAAAGAGGGCCTACTCCATATCAAGCATGGTACTTGGCAGACTCAAGGACAAAAACAACTGTGGCCTTACCCTGAAGAAAGAAAGCCTAGTAAAAGAGACAGCAGGTTGGTGACAGGTGGGGAGGTAGCAGCATAACATTAAACAGAGAACTGAGAAAGAGCCCCTAATTGTCACCATAGCCAATGACTACCATTTTTACCATCTATCTCACAGAATCTTTTTTTTAAGATTTTATTTATTTATTTTTAGAGAGGGAAAGGGAGGGAGAAAGAGAGAGAGAGAAAGAGAGAAACATCAATGTGTGGTTACCTCTCATGTGACCCCCACTGGGAACCTGGCCCGCAATCCATGTGCCCTGACTGGGAATTGAACCTGTGACGCTTTGGTTCAGAGCCTGCGCTCAATCCACTGAGCTACGCCAGCCAGGGCTCACAGAATCTTTTAACAGCCCTGTGAGGTTGGCAGGGTCAGAAAGGTCACTGGCCATACTGAACCCAGGGAAAGTAGGACCATCAGATGATCTCCATAATGCAGGTAGCAACGCTTGACACACAGTGGCTTCCTATTTTAATTACTCTTTTTTGCTAATTAGGTGCTAAGCTTAGCATTTATGCTGTTGATATGTAAACATTATACTATTTTAAACTGTGCCATTAAAATTTTATTTTTAAAAAATATTTGTACTTCCAACAATTACAATAATACACTATAATAAAAGTTTTGTGAATGTGGTCTCTCTCTCAAAACATCCTATTATATTATACTTAAACTTTTTCACAATTTTTATTTATAATTTCACAGATAGAAGATTTATTCATCTGTGTTGCTATGAATCAACCTCAGCATTTTTAATACGTGGAGAACTTTTACCCTTTCACCTAAAGGAAACACTTTCCAGCTTCTCTGTGGCATACCTGAATTACCTGCATCATTACTTTTACACTTTAGGGCCATTGTTAAGTAAAATGTGGGTTACTTGAACAAAAAAGCCCTGTGGTACCAAGGCAGCTGATCTGATAACCGAGATGGCAGCTACGATGTGACTAATGGGTGGGAAGTGTGTATATGGCATGGAGATGCTGGAGAAAGGTAAGCTTCACATTACCCAGGCAGCATGAAGCAGGATCTCATGAGATTTCATTGCTCTACTCAGACCAGCGCACAATCTAAAACATGAATTGTTTATTTCTGGAACTTCCCACTTAATATTCAGACTGTAATTGACCATGGGTAACTGAAACCATGGAAAGTGAAACTGTGCTAAGTGGGGACTACCGTACTCCTCAAAATGTGACACAAGTACAGCGAGCACCTTCATTTTTCCTTGCAACTTAGGAACCCAGCTTAGTTTCCCATAGTCTAACTCAGAAAATTTCCTTTGAAACCCCTTTAATATTTTGCAATTTGAAGTGTATATAGCCATCTTCACATAAAGCCAATGGTAGAACACCAGGAAAATTTTTATTTTGGTGCTGTGAGGGTGTCTGGAGGAAGCTGCCATGGCAAACTTCAAATCTTAAACAGCAAAAATATTTTGAAGTTATAATCTTGGAGTTCTCCAAAAGTAAAATTATTTTAGCTATTTTCACAGAAAAACTTTAGTATCAAATTGTCACCTGAAATGACTGTTTATGCTTCAGCCCTCTCATCCAATTTTTTTGTGTATGTATATATATATACACAAAAAATAAATATACAAAATTTGTATATATATATTTTTTTTCTGACCAGAAGGTATCCAGCTATGTAACATGAAAAATAGAGACATTTATTGAAAAAGATACAAGAAACATTGTACACAGGAAAATGATGACTCAGTCCCCTTCCAAGTAGGTACCATGGGACCTAACATAGTTCTCCAAATCACCATCATCAGCTGCCTCATCATATTTTCCTGAATCTCATTGATAGTCTGAAATCTCTTCCTTTTCAAAGGTGATTTCAGTTTTGGGAAAAGGCAGAAATTGCAGGGGGGCAAATCTGGGCTGTAGGGGGGCTGAGTCACCTGGGTGATTTGATGTTTTACAAGAAAACTCTTCAGGAGGTGTGATGCATGAGTTGGTGCATTGTCATGATGAAGCTACCAATTACTACTTGCCCATAGCTGCAGCCTTCTAAATCATCCAAATAGTTCCCATGGAGTTGATGCAGATTCGTTGCCCTTACTCACTCAGTCATTTTGAATGAGATGGCTATACAGTACATATGCTCACTGCACTATGCTGCTACTGCCCCCACTGACTAGTATAGTGAAGTTGTCATTGTTCACGCATGTCCATTCCAGTCCACCCTCTGTGGCTCCCAGGTGTCATTGATGATTGATGTTGTGTAAATCATTTTTATTATAGTAACAATAACTGGACTTTTTCTGGACACTCTCTCTCTCTCTCTCTCTCTCTCTCTATATATATATATATATATATATATATATATGCATGCGCATACACACACTTGTGTTTAGAACATGTATTTCAGGTTTTGTAAGCACAAAGAAAAAATTTCCTCTAGAATAAACACAAAAACATACCGAGTAAACCATCCAGTATCTTAGCTAAAAAAGGCAGTATCTTAGCTAAAATTTGGCTACATTACCAAGAAATTACCAAGAAAAGTCAGAGTTCCAGATTCATGTCTTTCTGGGTCTTAGTTTCCCTGATATAAAATGAAATGAATGAATTGAATAATATGTAAGGTTTCTTCACACTTAAAGATGCCTTGAGTCTACTGTTACTTTGCAACCTAGCAAACTTCAATTGGCAGCCAGTCAAATTATATTTGCATAGGATGGAACCCACCTGTCCTTTTCTTCCCTCAAAATAATCTAACTGAAATAACCTTTCTCATCCCACAATAAGCACCGAGCCAATTTTACTCAAGAAGTGACCTTTCTTTTATATTATTCTATAAATTTGTACCTAAATTGGATGATTTCTAGAAATTGCCATCTTGAATAAGCAAAGAACTTCTATGAAATATTTGAAGTATCCCCTCCTGCCCAGCTTCTCATCTCTACAAAAGGAATTTTCCCCAACCAATTTTATTTTATCCAAAGAATACTGTGCCATGGCTGAAAAGCATTTTCACCAAAAAAAGAGAATGATACAGTCTGGAATTCGAAACTCAAGATTCCATTCAAAATGATATAAACTACAGAATTAAATCTAATGTTAGTAATAATACACATCCATCCAAAATGCACCACCTTGAAATTTTGCTGCATAGTCTAAAATTTTAACCTTTCTACATATTAAAGATGTCACTTTACTAGAAAACATAACTAATATTTTTCAGATACAGTGTTGTATCCTGAAACAGGAATTGTTAACTCAGCTATAAATAAAGTCTTTATCAGATAACCTTAATTCTAAACTAAATTCAGAGTACTTCTATCTGTATACCAGGTGTGTTCTCTTTTTAATTATCTAGGCAATAATGAAATACATAGAATTTGTGCTCAAAGTTGGGAGAGTCAGTTTAGCTTACAAGCAGATGGATTAACCAAAATTCCATCCTAATTTTTCTGTTTAATCATTCATTCAACAGATATTGAGTGATTACTTCATGCTGAATTCTACACCTTGTGCTAGAGATACACTGTGGCAGACCCTTCTATGTGGTGTGGGCCCAGCTCCCACTCAGAGATGCACAGGACCCACGCCCACAGATAGGTTCTCTCGTGGGTAATCAGATTTGCAATATACTTAGGCTGTTTTGAGTCTTGCTCTTTGCTGAAACCCCCTCACCCTGCAAGTACTTTGAATAGAACAGTGTAGCCCACTGCCTATTCATTTGCTAATATCCTTCTTCTGTGATGTAATGAGGGGCATTGGCTCCTTTGTTATAAGTGGGATAGTGAGGAAGAACCATCTTGTAATGTGAGGAGATATAATTAGAATACAGGCCTGTCATGGTGGAGGCTGCGACTTTTGCTCCTCTTGAGAGAAAAGTCATGCTGTTGTCCTTATTCCTTCACCAGACTCGGTAGTCTGTGTGCACGTTTTAATTCATCCATAATGATGTGGACACTGCTGGCCGGTGTCCGCATCAATACACACATGCTAAATCAGCACAGCTGTCAAGGACACCAACAATAAACAAGGAAAAATCAGAAAATTGCAACAACAAAAAAAGTGAAGGCAGAGCTTCAACAGATTTTAGGCCAATTGGAAAGACCCTAAGGCAAAAGCGAGCTAGGCCTATTCTTGGATTAAACTATTGTACCTAATGCACACTATTTTTATTATACTTATTTAATAGTTTGAATGTGTTAAAATTAAACTTGAAACAAGCCTAAAGCATTCCATGGAATGCTAGTTTCTACAAGAAACAGATTGCTCTAAACAAATGCATTATATATTGCCTGCACATTAATATCAATTACAGAGCACTTAGGAAACACCAATGCAGAGGCCTCACCAAGACCATTTGGATCTCAATACATTTTAAATTTCCCCAGATAATTCTGATACACAATGAGAGTTAAAATCCACTGCTCAAAATTAATCTAGAAATTGCCATGTTCTAGCAATTAGATTGTGTGTTGGGGTCCCTCACTCTATGGGTCAAACCCAGGTTGACTTTTGTTAGTTCAGGTACATTGAGAATGTGTGCTTTTCAGCTTAGATCTTCTCTTACTAAGCTACTTGATTCCTCCTATCTATAAAAGAATACCTAAAATAGCATATATCTAACCCAATTTCTTTCATTACTTACCATATGCACTCAAATGTTAAGTGTCAGTTAGATGTTAGACTATCACAAATCTTTTTTTTTCTCTTTGTAATACTTGATGCTGAAGCAACAAAGCATTTGTAGGCTAATAACTTGGCTAATTACTGAACTTTAGTCAGAGTAGTGAATCTCTAGAAAATATATATTAACACAAAATCAGAATGGATTTGCTTTGACACGTAGATTTTAATTGATATCTTCTTTGTAGCATAATAAGACTCCTCAGAGACTGACTTTCCTCTTTTCGAGAAAAGCCATTGAGTGTAGTGATGGAGGTCACAGGACAGGGAGTGAGATCACTCATAGTTGGAATACTCTCCTCTGCTGTATAGACTTGGGAGAGTTAAGTTCTGTAAGCCTTTGGTTCTTTATATGTAATATGAGTGTATGACCAGTATTTACCTCATTGTTCACCAGCTAATGAATATACAGCATATATCACTGCACCAGGTACATAGCAACTGATCAGTAAATGCCAACTATGACAATAATGAAAGAAACAGCCTAGTCTTTTTACCTACTTTTGTTTTAAAACAAATCTAATTTCCTGCTCTCAGGATTAACTTGTAATGCTTTAAATGAGAAGAGCTGATTGTGATCAGGTTGCTATCCATATCATCCCTTATAATTATTTTATTAAATGTTTTTCACCATAAGATAAAACTGTCCTTATATTTTAAAATTATTCATTATCATACCTAAGGAAGCTTGCTGTAAGCATTCCTCAGGATTCTTAAGAGATTTACATACATTTTAAATATAGGATCAGGAGAATTTTACCCTTTTGAAAATTTACAAAGTCTTGTAAAAGAATGCTATCACTTGTGAATATATCCCAAATTGCTATGGAAAGAAAAATCATGATAGCTTGATGTAATAGACATCTTCAAGACAACCATTCTCGAAGACCAAATCACTTGAAAGTGCTGTAAGTCATAACCCTTGTTAAAAAGGGACTTTCACAAGAATTATCCTAAGAATATCAGAGCCCAATATAATTTCTGTAAAGGACATTTGATCAAATATTTAAATGCTCCACTTCTGCCTCCTTCCCACACACATAAAAGAGAGAGGGCTTCCCTGACTGTAATAATCCACATTGGATGCATACTGACTTTTCTCAAAACTCCATGTTTATTTTCCACATATTAATAGAAGATGATTAACAGTTTATCAACAAAAAGCATAACACCTACACTATGCTGAGGGAACATTTTGGTTTGCCAAATTAACAAGTGTTAGAGTTTTAAAGGCTAAAAATATTTTTGCCTAAGCAAATAGCAAAGCATCACAACTTTTTTACAAAATCAGACACAAACTACCATGAATATGTATATAATGTTATCTAGACATTTTTAATAGTACTCCCTTTATTTCAAAAAGTTTTAAAGGGTATAGCTATCAATTTCTAAAGGTGTTGGTTTCAATAAGGTTTCAATATATTTTCTATCCTCCAGTCACCTGAACATACAGATAGCATCTCTTGTCCAATTCTTGCCTCTTTCACAGTAGAGTAGCATAAAATTCAATCAATGTCAGTCTCTAAGGAATCTTATTATGCTACAAAGATGATATCAATTAAAATCTACACGTCAAAGCAAATCCATTCTGATTTTGCATTAATATGTATTTTTCAGAGACTCATAACTCTGACTGAAGTTCAGTAATTAGCCATGTTATTAGCCTACAGATGCTTTGTAGCATCCATATCAAGTATTACAAAAGAAAAAAAAGATTTATGATAGTCTAACATTTAACTGACACTTAACATTTGAGTGCATATGGTAAGTAATAAAAGAAATTGGGTTAGATATATGCTATTTTTAGGTATTCTTTTATAGATAGGAGGAATCAAGTAGCTTAGTAAGAGAAGATCTAAGCTGAAGAGCACAGACTATTGAAACTGACATAGTTAAATTATGCAAAAACTATGAGAACAGATTGTCAAAAATTTTCTGCATTTGACCCTACAGAACTCTTGACTGGGTTGAATGAAGTTAATATAACTGGCTGTGCCAGGCTAGGAATGAACTTTCCTTATTGAAATCTAATCACAATGTTTTACATGAGCTACATTACAGGCAGTTTTAAAGTTCTGACATTGCTTATACTATAATCCTTAATATAGTAGCATACTTTGCCAAGCATACAAATAAAAGATCCTACTATATTCAACTAAAATAAACTGTATAAACAACTGAAATATCAAACAAACAAACAATTCAATTAGAAAATGGGCAGAGGACCTGAACAGATACATGTCCCAGAAGATATACAAATGGCCAACAGATTTATGAAAAGATCTTCAACTTTACAAGCTATTAGGGAAATTCAAGTCAAAACTACAATGAGATACCACCTCTCCTATAGAGTCATTGTAAGGATAAGTGATAAATTATAGTACAAACACTAGTGAACACAATGGGCTATAGAAGACTGTCAGCACACTCAGGCACACACAAACATGTTTTTGTATGTCCTTGCTGTATTTGTTGTCATGGGGGAAAAAAGAAGCCTTGTCTATACCATCTGTGTTAATTAGAAAAGGAAACTCAATTATCAATATGTTAAATCAAATATGTCAACTATGCATATTTCAATGTTTGATCAAAGAAAACACATATGTTTAAAAGAATAATCCTAACCAACATAAAGCCTACAAACATATCACTTTTATCTTCTCACTCCTTGTTTTTAAGAATGTTGTTATTAACAGTCTTCTTAATTTCTAACAAATTTTCCTTGAATATCCTTGGGGTAAAAAACCCTTTCCAGTGAAAAATACCTCATTCCTAGATATGTTTTGATCACAGGGAACATTTAACAGTCCAAAATGTTGCTTCGTTACTATTTGAAGACTCATAAAATCATCTCCACTCCAGAGATCCATGAGGTTAGTCAAAATTTGAAATACAGAATCTATGTTGATTCCTTTTGCTAGGAAACAAATAGAGAGATCACCACAACACTTCCTGGGGAAAGCAGAACACCAACTCTACATTTGGTATGAGGTATCAAAATTGTGAAACTATTCATGGTTTGGGGCAAGTGTTGGCAGAGGAATCAAGAAAGTCCTTACACCCTCTATCAGAGCCTATATGATCCACCATCACCCCACCACACATCTCTCTAACTAACCTTGAATTTCCCTCCTATCACTCAGTCTCAGTTACACAGGCTTCCATGTTATTCCCTGAGCACACCAGGCACACTGTGACCTCATTACTCTCTTCTCAAAACATTCTACCCTGATATATATGAATGGTTCTCTTCCTCATTTCTAGTTTCTGCTCAAATGTCATCTTTCTCAATGAATTACACTTGGACTAGTCAACTACAATGTCAGCTTGCATCCTTCAAGATACTGCAATCCCTTTCACTCTTCTTTAAATTTTATTTTTATACCACATAATCACTTCTAAAAGCCTTTATATTTTTTCTATGATTATTGATTATCATTTGTCTCTCTCCACTTGCACCTAATGCTCAACTTTTGTTGAATGTTGAATGCAAAGCATGTTCTGCCATATAGAGTATTTTCTTAATCTTACAACACGTCACCTCTGCCCTAACCGAAGACCACTGACCATTCTCCTTGCTCTTTCTAATTTCCATGTTTTTCTCAGAATATAGTTTTAATTAAAATTATCTTTGCACCTCAATTCTACCTGTCAAAATCCAACTATCTTTAAAGCCAGCTCATATCCCATCTCCTCTGTGAAATCTTCCCAAATTCCACTAAAGAGAAACAATCCTCTTTTCTTCTTTCACATCATAATTGGGCCTCAGTTATAAGATATTTGTGTGTCTTTTATGAAACTGTCCAAGTATGGTCTTTAAAAAATCATCCATAGACTTCCCTTAACACCTAGCCCAGTGCCTGATAATTTATAGACACTCAGGTACACTTATAAGATTAAACCAGCCAACTTTCCATTTTGTATTGTTGGTAAACAAAATATTAACATAAATAAATCTTACATTTCATAGAGGATGGTACTTAATTACTCCCAACTCAATGTAAATCACTTCGGCCTGATTTAATATTAGGTTCCTTTTATTTATTTTTTTTTAAGATTTTCTTTTAAAGTTATTTCTTTTGAGAGAGAGGGGAAGGGAAGAAGAAAGAGAGGGAGAGACATATCAATGTGTTTTTCATGCACCCCTCACTGGGGACCTGGCCTGCTACCCAGGCATGTGACCTGAGTGGGAATCAAACCAGCAACCCTTTGGTTATCCAGCTGGCACTTAATCTACTGTGTCACACCAGCCAGGGCTAACATGAAGTTTCTTACTTAGTAACATTTTACTAAGCAAAGAGGTGACTCCGGAAACCCAAGATTTTCCCTGAAGCTTAGGCAAAATTATATAAATCTTCATAATCAAATAAATGAAAAATTTCAGACTTACTAATTTTGGTTTTATAAATATCTCTCAATTTATTTATCACAAATTTTAATGTTTCCTTAGGAGGAAATCCCAACTTCTTTTATGGAATCTGAGACTTTCTCTACCTTTTGGTTAGCTCTGGTTTGGCCCTATCTTTTGTTCTCTCTCAATACAATACCCTTTACTCCAGAAATAGCCAAACCTGATTCTACAGCTAATCTGAGATTCATGTGCTCTATTGAGAGTCAATGACATGTTTTTAGTGATCTATGACTTCCTGAATATTTAATTAACACTTATGAGTGTACAAGTATTCTAAGTGCACATGAAACATTCTCTAGGATAGACCATGTTAGGACACAAAACAAGGCTTAATAAAATCAAGAATGTTGAAATTATATCACGTATCTTCTCTGACCATAATGGTATCAAACTAGAAATCAATTACAATAAAAAAAACGATAACTGGAAAACACTCAAACACATGGAAGCTAAATAACATTTAGGAAACAATGAATGGATGAACAATGAGATGAAGGAAAATCAAAAGAAAAGGTTCAGAAAAGGACAGAGGCGACTGGCCATCTGGGGGTCTGGGGACCCAGGCCCCATGAACAGCCAGAGAAAGACACCATCCCTGAAGCCACCCATGCTCCATGGCTAGCTCACGATTTCCATCTGCAACCTGGAGCAAGATGCCCACACTAACAAACCATGTTGGAAGGCCTGGAGCCCAAGGAGGCAGAATCCAAGGGTGAGAAGGTGGGAGAGGTAGTGGTGAGACAGGAGTGAAGATGCATGCAGGATTATGGGGAGGGGTTGGTACCAGACACAGAGGGAGCACCTGAGAGCCTGGCCAGGAACAAAGACAGGCCTCACCACCCATGTGCTGGACTGCCCATGGAGAGGGCACTCTGGGGTGGGTCCTGGGCTCTGGCTGTGTTCTGACTTTGGGGGCACATGGAAATGCAGGCATGCGGGTGATCTTTTCTCCTCTTGGAACTCCAGCACCAGCCCAGGAGTCAGAACCAGCTCCTGCTTCAACATCTGTCATACAGCCAGAGGAGCCTTGTGCAGGGGTGGACCAGGAAACTGCCTGGGACCTGAAGGGGTATCCACCTCTAGCAGCCACTCCTTCTGCAGCTCTGGAGCTAGGCTGGCCTGTGCAGCATCTCCTGACCTCACTGAGGCCCCACCACCCCCACCTGAGGAGCCCTTCCTGAACCTGCTCTGGCTCCTGCCACAGACAAGTAACTGCCTCAGGAGGATATATCAGGGGCAGCTCTAGAGCCACCTATTGAACTTGCTCTCTCTTTCCCATCAGATTTCTTTTTACCTTCATTCCCTGACCATTTTCTTCTATTTTCTATAATTGTTATATTTTTCTTTTCTCTAAGGTATGATTCAGTGTTTTATTTTTTATTTTTATTAATTGGGGTTCTTTTGGGGTTTGTTCTTGTATTCTTTTCTTCTTTTCTTTTTAGCCTTCATTTCTCCATGGTGTGATTCATTTTAAGGAATAAAAATTACTCTTTGTATGACACATTCACCACACTGTGCAAGCATCACCACTGTCTAGCAGCAGGATGCTCCATCACCCCGAGAGGAGACCCTGCATCAGAAGCACTCACTCCCCACGCCTCCTGCCCCTGGCAACCCTTGATCTGCTTTCTGTCTCTGTTCCTCTACCTAATCTGGATGTTTCCTATAAATAGAATATTACAATAGGTGCCTTTTTGTGTCTGCTCACATATTTTTGTTTGTTTTTATCTGAACTAGCACTTTAATTATTTCAAAGGGAAATTCCAGATGGATTAGAGATCATGCGTTAAAAAAAGAAAAAGGAACCCTTTTAGTGAATGTATTGATAGTCTTAATGTAGAGACCACAGTGCTAAGTGTGACCCAGTGCCAGAAGCCAGTCAGGACTATTCCCAAAAATTCAAGAGCATTGGTGTGTGCATTTTCCTTAAAAGAGGGTCTATTTCAGATTTTCAAAGGGTCCACAATTCTAAGGAGATGAAAAACAGTCATTCCACTGTTGTTCTCTGTTGCATTGTATCTTGAAGATACACTCAGTTTTGCAGAGGATATATTAGGGGCTTTGGTGGGTTAGAAATCTTCTAAATGTGATAAAACTAAAGCTAAGAACCTCTTCAGGAAGGCAGACTCAAGATAGTGTCACTGAGTACCTGCTGAGTATTTGGTTCATGCTAAGAAAAAGGTGAACAGAGGAATCGCTGATTACTCAAAATCCAGAGAAAAATGTAGTTACTTTAGGAAAAAAGTTTAAAGTTTAAAAAAGATGCTATACATTTAGCAGTACTCTAATAGAGCAGTAGATAGTAAATACTACACAAACAAAAGAAAGATGCTTGATTAGAGACCTCACCAGACAAGGACAGGAAACCTGTGTCTGGTTCACACAATGCCAGGCACGTGATAGGTTCTAAACAAACACTGGTTGAAAGACTGAAAAAAAAATACATTCCAGGAAAGTTATTTAAAAAAAAAGATTCTTAGCAATTTAAAATGCTGCATGGAGATTAGTAAAATACCTAAAAGTTTGCTATGCTTATATTATTGAGTATGTGTAAGTGTCAGAGGATATTTTAAAACAATCTTATTAAAAGGAAATAGCTGCACTGAGGAATAGAGTAAGATTAGTGTAGAATAAAATATAATACTTCTGACTCTGGTAGCCTACAGGTCCCTTATTTATCATATAATTTATCCAAGGAGGACATACGGAGGACCCAGAGACATATGAAAGGATGCTCAGCAACACTAGCCATCAGACAGGTGCAAATTAAAACCAAAATGAGATACCATTTCTCACCAGCCAGAATGGTCATCATAACCAAATCAACAAACAACAAAGTGCTGGTGAGGTTGCAGAAAAAGTGAACCCTAATTTAGTGTCAGTGGGAATGCAGACTGGTGCAGCCACTGTGGAAAACAGTATGGAATTTCCTCAGAAAACTAAAAATGGAACTGCCTTTTGATCCAGTGATTCTAGTGCTGGGATTATACCCTAAGAATCTTGAAACTCCAATTCAAAAGAACCTATGCACCCCAATGTTCATAGAAGCACAATTTACAATAGCCAAGTGTTGGAAGCAACCTAAGTGCATACCAGTAAATGATTGAATCAAAAAACTATGATACATTTATGTAATGGAATACTATGCAGCAGAGAGAAAGAAGGAGCTCCTACTCTTCAAGACAGCATGGATGGATCTGGAAAGCATTATGCTAAGTAAAAATAAGCTGATGTGAGAGACAAATACTATATGATCCCACCTATAAGTGGAACCTAATCAACAAAACAAACAAGCAAGCAAAATATAACCAGGGACTTTGAAATAAAGACCAAATTGACAGTAACCAGAGGGGAGGGGAGGGGATAACAAGGGGAAAGGGGGAAGGGTTGTCAGGGAAGATGTACAAAGGATACATGGACAAAGCCAAAAAGGGGTAGGATTGAGGGTGGGAGGTAGGGATGACTGGGGTTGGGGGAAGTGGTGGGGGGGAATAGAGAAAACTGTACTTGGACATCAGTAAAAGAGAGAGAAAGAGAGAGAGAGAGACAATTGACAGTTATGGCAATGGACATAAGACAGAAAACCACTGTAGACTCAATAACTTACACTATAATATTTTGGTATTATGTATTTTATTATATTCTTATTCAATAAAATGAGCATACTTTATATGGTAAATGTAGCTTTATACAATATTAATTGAGCTATGTAATAAGCAAGAATGCAACTGCCCTCAAGACATGCTAAAGAGTATTTAGAAAGAGAAATGAAATTACATAAATGAATTGTCCAGAGGAACCATTTGAATATTTTAACTGAGAAATATTCTGCTGTTGTCTTAATTTTTATGTATTACAATATTTCACTTATTCACATATATATATATTAATCATTCATTAAACAAACGTTTATTACCTACTATGTACTGGGCTAGGTTTGGGGGAGATAAAGTACATAAGATTTGGACTTCAGTATGAGAGACAGAAAAATAAACAGACTATTCCAGAAGGATATGATAAGCACTGAGGCTCTGCGTGTAAAAGAGGCTGTAAAAACACAGAGGAGGAGCATCTGTGTTAGGTCAGGGGGTCAGAGAAGGTTTCCTTGGGAAGAGGAAGCTTCACATGTCTCTTATGGAACAGGGGCAAGGGCTTGGGAGAATTAATCTCCATGGAGCATTTAGAAAATGTTATGCTTTCTATTGCTGGAGTGATGGATACATGTCAGAAAGGAAAAGAGTAAATGTTAGATAGCTCAACAGGGGCCAGGTTATAGAGCATTATGTTCATGCTAATGAGATGATTCATTGTTCTAAAAGTAATGGGCATCTAATGACAGCTTTTCCCCAGAGAGGTGACATGATTCAGAACAGCACTTCAAAATTTCCCTCCAAGGCCACAGTTTTAAGGATAGATTAGAGATTTGAGTGGAAAGGAAATAATTACTCAGAAGCAGTTGTGATTTTTGGAAAGAATAGATGAGATCTGTACTAAGGCAGGAGCAATGGTGGTGAAGAAGAGAGAGCAGGGGAGGGGAAGGGAGGGGAGATAGGGGAGGGGAAAGATTGGTTAATAATGACTGGAGAGATGGAAATGGTAGGATTTGGTGACTGAATAGATATGACAGGGTGACTGAGATGGCTTGGTAACTGGGAGAATTTACCAGATAGGCAAGGTCAGAAAGGGAAACTTGGCAGAGGATGATGAGTTTGAAGTGCTTATGACACAATCAAATTGAGATAACAAGTAGACAGTTGTATATGTGCCTGGAGATCAGTAGAGAAGACAAAACAAGAGATATAAGTTTGAAACTTATCAGTTTAGATTCATCATTTGAAGTCATGGACATGGATAAGTCCATTTAAGAGCATCAACTATGGCACCAGAGGGTCAAAAGCTGAGTCCTGGAGAAAGACACTACTAAAGGGAATGGATGGCTGAAGAGACATTTGTAAAGGTGACATAGGTACTAGCTAGAAGGGCCAAAAGTCCTAGAAAGAAGAATCCTGGAAACCAAAGAAAGAGATTTAAGTAGTAGAGGATGATCTACATGGCAAAAAGAAATAGAATTATCAAGAGATATGACAGAAATGTAGCTACAGATTTGCCCTTGGAGGTCAGTGATCACTGTGGCCAGAGCAATTTCACTGGAGAATCAAAAATCCAGCAGTTAGCTGAGTGATAACCCTAACCCAAAACCCTATTAGTGTATTATAATATACCTAGTGAAAAGCACAATTTTAAACTGTGAGCACAGACCATGTGTGATCACAAGAACTATGAAACAGGAGTGCTGGGTGTTCCCAGTTTTCTTCTTCTGCCACTCCCAACAGAGCTGCTCAGGGGCTAGATGAACTAAGACTCTGGAGCATCAGTACTTTTTCCATCAAGTGATAGATGCCAACCAGAACCAGGTTAAGCACAGTGCATGATGGGTCAGCTCCTGGCATTACAGGGTGAGCTGAACAACCAGGAAGGCAGGAATCCAGGGCCCCCTCAGGGCCAATATCCCAAGAGATAATTCACCATTTCACCAGCGAGTTGAATGACTTTATTTAAAACCAGTTTGCTAAAAGCCAAGTCAGCAAACAACAAGATCACTGAATTTACTTGTTTATTTTAACAACTTGATGATTTACAGAAATTTGTATTGGATAAGGTAGAGATAAGCTTGTGAAAAGTTTAATCTGTTTTAGTTGAGCAGGTCTTTATTCCTTCTCCAAAATGGTATTGTCAAGAGAGCTCAGCTTGCCCCACTGTTAGAGCTGAAGGGAGCTAGCTGGAGAAGAAGTAGTGAGCAAGAATCCCACAGCTGGAAGAGAGCAGACAGGAGAGTCGGAGCTCATCACAGCTGCTGCTATGGATCTGCTGAAGGGGGAATGAATGGGTGGAGAAGGAGGGGCAGAGAGAGTGGAAGAGAGAGATGGTCTGAAAAGTATGCTTACAGCTAGGAGAAGATCATCAGTGATTTCTTAAGGAGATGAAAAGTGAGAGCAATGAACTTCATTGTCTGAATTTTGACTGATTTTATTTATCTATAAAACAAAATAGAGATATCAGATAGTATCTGAGATGAGATTACAATTATGTTTTGAACTTTTTAAGCTTGCCTTTATAAACACATCTAATACATTCAGGGACAAGTTACTCACTAAATAACTGCTTTGACATTTATCTTTGAAAGGAATTGCTTTAATGTTCTCAATCTTTCATGACTAATCTTTGTATTTATATTAAATCCATAAAGTTCTTTATTCACTGAGCACAACAATAATTTATGAAGTTACATGCATAAATAACAATCACCTGATTTTCTTAAAAGGATCTACTTAATTAAAATTTGATATGTTCTTTCACATACCAAATTAGACTGAGCAAATTACTTTTTTGTCTAATTGGCTTTACCAATAACACCCATTCACAGTGATGTCACATATTTACAATAAGGATAATCAGTAGAGAGGAACCTCAGGCCAAGGCTGCCTGGGTTCTATTACCAGCTTCACCACTTATCAGCTATGTGACCTCAAACAAGATACTTAACCTCTCTATGTTTATTTTCACAAGGCAACACTATAGCAATGATAATACCAACCTCATAGGATTTGTGAGTATTTAATATATTAATATAGATAAAGCTTTTAGGGCAGTGCCTTTTCTATAGATAGAACCATTTAAGTGTTTGCTGTTATTATTGCTTTCAATTATTTTATTGTTAGCAGGGGTGAAAAAATGCTGCAAGACATTATTTCTGCCTCAGAGTAGCTTAAAATCCATGGAAAAGAGATAAAATGTCACACCTGTGTACACACACTCTAACAGCATGTCCAGTGGGACGCTTTATATTGCAGAAAGGGTCCAAACTTGTGCTAACAATAAGCCACAAGGTGTGTTCTTCTTCTAAAGGAATGAGAGGTGGCAGAACCCGCTTCCCCGTTCCCCAACCTTTCTCCCTGCCCTCTATTACCCCAGTCCGCAGAAAAAAGGGCCTGAAAGACAGCCTTAGACTTGATGCGTATGCACTCTTGGTGCCGAGAGGTTGCTCACCCCCATCCCAACCACAAAAGAAATGCAAGAATAGTCTGTTTCTAAAGCCAAGAATTTCAGGGGAGGAGGAAACTCACTTATAACAGTTGGTAGGGAGGCTGGCCGGTTGATTTCTGAGTTGAAGTTGAGTACAGTGAGAAAAATCTTAGGTGAGAATAATATCCACCCCCTGGAATGGAGGATATATATATTCTGTTGCCCATCTCTAGGCTAAAGTTGTCTGAAGGCAGAAAGGCCTTCACAGTAGCCTAGTCGGCAGGTCTTAAAAAGACTAAAGCCCATGATACACATATAGAAAAATGGTAGGGCAGCCCCTTGTAGGTTCCCAGAGGCCATCAGTGGGCAAAAGGAAGACTGGCATGTTTCCTGTGGCCCCATATGAAGGAGCAAAGAGAAGAGAGGAAGGGCAGAGACAGGTGGGGAGCACACACCACACCAAGGAATTGAGAACATGCCTTCTGGAACAATCCAGTTGAAACCAGGTGTCCCATTCATCAGCCACAGAAGCCATCCAAAGGAGAAAGAACAAAGCCCTCACTTCCCTCTGACCTCACCAAAATGTAAAGCATCTACACGGAGCCATTGTCTCAGCAGGTCTTGGATGGAACAAGAGCAGCCTAGTTACATAACAAGTTCTACTTCCACTATTCCTCTCTCTCCCTATTTCAAGGAACTAGACCTTAAAAAGGTAGGGGAAATAAGGATATAAAAGGTAGGCCCTTCTACTCTCCAAAGTCCAAGTAGCCAAGAGGATAGCCTGTACCTGGGGCAAGGGAAGAAAACTTTGAAATTAGATAGACACTAGAGTTTAAACAGGACCAGACTAATTATAATAACCCAAAGTGAGGAGAAAGTTATGGTAGCTAGCCAAACTGGGCTGGAAGGGAATAGGAAATTCAACACAGTAGGTTGAAAGCTGTGACTAAAGAAATAAAAATATAACGTTTCATGATAGTATTTTTTCAAAAATGGCATTTTGAGAAGCATTAAAAGGACTAAAGAAGCATCAATGTAGAGGCTCAAAAGTGAAAATTAAATATAACTTTGATGATATAAAAGTAAATCTAGTTATATTATCCAGCATAAAATATTGGCAGTTGACTACTGAATACAATAACAAAGTAAAATAATGGGTTGTGTAGACTGAAATTTTGTACAAATGACTTGGAATCACTTGCTGATTAAAGGCATTATGGCAAACAGTGTGGAAATATCCCAGGTACTATCAACACCATTTCAATTTCTTCTTATCTTGTTTGAGAAAAATGAGGCAAATGGCAGGGAGGATTCAAGAACTTCACTGAGTATTCCATTCTCATACCCAGTAAATATCAAGGGAGTTGGTCCTTAACATAGAATTGATCCACAGATAAAAGAAATGGGTTAGCAGATATTTAAAAAAAACATCAAAATTTATTAGCGCTAAGATATAAAACCTGAATCAAGTGAAATATGTGATATAGTACAATGTAAGATGATAGTTAGCGGTTAGTTCAAAACCAATATGAGAACATCAGGTAATTCTTTTAAAAAAAGTTCATTTTAGTCTTATCTACCTAGTTAGTTGATGTTCTCATTTATTTATCCTATTTCCCTCATGTGTTTTTTCCCTCAAGGCCACTGGGTATGCATATACTGTTATCTTCCAATTAACATTCATTGTTATTTTCCTCTGCTACCCTAAACTGTATCCTAGAAGACTTTAAGAACACAAGAGTGAATTTACCAAAATAATAACTGCTTTGTCCATAAAACCAATCTCCCATGATATTAAGTTTAGATTCTTTATGAATATAATTATTCCACATAGTGACAATACATTCCTAACTTAACAGTCTTCTACTCCATTCAGAAATTGATTTTGGACCTAATTATCAGTTTTCAGAATTCTGAGAAACAGGCTCATGGCTGAGGTTCCAGATAAAGCTCCCTACTAACCTACTAACTCACCCCTTCCATGAGTTTGAGGGTTTAAAAAAAAAATGTTTTCCCTACTGAGCTATGAGAGATTTATCCAGACTTTCCCAGTAAACCAGTTATAAAGGGAATCATGACAACATAATTTTTAAAAAGTCTCACAGCATCCTAGTTGCATTATGAAGAAAAAAAATTGAGAAATTAGAAAGAATAATGGGAGGGCAGGATGTGAGAGAACAGAGGAGATAAAAGAATAGTTTGTATTAGGTACACAGTTACCTTACAAACAGCTACATAATACCATGAGAAATAGACGGCTAAGGAATTGTTTTTGGTGACGACGAACATATATACACTGTGACATACTTCATTTAGAGGAAGAACTGCTTTATCATCTCATAGAGAATACAAAAATGAATTGCCAAAAATATTACTTCAGTGGGAATAGCAAACCAAATTAAAAACTGGCACCCATCATTATATCCGATTTAGTAGTATTGTTTCCACGTTTTTGAAGCCACCAGACAGTTCCGGTTCCAAGTGACATCCAGACTGCAATGATTCTGAATTTACTATTTCTCTGCTGTCTTCCCTTGTGGTCTAGTTTACACTCATGTGCATTCCTTAGTATCAGAGAATAAACCAGGACAGACCCTATAGCACCTGTCCTCTCCCAATGCAGCTCCCCGTTCCATGTGGGAGGAGAGGACAGCAGCGGGTATTGCATGGTGATTTCGAGTTGCAGGGAGTTTGAGCCAGTGCCTCACTTCACCTTCATTTGCAGCTCCAGCATCTGACACCGTTCTTTAATCCTGGCCTTTCTACATGGATCATCCTGTGCTACTGACAAAGAGTTACTTTGGGGGCTGTTAGTATTATTTTAACAGTGACATCATTCTTTTTAGTTTTTCAATGATCACAGGCTTAAATGCCTACAAGAACAATAAACTTGAATGAAGATGTCTGGTTCAAGTTCTACACGTACATAATTTTTTCATTTGATATGTAAGAATATGCTTCATAGACACAAGGAAATAAGTAGTATCTTCCAGTTTTTGCTTGAAATAAGCTGCTCTCTTCAGCTATCTTCCATTTTCCTTTAATTGACAAAGCCATGGATACAAAGTACTTCTCTTCAATAGGAAAATACAGTGAAACAGCAGAAATGGATAGCAAGCCTCCATGTCGGGGAGTCAGCAGGGAGTGGTGAGGAAGGAGCTCTGCTGGGGAGTGGATATTTATAAAAGATGATGTCATTGCTGCTAAGCCCCTACTGATTTTTCCCATGTTGTAAAGTGGATTAGATAATCCACTTGGAGTTTAAAAAAAAATAAAACCTAGAAAGATGAATTTTTATGTGAAATCTTCTAATTTTCATGTGTTGTCTGAAAAACAGTTTTTTTTTTTTTCTGTAGTGTGCTACCAAATTTGCAAAACCAAGCCTCTAGTTTGCAAGGCTTGCTGTTCATGTTCACCAACAGCAGGAAACAAAATCCCCCAAATTTATTCTGCATAAGAGGAGATGGGGAAATGCAGCCTTGGGAGGGGAGGGTGTGTGGGTGAATGTTATTTATGTGCAACAGACAAATGAGGTACACAATGTGGCCACACAATATGATCTAGGGTGGATCAGCAATGTTAATTAAAAACTATGTCTGGATAGGAAAAACATCTATTTAGAGACAAGTGTTCTAATCAGTTACTTTGCATCAATTAGACAAACATTTGATTCCTTAGTGATATTATTAAACCAGTTCTCCCTTCCATTGGGAAGGAAGGCAGTGATAAAATCCAAATTCAACATTTATTGTTGAATTTCTAATTTTTGGTGGCAAGTGTGGAAGAGGATGGTGAGAGATGTACAAGTAAAATAAGGAAAAAGCCCTGGAGGAGAAATTGGAAGTGGTAGACTTTAAAAAAGATTCTCTAGCATTCTTTCTGTAAGGTTAATGAGTTAGAGTGATAAGGTGGTAATGGCCAGTGAACAAGGTTATAGCAGACAGACAATGCATAGACAAGGGGACAGGGAAGAGGCAGTCACATCAGATGTGTACAGGACTCTTCGGAAATGGAAACCTCAGTATTTTGGATTAGGAGTCAGAATTGAGGAGAAAGTCTAAACTACTAAACCTATAAGTCAGGATATGTAACAACCCTGTGAATGAAGCCTGCCTTTGAAGTCATCAGCAAAGTAAGAATTTTACAAAGAGATTTGATTTGTTTTTCTTTTACTTATTTATTTATTTTTAGAGAAAGGGGAAGAGAGGAAGAAAGAGAGGTAGAGAAACATCTATGTGCAAGAGAAACATCTATTGCAGGGGTACCAGACTCATTTTCACCGGGGGCCTCATTAGCCTCACAGTTACCTTCAAAGGGCCGAATGTAATTTTAGGACTTTATAAATGTAACTACTCCTTAACAGTTAAGCAAGAGCTCTGTGCTGCTGTGTGGGCATTGTGTTTGCCACCTGTGATCTGTTGGTTGCCTCTCACACTTCCCTAACTGGGCACCTGGCCCTGCAACCCAGGCATGTGCCCTGATCAGGAATTGAACCAGCAACCTTTCAGTTCACAGGCCAGTGCTCAACCCACTGAGCCACACCAGCCAGGGCTTTTTTTTTTTTTTTTCATTTAATAAAATAAACTTTTATTCTGTACTTACCATGGACCGGGAATTAAGTCACACTCTCTGTCTCTAAAATACTTACAGTATGTTAGGAGAAAGAAATGTTAATCAAAAGAAATAACACAGCCACAGGGGAAAGTAGTGGGTGCTGTGGGATGCGTGCCCAAGGCTGCTGCAGGCTGCCACTCAGGCTGGGAGCTGGGTAAGCCCAGGGGCACCGTTCACATAGACTGGAAGTAAACGGTGTCCCTGGAACTGAATCACATGGCATTTTCAACCATCTAACTGAGATGACTTTGGTGTCACAGAGGCTTTTTGAAGGAAGTTGCTCTTAGACTGACTCTCAAAGTTATCAGTAGAGTTCAGCCGTACAGAAATTGGTTGGGAGAGAGAGGGAGGTGAACAGGGAAGGTTTCCTTCCTGTCAGAGAAACTTCTAAAAAAGCAGGATAAATGCCCTTAGTAGGTCCATTATTGTCGTGTTTAAAGGACATTTGCCACCAAATAGCAAGTCATACCTTTGTGGGGTCTCAGAGAGGAATGATCAAAGCTTTTCCATTGAAGCCCAGATTTACTGAATGTCATGCGCATAAAGAATTCCCCAAACAGCACATCTAAGTAGATTCTTCTCATTGACCTGAAATGGACTGAATCAAGTGCAGTGTAAGAAACACAGAAATCAAAGATGGCATAAAGTGTAGCAACGACATTGCACATGGAAAATGGATGTATTTAAAGGGCAGAGGAGTGAGTGAAGGTTCTTTTTCCTCTACAACCTCTCCAACACTTGTAATTCTTACCTGTCTTGTTGATGATAACCATTCTGAAAAGTGTAAAATGGTATCTCATTGTGGTTTAGATTTGCATTTCCCTAACAGCTAGTGAAGTTGAGCATCTTTTCATACATCTGTTGGCCATTTAGATGTCTTCTTGGGAGAAGTGTCTAATCAGGTCTTCTGCCAATTTTTAAAAAATTGGATTTTTTTTTTTGGTGTTGAGGTATATGAGTTCTTTAGACATTTTGGCTATTAAGCTACATGGAAAACAGCATGGAGGATTCTCAAAAAATTAACCAGAGCCCCAGCTGGTGTGGCTCAGTGGATTGAGTGCTGCAAACCAAAGGATCGCCAGTTCAGTTTCTAGTCAGTGCACATGCCTGGGTTGGGGGCCGGGTCCTGGTGTGGGGCATGGGAGAGGAAACCACACATCGATGTTTTTCTCCCTCCCTTCCCCTATCTCTAAAAATGAATAAAATCTTTAAAAAAAGAATAGTGTTACCACATTACCCAGAAACCCCTTTTCTGGATATCTATCAAAAAATTTGAAAACATTTATTTGCAAAAATATATGCACCCCTATGTTCATTGCAGTATTATTTATTAACAGTGGCTGAGACATGGAAACAACTGAAGTGTCCTTCACCAAATTATTAGACAAAGAAAATATGGTCCATATAAAAAATGGAAGACTGCTCAGCTATAAGATTAAATACTGCCATTTGCAACAACATGGATGGATCTTGAGAGTATCAAGCTAAGTGAAACAAATCAGACAGAAAAAGTTAAGAACCATATGATTTCACTCATATATGAGATACAAAACTAAAAGCAAAAACGAACAAACAAGAAAAACAAATAGAAAATCATAGGCACAGACAACAGTATAATCGTTACCATAGGGAAAGGGAGTGGGGAAGTAGTAAAGGGTAATGGGAGTCAAACACATAGTTACAGGAGAATATTTGACTTTGGGTGGTGGGCACACAATACAGATGATATAGCATAGAATTGCACACTTGAAACCTACATAATCTTATTAACCAATACCACCCCATTAAATTTATGAAAAAATAAAATTAAAAAGGGCAGAGGCATTTTGTAACTGGTGAGGTAAATGGGCATGAGCAAACAAATCACCACAACAAATTGGAAAAGCTACATAGATATGTGAAGGAATAGCTAGTGGGGCCATTTTTTTCCCGAAAACCATAATGTCTCCCTTTTTTGAATACTTTTTGACTGAACTACCCACTTGTCAGTGGTGCCCTACTTTCCAATTTCTTGTTCTATCTTCATTACTAGACTGTCAGTGCCTTGTCTCACAACTCTGCACTTTTCACAGAGCCTTGAGCATGAACCTAGGGCATTAATGTGAATGATGAGTCTGAACAGAAAACAATAGCATCAACAACTGCTTTATGATATGTGAATTATAACGCAACCATGTGCAACTCCCCCAATGCAGGCTTGTAGGATTCTTTGCATTTTCCATCAGGATGTAGGATTCTTTGCATTTTCCCAAAAGAATCTGCCTATGCTGAAAAGGATTAGTAAGCAAAGTAGGCTTTCCTAAACATTATGTAGTATAATTGGAGAAGGGCATTGCATTTCACTCCCTACAGCACAAATTTTAAATCCCCATTCAATACGTTTGTTTTCCTCCAGTCCCTTCCCCCAACCTCCTTTTGAGGCCCTGGAAATGTATCTAGGACAGTATATTTACCGTTTGTCCTGATCTTCCTTCTATGCCTCTAATACTTCTACCTCTTTTTTATGCATAGCAATTTCACTTTGCCCTAGACTCTCCAAACTTTAATACACACATTTAGTGACTCAGTTTATAAGGCCCTTCATGTTTCAAACACCCATTTTCCATACTAAGGTATTATAATTATCTGTTCCTAATTACAGAATAATAAGGACAACTAGAGAAACAAAGAATGCAGAAGGTAAATCGTGAACTGATGGAATTCAGGACATGCTTTGCCAAAATATGGTATCTTGGCATATTGAATATTTTAAGCTAAAGGAGTCTGAGAAAGCAAAAGCAGGAAGGTGACTCTGATCTCCTACAACATCTTTCCTGAAACTAGTTGTGACTTCACAACCTCACATGTAAGACGTGGCTGCCTCTACCCAGAGGAAAGGAGCATCCTTACCTCTGAAGACAAAGAGAGGTCCCAAAGTATCCACACAAGAAGACCTTGCAAAATTTCCCCCAGGTACTACACTCACCTCATACTCCTTAACCTATATTCCTCCCTGATCATGCACTCTTCATCAAACCTAGCATAAAAATACTTAGGTCCATTTCTTCACATCTCCATGTCCTTATGAAGGCTCCTGTGTCAAGTAAAACTTACCTTAAATAAACCTGCATGCTTTTATTCCTGTTAATCTGTCTTTGCCAGTTAAATATTCAGACTCAACCAGGTACCCTAGAAGGATGAAGGAAAACTTTTTCCTTGCTGACAAGACATATATTGGAAGGTCATATACTGACATTACAAATCTTATATTTGGGGTTGATGTAAGAAACAAGTTTGAACTTTGCAAGAGTTCTATTTCTTAGAACAAAGCTGGCAAGGGAAGCCCCCACATTTGAAAGAAAAAAAAGATCCATAGGTTTGAATCAATAGGGTTCTAGGGTGCCTAGGTTGTTTATGGAAAATTCCATGGGGCTGCAGGGACACACAGAGTACCGCCTTCCAATAAGGAAGCTTTGGAGACAAGCCCATCACAAATCATCCAGTTTAAAATTTTCATCTAAGGTAAAAATGATACTGAAATGGCTGCAAGATGGCTTAGGTCAAATTTTCATGTTTTTAGATGTATTACCTCAGAAAACCAGCTTATTTCTTGAAGTTACTGTTCTTACTTGTCAGCTTTAACTTGTAAAAAAAAAACCAATGAATTTGATTATCAAATAATTGACATGATCTAGGCATTGTTTTGCATTAAAGTTGCTAAAAATAAAGTCATTCCACATTCACTGCACTCAAACATAAATCAAATCACAATAATCATCTGAAATATAATGTACTTTCTGAGAAGGTAAATAGTTCAAGATCTATGGAAGTGATAACTGGTTCTGCATACGATTATTTTTGCACTAAGCCAAGAGACTGGGTTTCTCTTAGTATTATTATATTTCTTATCTCAAATATTAAAATCAATTTGGAAATAAAAAATCATTTCTAAAAGAAATAGCATTGGGGAAAGTTTGGAGACACATAACTGATTAAATTTTATACAACGAAAATAAAAAAAATCATAGGAAAATTACGTTGAACTGTTCAGTAGGCCTTTGAAAATGGAGTTGTAATTTTAGAGAGAGATTTGTGTTGGGGAATATTTGGAGGTAACATGAAAATATTGGATAGTTGGAACTGGGGAATGCCAAGCAAAGAATAAGGAGGGAAAACCAGCCAGGATAAACTTTTTAAGATATTCATCTTAGAGTCTGACTGGTTAAAAAAGAAGCCATCAGTTAAGGGAAGGAGAATCAGAGCAGGACTTCTGATGATTTTGGACTCAGCAATATTAGAAGCCAGAGTCCAAGGACTTAGGGAGATGCCATTGGTGAAGGTGATACACCAGTCAGGTGAGGACCACGTATCATAGCAGCGCAACAGAAGATCGTGAGTCAAGAATACAGAGAGAGGCCAGCAAAGCCAAGCAAATGCTATTTGGTGTTTCACTTTCAGATACTGAAAATATAATCCTATTTAAACGTAGAGAGGAGAAGCTGGGGTCATTGGAAGTTAATGAATGACAGGGGTCCTTGAAGCAGGTAGGACAAATCCCATGGAGGCATGAGGTGTAGGGAGAACAGGACTGGAAGGAAATGACACGTGGAAATAATATGACCAAAGATACAAGCAGCTTTTGCAAAGCTGTAATGATCTTTGTCACAAATTTGGAAGTGAGAGAAGGCAGGATTGAGATTCAGAGGAGAGGAATAAAATGTCACAAATGGCCTCTGTGATAGTAGGTTTAGGGTTGCACAAAAGAGATGTAAATGGCTTGTGAAGTCACATGAATGGCCAAACTATATTTGTAGACCCTGAAATAGGCTCAGCCTGTATAATTCTACTCTTTCTCCTATCAGTACTAGCCGTTGGGGAGCAGAAGAGCAGAGAACATGAGCTGAGACAGCTGCCAGTGTTATCAGTGTGTATGGGAAACTGAGGCCAATAACAAGAGACAGACTGTGGGTGGAAAAAAATAAATCTCTGTCTAATATTATGAAGATTGGAGGTAAATGAGAGGGAAGTGTATGATGAGCTGGAAGGCAGCCAGTGATGTAGATGTAACAGTCAGGCTGGAGTGACCAGGCAGGGAGGACAGCATAAGAGGACGGAGGAGAAATCTCTGAGGCAATACTCATGGATCAGGTTCAGTGCTTGGGATTCTGACGAATGGCTGTGCCATCAACAAAGGCATGAAGCCAGGTGATGGAAGGGTAAGGCTGGTTTTCAAGATAGAGACTAAAATCAGCAAATGTTAAATGACATACATAGACTAGGCATTAACAATCCAAGCCAGAAGCAGAAATGCTGGAAGGTGTGAAAAGCAATCAGTGATTTAATGGCATGAAAAAGAAAATACTTCTCCAACCCATTGAATGCCCAAGTTTTCACACACAGACAGGATTCTGTGTCATTCAAGCATTAGGGAGATCCAGTTTTTCCCATGCTCAAATAATCAATTTAGAGAAGACCCAACTAATATTCTAAATATTCTAGAAGTCACTCAGCCCATACTCTAAAATTGATTGGGATTTTAGATTTTTAGTTCTTGCTTCCTCTAACTTCGGAACCAGCACACTAAGGCTTAGGTTTTAGTCATGTGGGAGTGCCATATGGGGTTTATCTTACATCAATATTTTTTAGTTTTTTACTTCCTGTTTGCCTTCCTTTGCTTATGTTTTAGGGGGATTGTGCTTTTTCTTTTGGTACTGCAATGGAAAGAAGAGTTTAAAACTAAATGCTTCTGACTTAAGAAGATGGCACCAAGTGGGTAGAAGCTGAGTCCACTTGCTCTTGTATCCAACTTACACACTTGGCTCATCTTCCAAAAAATAAACTGAATATTCAATAGAATCTTAACTGATATGAAGTTTGGAAACCAAGGAATACAGAAGACACTTCACAACAGGTGGTAAGGCGATTTCACAGGTGGAAGGGGAAATGCCCAGTGTGTGACCCCAGCAGCCACCGAGAGCCTGGTTAGAGACTCCAGCTTTTCATCTCACTCCCCTCCCAGGGCAGGGCAACCCCAGACCTGGGCTGGGAGTGACTTGGATACACAAAGTCAGGGAAATCCAGGACACACACACACACACACACACACACACACACACACACACACAGCAGCAGCAGCAGCAGCAGCATTTCCACAGCTGCAGCAGCAAACACCAACTGGGAGAGTGCCAGAGAGAGGGGGGGATTCTTTCTGCATCTGGGTGGGGTGGAGGAGACTGGCCACAGCAAGCTGTGACTGTGAGAGACTCTTGACTTTTTGGAGAGGTTGTGGGTATGGAAAGCTGGACAGTGACTCTGTGCTGCAGTGGGAATGCCCAGAGAGACTTTTTAAAAGTGAACTGAGTCAGGCTGGGCAGGGACCCCATGAGTCAGCAAAGGGAAAGGACTGAGTGCACGGTTTGCTCCCACTGAATGCATCTGAGCAGATTGATCAGAAGGGTGCACAGCAAGGGGATTTCTTGGCCCCAGCCTGTGCACCTGGCAGGCTGGAGGCTGCACAGAGTGGAGAGTTTGGGACTCTGTCTGCTATGAGGGCAGTGGGCTGAGAACTGGAAGGACAAGAGGTGAACACCTGAGATTATTTAAAGCCAGACAGAGCCCCCTTCTCCTTCGGAGACTGAACCTTGAGGAAGGGGAGGTTGCACCCAGCCCTCACCTCCTGCAGGATCAAAAGCACCACCAATGGAGAAAATCTGCAAAACAGGCAGGTCAAGCTCAAGAATGCCCTGCAGGTTACATATCTGCAAGAGAGAGACAGGAAAAGGAACACCTAAAGGGCCCATATTGATCTCCTCTGAGGGAGACAAAATACACTGGTCCCTAGGGCTCTATTTAACTGAGGCCAGAAAAGCAGGGAGATCAATAATCAGTACAGCAAGGGAGAATCAGGGCCCTGCCCAGCCTCAGCTTGCACAAGGAGATGCCATCAACACTAAGCAGGAAAGAGGTGACCCTCTTGCACAGATTGGCCCCTCCCTTGAAACAGACAGCTAGTTTATCAGAAACTATGCATTACTGGAAATAAGCTGGGACAAATCAAGACGGGTGGTGCAGGGATGGTGGGAACACACCCACAATTTTTCCAGAATACTAACAGTGCCTCCCAGGGGAGACTCAAGAGTCCCACCCTCTTGAACAAAGCAGAAGCTCCCGCTAGAGGCGGGTGAAGGTGCTACAGGCATTGCTGCCAGAAGTTGGATGGCCCACCTGAGGACCATGAGCTGATAAAAACCAGAGGTGGATCCATAAAAAGAAGTCAGAAGGTGAACACCAAACTGCTGAGATGAATTGCACCTCATTCTTCTTCAGAATTTGCATTTTTCTCTTCCTTTCACACAGTCTTTTAATATTTCTTCTTTTGCTTTAGTTGCAGTCCAACAAATTCACTATTCTTTATCTTTTTTTATTCTTTTTATTGATTCTATATTATTGTTTATTTTACTGTTATTTCAGATCTCACATTGTACCCTTCCCTTGTCTTATTCCATTTTTCCTTCTTCCTGCCCTTTCTTATTTTTGTTGTAAATTTTATTTTTCCTGATGCTATGCCTTGCTCCTATTCCTTACTCTGACTATTTCTCCTCCTGCTGTCCTCTAAAACCTACTTCCTTCCTTTAGTTAGCTCACATTCTTCTCCCCCTTATAATACTCTTATTTCTTTTCTAGCTTTAAAAATTATGGCTTATTTTGCATGGATATTACAATTATTGTTGCTCTTCAACAGTATTCCTACTTGTTTATTATTTTTTTAATCTCAAATTCATAGGTTACGTTCCCTGTCTTACTCCATTTTGCCTTTCTCCTGCCCTTGTTTATTTGATTTAGGAATTTTATTTCCCCCCTTTTTTTACCCTGGATTCTATTTCTTACTTTTATTATTTTTCCTCCTCCATTCCCTCAAAGTCATTTTTCTTTACTGTAGACAGCTCACATTCTCTTTACCATAATATTCTTATTCTCTTTCTATCTTTATTAGTCTTTACTCAGCTGTCATTGTTATTTACCCTGTTGTGCTTTTCTGCAATTTTATTCCCTTTTGTTCACTACCTTTTAAATTTTATTTCAAACCTCATAGCATACTCTTCCCTTTTCTTACTCTATTTTGCCATCACACTTCCCCATTTTACTTATGTTTTAAATTTTATTTTATCCATTTCTTTGCCTTGTTTATATTCCCTATTCTTATTACTTCTTCTCCCTTTTCCTGCTCAAAATCATTTCTCTCTCCTTTAGTCATCTCATATTCTCTTTTTTTCTTATAATATTCTTCATCTCCCTCCACTTTTATTAATTTTTGCTCAATTGCTATTTATACTGCTGATGCGGTAGGGGGATACTTTTGCTGGTGTGTGTTTGGTTTTCTGGGTAGTATTGCTTCATTAACCAACACCTACACAACAGAACAGAAGACATGGCAGAGTTGTCACTCCCAGTCAGCCAGCTGTAGAGAAGACCCCACCAATGAATGACCCACAAATAGCCAAAGCCTAAGTATAACAAGAGAGCCAACATAAACTGAATAAAGGGTAACCCAGATCAGGAGATCAAAGAGAGTGCATCACCGAATCCCACAAAAATCTTACAACAGAAGTTCAACCCATGAAGACAGGCAAGCAAAGCACAGCAACCTGAGATGCAGAAACAAACAAAGACAGTCACCTAAAATAGGAAGATAAAGAAACAACCCTCAATCAAAAAGAAAAGGGGAATCTCAAGAAAAAGAGCTAAATGAAATTGAGGCAAGCAGTCTATCAGACATTGAATTCAAAGTAATGGTTATAAGGATGCTCAAGGAACTCAATAAAAACTACAAGGAACTTAGTGGGAACTACAGCAGCATGAAAAAGAACATAGAAACTATGAGTAAGAACCAGGAAGAAATGAAGAATACAATATCTGAAATGAAAAATACACTAGAAGGAATTAAAAGCAGGCTAGATGAAGCAGAGGACTGAATCGGTGAAGTGCAAAACTAGGTAGAAAGAAATACCCAGTCAGAGCGACAAAACAAAACAAAAAAGATTCAAAAACAAGGAGGATAATTTAAGGAAACTTCAGGGCAACATGAAATATAACAACATTAGCATCATAGGGATACGAGAAGGAGAAGAAAAGGACAAGGGATAGAAAACCTGTTTGAAAAAGTAATGACAGAAAATTTCTTTAACATGGTGAGGGAAAAAATCATGCAAGTTCAGGAAGCACAGAGACTCCCGACCAAGATGAACGCAAAGAGGGCCACTCTAAGACATATCATAATTAAAATGGCAAATTTTAAAGACAAAGAGAGAAGCTTAAAGGCATCAGGAAAGAAACAGCTAATAACACACAAGGGAGCTCCAATAAGGCTGTCCGATGATTTCTTAAAGAAACACTACAAGCCAGAAAGGATGGGCATGGAACAAGCCAGAAAGGATGGGCATGGAATATTTCCAGTGAAAATAAAGGACCTATGACCAAGACTACACTATCCAGCAAGGCTCTTATTTAAAATGAAAGGTGAAATAAAGAACTCCCTAGACAAAGAAGGCTAAAGGAGTACATATACCCCAAGCCAGCACTGCAATAAATGCTAAAGGTACTGCTATAAAAATGAGAACAGGAAAGAGAGAGAGAGAGAGAGAGAGAGAGATAAGTATGGAAAAAATGGCAATGAATAAGTACCTATCAACAAGAGCCTTAAATGTAAATAGATTGAATGCTCCAATAAAAAGACATAGGGTAGCTAAATAGATAAGAAAACATGACCCACATATATGCTGTATAGAAGAGACCCACCTCACAACAGAAGATCTACACAGGTTGAAAGTGAAGGGATGGAAAAAAAATATTCCAAGCACATGAACACAGAAAGAAAGCTGCTGGGGTACCAATACTTATAGCAGACAAAATAGACTTCAAAACCAAAGCTATGAAAAGGGACAAAGAAGGTCACTACATAATACTTAAAGGAATAGTCCAACAGGAGGATGTAACCCTTGTAAACATATATGCACTCAACACAGGAGCATCTAAATATATTTTAAAAATCTTGGAAGACTTCAGTATTGTCAACAATACAGTTATCATGGGGAATTTTAATACCCTAGTGTAAACAATTGATAGGTCTTCTAAACAAAATATCAACAAGGATATTGTGGCACTGAACAACACTCTAGAGCAAATGGACTTAATGGATATATACAGAACCTTTCATCCAAAAGAAGCAAAATATACATTCTTTTCAAATGCACATGGAATATTTTAAAGATAGACCACATGATAGGACACAAAACAAGCCTCAACAAATTCAAGAAAATTGAAATCATACCAAGCATTTTCTCTGACCACAAGGGACTGAAACTAGAAATCAACCCCAAGGGGAAAAACTCAAAAACCCTCAAAATCAGGGCAATTGAATAGCATGCTATTAAACAATGAATGGGTCAAGAATGAAATTAGGGAAGAAATCAAAAAGTTTCTAGAAACAAAAGAAATGAACACACAACCACCCAAAACTTATGGGACACAGCAAAGGCAGTACTGAGAGGGAAGTTCATAGCAATACAGGCCTTCCTAAGGAAAATAGAAACATTTCAAATAAACAACCTTACCCTACATCTGTAAGAACTAAAAGAACAACAACAAACAATGCCCAGAGCAAGTAGAAGGAAGGAAATAACTAAGATCAGAAGAGAATTAAATGACAAAGAGACTAAAAGAATAATTCTAAAGAGAAATAAATCCACGTGCTGGTTCTGTGAAAAGGTAAACACAATCTACAAGTCTTTAATGTGATTCATCAAGAAAAAAAAAGAAAGGACCCAAATAAATAAAATCAGAAGTTAAAGAGAAGAGATTACAACTGATACCACACAAACACAAAGGATTGTAAGAAATTACTATGAACAACTATATGCCAAGAAATTTGAAAACCTGGGTGAAATGGACACATTTTTAGGAAAATATAACCTTCCAAATCTGAATGAAAAAGAAGCAGAAAGTCTGAACAGACTGATAACAGCTGAGGAAACTGAAGGAGTAGTAAAAAAAAAAAAAAACCTCATGACACACAAAAGCCCTGGACTGGATGACTTCACAGGAGAATTTTATAAAACATTTAAGGAAGAGCTAACCCTTATCCTTCTCAGACTATTCAGAAAATCCAAGAAGAGGGGAGACTCCCAAACTCTTTTTATGAAGCCAGCATCATCCTAATCCCAAAACCAAATAAAGATATAACAAAGAAAGTAAATAATAGGCCAATATTGCTGATGAACATAGATGCTAAAACCCTTAAAAAATATTGGCAAACCACGTTGAGCAATGCATTAAAAAGATCTATGCATGATCATTTAGGATTCATCCCAGTGATGCACAGATGGTACAATATTCACAAGTCAATACATGCAATATATCACATGAACAAAAGGAAAAACAAAAATCATATGATCAGATTGGTAGATGCAGAAAAATCATTTGATAAGGTACAGCACCCATTTATGATAAAAGCACTCAGCAAAGTGGGAGTAGAGGGAACATATTTCAACATAATAAAGGCCAAATATGAGAAACCTACAGCCAACATCATACTCATGGGGAAAAACCTAAAAGCTTTCCCACTAAGATCAGAAATAAGACAAAGATGTCTGCTTTCAACACTTCTATTCAACATAGTCTTAGTCACAGTAATCAAACAACAACAACAACAAAGAAATAAAAGGCATCCAAATTGGAAAGGAGGAAGTAAAACTGTCATTGTTTGCAGATGAAATGACAGTGAACATAGAAAAACCTATAGATTCCACAAAAAAATTACTTGACCTAGTAAGTGATTTTGGCAAAACAGCAGGATACAAAGTCAATATACAGAAATCAATGGCAATTTTGTACACCAATGAAATATCAGAAACAGAAATCATGAAAAGATCCCACTTACTATAGCAATAAGAAATAGTACCTAGGAATAAACCTAACCAAGGAAGTAAAAGACCTTTACTCAGAACACTAGACAACACCGAAGAAAGAAATTAAGGAAGACATAAATAACTGGAAGCGTATACCATGTTCATGAACTAGAAGAATTAACATCATCAAAATACCCATACTACCCAAATTAATTTGTAGATTCAAAGCAATCCCTATTAAATAACCAATGACATATATTACAGATATAGAGTAAACATTTCAAAAATTTATATGAAACTATAAACAACCCTGAATAGATGCAGCAATTTTGGGAAAGAAGAACAAAGTTGGAGGGATCACAATACCTGATACCAAACCCTATTACATGGCCACAGCAATCAAGAGTCTGGTACTGGCATAAGAACAGACGCATAGATCAATGGAACAGAATAGAGACCCAGAAATAAACCCAAGTCTCTCTGGTCAATTATACTTGACAAAAGGAGCAGAAGCATAAAATAGAGTAAAAATAGCCTCTTCAACAAATGGTTTTGGGAGTTCTGAACAGCTACATGCAAAAACATGAAATTCAGCCACCAACTTACACCATACACAAAAATAAACTCAAGATGGGTAAAAGATTTAAATGTAAGTCGTAACATTATAAAAGTTCTAGAGGAGAACACAGGCAGGAAAATCTCAGATATTTCACAAAGCAACATCTTTACTGATATGTCCCCTAGAGCAAGGGATATGAAGGAAAGAATAAACAAATGAGACTTCATCAAAATAAATAGCTTCTGCACAACAAAATGAAACATCAGCAAAATGAAAGTGGAACCAATTGTATGGGAAAATATATTTGCAGATGATAACTCGGACAAGGGTTTGATTCCCAAAACATATAAAGAACTCACACAACTCCACTCCAGGAAGACAAACAACCCAAATAAAAAATGGGCAAAGGACCTGAACAGACACTTCTCCACAGAGGGCATATAGAGAGTGCAGAGACATAGGAAAGAATGCTCAGAATCACTAGCCATCAACGAGGTGCACATTAAAACCAAAATGAGATACCACTTGACACTAATCACCATGGCCGTCATAAACAAATCAACAAACAAATGCTCATGAGGTTGTGGAGAAAAGGAAACCTTAGTACACTGTTGGTGGGAATGCAGACTGGTGCAGCCACTGTGGAAAACAGTACGGAATTTCCTCAGAAAACTAAAAATGGAACTGCTTTTTGACCCAGCAATTCTACTGCTGGGATTATATCCTAAAAATCCTGAAACACCAATTCAAAAGAATTGATGCACCCCAATGTTCATAGCAGCACAATTTACAATAGCCAAGTGTTGGAAGCAACCTAAGTGCCCATCAATAAATGAATGGTTAAAAAAAACTGGTACATTTTCACAATGGAATACTATGCAGCAGAATGAAAGAAGGAGCTCCTACCCTTTGAGACAGCATGGATGGAACTGGAGAGTATTATGCTAAGTGAAATAAGCCAGATGTTGAGAGATAAATACTATATGATCCCACTTATAAGTGGAACCTAATCAACAAAACAAAAAAGCAGGCAAAATATACCCAGACATTGAAATAAACAACAAACTGACAGTAACCAGAGGGGAGGGGAGAGGGGAATTGTAGGAGGAAATAGGGGAAGTGTCATCAAGGAACATGTATAAAGGCCACATGGACAAAGCAAAGGGAGTAGGATAAATGGTGGGAGATGGGGAGGGATGGGGCCTGGGGTAGTGTTAGGGGGAAAATGGAGACAACCGTACTTGAACAACAATTAAAAATTCATAATTATTTTCTATTGTGGTAATGTCTAAGACTACATTTCCTTTAGGATATTATGTTTATGGTACTGGTGATTATAGGATAGTATTTTTAAAATAATCACCAAAAACAGGAAAATTTTAAGAAGATGAATAATATGCACTAAAAAATAGCAGTTTTATAAGATTAATTTCTAACAATATTTTTCAACTAAATGCAAGGCACAAAATGTTTTCCATCTGAAATTACAGCATCTTATCCCTGCTATTCCAATCTGGTGTTAAAAATATCTGCTTCTTCCCTCTGCAACTCTTAGAAATAGAGATTCTCTTCTTACTTCAAAGAAGCTCCTTAATTAATCTATTTCATTCCCTCAGCAATATTCCAGCCACCATAGAACCTAGATTGTAAAAATTAACTTTTGTCTAAAACATTTTTAAGAGAGCAGTTTAAATTTTCATTAAGTAGAATTTCATACATTAGAATGATAAACTAAGTAAAAGGTATTTTCCAGAAGATATAACACCTTGATTTTTCTTAGTTTTCATATCCCAGCACTTACCCTGCTTATAAGAAATTGAAAACCCAGTTTAGAAGAAAATATGAATACATCTGCAACAGAAAACAATTTGGTGCTAAATGCATTTAGTGACAAAAATGGTGAGAGATTGGGCTGGTGTATTCAAGATTGAGTCTAAAAAAAATTGATAGAAAGAGCCAACTGTTAAAAGGGGCAGGAAAAGCAAGAGGCATCACCATTTATGATTCCCAAAGACAGTTAAGAATCACTGGACAGACATCCTTTTGTCTGGCAAAACAGCAAAGCCTACACCATACCCAAAGTTGTGGGCACAGAAGGCCCCCACATTCCTGTTCGTTGTGCTTGACTTTGCTTTACTTTATTAGAAACCAAATCTAAAGGCATATTTAAAAAAAATAAAATGGAGAATTCACTATTTTTAGAAAATTTGAAAATTTTAGTAAACACTGAAGCTATAAAACAAAATGGTTCTGAATGAAGCAAGGTAATAAGGACACCAGACACTAAGCTTTTTCTGAAGAGGCAGGATATCAATTTAGCTAGAGACAGCTGTCATTAGATGCATTTAACTTATCTTACCAAGTAAATATAACAAACCATTGGGGGGATTTTCAATTCGGAAATATTTTTCCAAAAAAATTCTGTGTAAACAAAATTTTAAAATCATGTTGAGACTGCCCAATCAAATCTGCCTCCCAAAATAGAAAGTAGTTTCAGTGGTTCACCTGACAATAGCAGCAGGATCCACCATATGGCATTAATGTGTCTGGGACGCTAGTGTTCATCATTGTAGGAAATTGCTCCATTGGAATTGTCATGTTAGAGATCACCTATCTCTCGGTAGAACACAATAAAAAGGGAGAGCCTTACCATCCATCTTTCTTAGAAAGGAACATTGTTCCCAATGTATTTCAAATTAAGTTCATCTAAAAATAATTTGAGTTGGACGTAACTCCCTAAAGTATGGGTCATGCCCTGACCCCATTTCTAGAAAGAAGCCTACACTTTAAAAGTGTTAGAGATAAGGTTGGTTCCCAGTTCTTGACCTTGTGCCTGAAAGATTTCACAACATGAGTCTAGGTGATTTTGAAAGTACATTTATTAAAGCTGGGGACAGTGAAACAAAGGAAGGGCTTAACATAGAAGAGGCACGATTGTAGCAACAGCAGTGAGCCTAGGCAGCACTGTGAGCCTAGTCAGCACTGTCTTGCCCTTTAGAAAGTCACTGAGGCAGAAGTGAGCCAGCTGGGCTGTGTGGACCCTGGAAAGAAGTTACAGAGGCAAAGAAGGGCCCTTGGAGACAGGTTCAGGGGCTTAGCCCAGGACAAGCTTCCAATGCCCACTGCTTCCCTGGTTGCAACTGTCCTGGGAGCTTTTAGAGCTTAGAAGAAAGAAAACAAACATATGTGACTGAAGAAAGAAGTGGGGGAAAGGTGCAGGCATGCTTCAGGGAGAGCATGCACTGGGTCTTTTGTCTTAAGTGTTTTTATGTGTTTTCTAAAGGCAGGAATTTTAGGGGAGATCTTAGGGGAGGATCTCAATAAAATGTTCATCAGCTTTCCAGGTGTGTCCTTTCAGAATCATGGTCTCTACTGACTGGTCAGCACTAGGACATGAGGTCACTAGTCACTTCATGTGGTTCTGGTGGCAGCCATGGCACCACTTTGTTAGGTTTTGCTGCTTTTATGGCTCTGGAGGTGAAACACAACTTAAGCCTGAATGTCATCTCTAGTGTGACTAAATCCCTGTCCCTGTGGTCAACAAACCTGAGGCTTTTTCCTAAGATTATGTGATACTGATCGGAAACTCATCGTCTTAATTCTTAAGGAATTTGTCTGCAAGGAAGGAGGAGGTGGGTGAATTAGGGTGCTGGATGAGGCTGGTTTGAATCAGCTATCTGTCTCAGTTTCCCCATTCCACTTGCCAAAGAATTTTCCTAATTTCTTACTATCCTGATTCACAAGTACTGTACTTAGTGAGAAATGTGAGTTTCAGTACCACACATGGAAATCCACAGCAAGACACTCTAAAGTCAAATTAATTTCTGAAAAAGTGTTATATAGAATATAAGGGAAGGAAGCAGAGTAGCTACACAGTTTCCACTGAAACAAGTAGTGAGCTGCTACAGGGATGTAGAAGATGTCTTAGACCACATGATCTTTCCATTGCCTAGAAAGTGCTGAAAATTTTTACTGTAAAGAAGCAAGCATATATCATAAAGGATTTCTTTCTTGCACAAAACAAGATTTGAACAGTTTGACTCCAGTGAAAGCTTCTAAATCCCAAGACTAGGTAGAGTAAATAAAAGGCTAATAGTTGTTGGAATGAGGCCCTTCTCCTACCCCTTAAATTCTGGCATATTAGGTCTTCTAATTACAAAATAAAAGACCATTTAAAAGTTTTGCATTTCAGTCTTGTGAGAATTAAGTGCCAGAATAAAAGCAAGTGGTCTTGAATGTTTTACAGTGTTTATTTTCATCACACTAATTTAGTCACAGGGGATTGAAAAGATTGCCCTTACTTGAGGACCCAGATACTTCAGAAGTTAGATTCATTTTTACTAAAAATAATCTAACAATGACTTTTTTACTACTCCTACTTTATACAGCAAGAATGATCTGTGATCTTCCTGAGAACAAAGGAATGTCACCAGTCATTCATTACTCAGACTGTTTAAGGTTCTCTTTTAAATTGTACTGCAACCGGTCATATATTGCACAACCCTCTACAACTTTGGACCCTAAAAGCAAAACTATGTAAGTCTTTTTAACTTCAACTTCTGTTTTAATTAAAATAATTGGACATTGCTTTGCATACGTTCCAATATTTCTGGCTCCCAGCTTAGATTTTTAAACACCTAATCTTTTGATTTTGTTTCATTTCATTTTTTAAATAATGCAGTGGGGAAATGCTGTTTTCTTTTTTCCAGCGGTGCTAGGATGGTACAATACTTGCAAATCAATAAATGTAATACATCACATAAACAAAAGGAAAAACAAAAATCACATGATCAGATCAGTACATGCAGAAAAATCATTTGATAAGGTACAGCATCCATTTATGATAAAAACACTCAGCAAAGTGGGAGTAGAGGAAACATACCTCAACATAATAAAAGCCATATACGAGAAACCTACAGCCAACATCAGAGTCAATGAGTAAAAACTAAAAGCTTTCCCACTAAGATCAGGAACAAAACAAGAATATCTGCTTTCAACACTTCTATTCAGCATAGTATTGGAAGTCTTAGCTACAGTAATTAGATAAGAAAAAGAAATAAAAGGCATCCAAATTGGAAAGGAGGAAGTAAAACTGTCATTGTTTGCAGATGACATGATAGTGTACATAGAAAACCCTATAAACTCCACCAAAAAACTACTCGACCTAATAAGTGAATTTGGCAAAAGAGTGTGATACAAAGTCAATATTCCAAAATCAAAGGCATTTTTATACAACAACAATGAAATATCATAATCAGAAATCAGGGAAAATATCCCATTTGCTATAGCAACAAGAAAAATAAAGTACCTAGCAATAAACTTTACTGAGGAGGTATTTTCTTTTGATTAGAAGAAAACATAGTTCTTCAAAATACAGGGTTATAACCAAGATTAAAAAGCAAACCCAAAGGTCAACTTACTCTATTGAAAAATAAAGCAGCAAACAGGAAATGCATAACTTAAACAACAGGATAATAAGAATACATGATGTTTATTAAACATATTATCAGACACTATGCGAAATACTGTGTGAACTATTTTATAATTACTTCCTTAATCTTCCCTATGAAGCAAATACTATAATTATGGTATTGGGTTGGCCAAAAAGTTAGTTTGTTTTTTTCCATAAGATGGCTCCAATAGTGCTTAGTTGTCCTTAATTTGAGACAATTTTTTTAGATTGTATTGTGGCAGCTGTCATATCAATGGGCATTTTTTAAAAACTTATCAAGATTGGTGAATTTTTGTGTAGCCATTTTAATACTGAAGTGGAGGAAATATGCAACATTTTCAGAATATTATGCTTTATTATTTCAAGAAATGTAAAAACAGAACTGAAATGCAAAAAAAGATTTGTGTAGTATATGGAAGGTGCTGTAACTATTCAAACATATCAAAAAGTGTTTTGCAAAGTTTTGTGCTGGAGATTTCTTGCTGGATGATGCTCCATGGTTGGGTATACCAGTTGAAGTTAATAGTGGTCAAATGGAGACATTAATTGAAAACAATTGATATTATACTGTGCAAGAGATAGCTAACATACTCAAAATATCCAAATCAATAATTATTGGTGAAAATGAAAAAAACATGTCTCCTATTTTAGGGGAAAAAACCATACAGACTTTTGGGAACCCAATATTTCTGTAGATCAGGTTTTCTTTTCCAAACTTAGAAGAGTGATGTCAAATGAACCATTGTTCTTTAGCAACAGAAAGGTCATTTTTCACTTGTCTTTTCTTCTATCTGCCATACATATTCATTCACACAGGACTGCTATAACTGAACTAGCTGATGAGTAAGTCTTAGATACAATTTTACTTAAATGTCTGACCCCAGGTAATACTTTTAAGATTATCTCACCATGACCATAATGAAACATAGGTTTAAGATTATCCATAAGGTGTTGACTCTACTACTTACCTACTTGCATCATAATCACCCAAAATACAAATTCCTAAACCACTCCTTAAATACAGAAAAAGAATCATTGGGGGCCTTGAACTCTTTGACAAACTCCACAAGCTATTTTTTAAAATTGATTTTTAGAGGGAGATAGGGAGGAGGGAGGGAGGGAAGTAGAAAGGGGGGAGGGAAGAAGAGAGAGAGAGAGAGAGAGAGAGAGAAACAGTGATTTGTTGCTCCACTCATTTATGTAGTCATTGATTGCCTCTTGTATGTGCCCTGTCTCACAACCTTGGCATATTGGGACAATGCTCTAACCAAATAAGCTACCCAGCCAGAACTCCACAGGCCATTTTCAAGGACAGTGAATGATGAAAAGAAGAGCCTCTATACGATTCATGCTTCAAACTCATTTTTGCATGTCATTCTTATCTTATTTATTTTTTATATAAATCATATTTTTTCAGACCCATAGCAGCATAGGATAAGTACTTTAAGTGTGTTGAATAAAAGTTCACTTGGTTTTTACCGTGACCAAATACATTCCTAAATATGTATGTAGTACTAGGATTTCAGAGATGTTGAAGCTGAAGTTACAGCAGATAGTAAGAAGTAGAACAATTATTAGTGTTGTGTTTAAATGCATGACAAGTATTTCTACTCTACCAGGTCACACATCACTAGAGATGCACACACACATTCTGCCCTACTGAGTTTCCCTCCTAAAATGTTAGTCACAGAAGGAAGAGTGACTCTTGGGAGTTCTAAGGCTATATACATCAAAAATGTTTGACATAATGAGAAGAATTTGTATTTAGGAATTGTGTCCTGTGCCAGTATGCGTTCCCTAATCTCACTTGGTATGAATTATACCTTTTTTTTTATTGTTGTTCAACTACAGTTGTCCCATTTTCCTCTCACCATTCTCCCCTACACCCTACACCCCCACCTCCCACAATCAATCCTCCCCCAACCCATTGTCTTTGTCCTTATTCTATACCACAATTTAACCTATGGGAGCATTTGAAAAAAAAAGTGTTAGGGCATTTCCACCATAGCAGAACACAGCCTAAGGAACAGTAGAAAAAAACCACAGCAACAGCTTTCAGGCCTCGCTTGTATGTCCATTACTGTATACAGTATAAATAATTTAATAACCATTCAATCAAGGCCCCACTGACAAATAGTGAGCCATGTTATTATAGTTTTGTTATATCTTTTCTCTCCCCCTTGTCAGGAAAGGTCAGTTACTACCATCAGCTCAGCTAAAATCAGGACAAGTTTCCAGCAATACAGGTAGTCAGCTTTTCAATAGAAATTTGCAGAATCAGCTTTTGGGGGTGTTCTTCCACACGTCACTAGTGTGCAAATGTCAGATAAGTGAATAACACCTTCCACAATGAGGTACAGCTATTACCTACACATTATCAGTCTCAAATATACCACATGGAAATGGATCAAAACATACCCAGTAGTGCCCATCCATGCCAGGGCCAAGGGTGGGGCCTCTAAGAGGACCACTGCTCACACTTAGTATAGCCTCAAATCTAGACTGCTGGCTTTCTCTCCAAATGAAAGAAGTGTTAACATGTTGAATGTAATAATTTAAACCATTCTACAATTTCTATGATCTGATTTGGCACTTTTAATTTTCTTTTTAATATTATTGAAGTCCTAAAAGATGAAAGTGGTGTGGGCCTTTCTTGATATTGCTAGTCCTCAATTCATTCTACGCCTGCTCTCCACAATGATGCCATTTGGGCAGATCTGTGCCTGCACTGAGCAGGCCGGCTATTTTGTTGTGAAGCGCTAAGCTAGAACTAGCCTTGGACAAAATCATGAAGGCAGAGAGGTCTCATAAACACTCAGCCTTTGCCTTTTTCCTGTCATATTGACCCATTCTTTCACTCTACATTGCTTTAGCCTCCAATTCTTGAAAAATCACTTCACTCCGTGCCCTTGCTCTCAAGCAAGGATTTGACAACTTTTTTTCCTATTTTTTTTGTTCTGTGATCTTTTTTAAAAAAATTATTTTAATTGTTGTTCTTGTACAGTTATCTGACTTTTACTCCCATCCCAGCCCACCGCCCCAGCCCTCCCCACCTCCCTCCCATTTCCACCCCCGCTAGTTTTTGTCCATGTGTCCTTTGTACTTGTTACTCCAAACCCTTCCCCTTTCCCCCTGAAATTCCTCCCCTCTCCCATCTGGTGACTATCAGCCCCTTCTCAGTTTCAGTGTCTTTGGTTATATTATGCTTGTTTGTTTGTTTTTTGATTAGGTTCCTGTTAAAGGTGAGATCATATGGTATTTGTCTTTCACTGCCTGGCTTATTTTGCTTAGCATAATGCTCTCCAGTTCTATCCATGCTGCCGCGAAGGGCAGGAGCTCCTTCTTTCTTTCTGCTGCATAGAATTACATTGTGTAAATGTACACTTTTGCATGAAATTTAAGTTCATGTGTTGCTTACCCCAGAAGAATTTGCATTTGAGTCCCAGTTTTGATTGATGAAGAGGTTTTTTTTCCCTTATAAAAAGAAAGATGGAAAAACATAAGACATAGGCTGTCAAAATACAAACACACACACGCACACATTAGAACAGCAAGATACAGGATGATCAGCCTAAGATTTGTTGGTTCACTACGACAAGCAGATATGAAAATACACGCATTGATGAGCAATGTGCATGTTTAGAGAAACCAAAAGACTTTTCAAGAACTGTGCTCTTGCCTGAAGTAGAGCTGTGGAGAAGCTACAATATAGTGATAACAACTCAGTGTATAACCGATACATGAAAGGAAAGAGGAGACATGAAAGAAATCAATTCAGAGCAATCTCGGCTGTAAAACTTAGTACAACTATAGCTGTTTCATTTCCATCCTTTCTCCCTGCTTTTTATCACTGAAAAACATTGTAATATCCTTTAATATAAAACAAAGCTATTAACTTGTAGAAATTCCAGAAATATCTTTATTTTCATGGGGAATGGTAAAGAATATAATAGGAACAACAACAATACCAAAAAACCTTGTTTTGGAAGTAGCTAGGACCTCTTTGTTTCCTGTTTCACAGTTTGGGCCAGACAGGGAATAGCCCAGCCCCTGACACAGAACTGGCTTCTCTTACTTGGTCTCTAATTACGACAGACTTCGGACAAAGCTTCTCAGGGAGTATCTTCTGCCCTCACAACTCACTGAGAGACAATGCATGAGAACTCATGTTTATTTATTCAGCATCGATTATGTGCCAGGCCCTATGCTCCCTGTTTTATGTGTGGTCTCACTGCATGACCATGCTGTGAGGTATTCGTCTACATATTTTATATATCAAGAAACTAAGGCTCACAGAAATAAGGTAACTCATCCCTAGGCAAATCTGAGAATGCCACAGGGTTTTAAACATATTTCATGAATATATTTTCCCTATGAGTTAAAAACTCTTCTTAAAATCATCTATAATGGTGCATAATACTTTTTATCACATATTAGGAACACACAATTCTGGGCCAGTTTTAATTAAAAGATAAGCCTGGTTTATAATTATTAATATATTTGCATACCACTAATTAGCTCACTAAATCTTTAAAAGGAGTTCTATAGCACAGAACAAACAAGACTTTGGCTACTTTATAACAGTACTATTGTGCTTAAAAATGTCTCCATAATTCAGATAAAGTTAAACTTTAGTTAAATTTAAATTAAATTATTCTCCTATTTCTAATTAGTCAGTCTACACTAAAGGGTTATATGCTGGCATTCCAGTCTTTCTTACTACATAGTTTGTTCCAACTGAATTCTTTCAACACATCTTTTGAAGTTTTCCCTCCAGGAAATCCCTAGCCACAATGCCAACAAAATCATGTTCGGCTCATGTTCCTCTGCATTCTACTGGATGCTCAGCATTCTAGGCAAAGGCCTCCAGCCAGAGGGGTAAAGAGAATGGAGAACAAATGTGTTCACTTGGTCATTCTACCAGGTGTATTCATACTGCACCAATCTCTCCATCAAGAAATTTCTAGGAAACTAGCCTGAGAAGATTGGCATCAATGAAACCTGAAAACACAATCATCTTATGAAGAAAATCAAGCGCTTTCTTTAAACCTAAGGTTTATTTTTATTTAAAAACAATCTATAAAATAGAAAACACAGAAGTATTTTAAGCAAAATTTAAAAGTTCCCCTTCCCGTTTCCCCATTACCCAAAGCTGACCACTCCTAATTTTGTTCTTATTTCTTCACTTTCTAAGAATATAGTCATGTATAGGCACAGGCTTCTCACACACAAAAATGAATATATTGTACTTTCTGTATTATTCTATAACACTCTTCTCTCTGAACATGCCTTTTCTTTTCACATCAAAACACACACACATTTACATATATATATATATTTTTAATTTATCCAGTATTCAATTATATAGCTACCTCATAATTCATAACATTTAACATCTCTCTCTTAACATTTAGGTTGTTTTCATTTTTACTATTATAAACAACTGTAATAAACATCCTGGTACACCTTCCTTCAGATATAAACACAATAAGTGTCTAGATGGGGAAGTGCTAAACAAAAATTCACACATTTTAAATTTTAGTGGGAAACATCAAAGGCTGTAACAGTTACACTCCTGGCTGCATTGTGTAAAAGTGCTCACTCCCCCACCTTCTTGCCAACACTGGGTATCATCAACATCTTAATCTTTTCCAATCTCATTAGGACAAGGGAACTATTTAATTGAAACATATCAACTTGACAGCAGAGCTAACTTGTTGAGCTGCCATGCATAGGTTGACCATGCCTAGATAGGTTTATATCACTGTAATCACAGTATGCAAGCAATTTTACATGTTTCCTTTCTTGTTTGATCTACAGGGTGAACCTTTTGATGCTACCATGTACTATTTGTGATGATAATGCTTAGAAGCACTAAAGCACAGATTTTGAATAGCTCGGGGGCTAGGGACAAAGTGCAGGTCTCTCCAACACCTACAGAACTGCCCTAGGCAGGCCTCAGAGCACTGCGCTAGGACACCCCAATTTTTCCACATGATCCAGGAGCCACTGTGCTTCCTCACCTGGATATAAATCACAATTTTACAAATTCAAGAAATGAAGAGACTGGGTATTATCATCCCCAAGCCCTGAACATGTAATTCCCAGAATTACTTTTAAATCCATCTGTGCAAACACCACAACAAAGATGCTTCTGAAAATCAGTCGATCAGCACTAGCCTCTCTCTGGTGTCCAGGATTTCTAGGATAAAGGTCATCCAGTCCCTAGACACTTTCACCTCTAAAATTCCTCTAAACTCTAATTTTAGCCCTCCTAAAATTCTATACAAGGTCACTTGTATACTTTGTCCAATCTGCTTTAGAAGTACAGCTTTCCTTTGCTTAATAGGTAATATATTCTGCTTTTGTTTTCAGATATGGTACATTTGTGTAAAAACAATAAGGCTGATATATTCCCTTTATTTGCTACAGAGTAAAATTTACCTATTCCCTTCCCTATGAAAATTTTAATCTCCAGCATAAGCTGCATGTCACTAAGGAAGCTTTCTTGAAAAAAGAGGAATAAAAGCTGATTGCTTTCTCAAATTTTATCATACCCCCAAAAAAACTATTTTTGATAATGAATAACCTAACAGTGACCCGAGGGGAGGGGGTGGGAGATAACGGGGAAAAGAAGGGGAAGGGTCTAGTCAAGGAACATGCATAAAGCACCCAAGGACAAAGATAATGGGTGAGGGTGGAGGATTGAATGTGGGAGGTGGGGGTGGGCAGGGCAGGGGAGAGTAATGGGGGAAAAATGGGAACAACTGTAATTGAACAACAATAAATTTTTTTTTATATTTTTGAGTGGAGGATTAAGATAGGTTAGTTGATAGAAAAACCTGCTGTTCCTGCCACATAAATCAATCAAGATAGAAATGGACATTTGACTTGGGTCCATCTGAGTGTGTTGTTGTTTTAAACAAAATTACCCATGTGGTATATGGTGATCATTAATGCACATATACAAATCCACAAGCTCCTGGGCTTGGCTTATATATTATTGGATATACTAATGCCTTACCCCCAAAGACAAGATCATTTGCATTTCAGAACTATCATCTCATCGTTTTTCTTTTAATCCCATCCCATGGTTCCCTGACAACTTCTACTGTTTCATGTCTTTGTGCCTGGGACCACACTGCCCCTGCTGCCTAGAAATACTTCCTCCTCCACACACAACCACTCGCTTGTCAATCTCTCACTCATCCTTCAGGCCCAACTCAAACGTCTCTTCCATCCCTCACCCTCACTCCTCTCTCTCTCCTCCCATAACACTCTCTATATATCTCAAGTTATCTCTTTCCACATATATCTTAATTTATTTGTGTATCTCTCCCCTACTCTAGGTATTCTATACCTCTTGAGAACATATACCTATCATCTGTTTTTCAAATATTTTATCTCCATGACTTTACATATCAACAAATTACATAGATATGTAGTATGTTCACTCACATGCACTATTCATATAAAAATTCATCTGCACCCCACAAGTTATAAACTGATTTCCCCAACAGCTATCAGAGATATAAGGATTTGAAAGGGAAAACCAAACAGAGCTTGCTTTGGCTTTGTATTAAAAGGATTGGGCTCGGTTGTGTCAACAGTTCAGTGCGGAAGCCATGAGCACTACTGAACTGGTTTTGTACAGTTGCTCAATATTCATGCCATTCTATGTAGTTGCTCAGTATACACCAGGCAGCACTGGCACTGCTATCTGTTTGCATTGGGATCCACAAGTATCAAACATGTTGAGCAAAGCCGCTCAGTCCATCTTGCCCTTAAAGACCTTGCATAGATGCCTCACTGGGTATTTAACATTCAATTCAATTAACATACACTGAGTAAATGACAGATCACTTTATATCCTCATCAATTCAAGTACTCCATTCACACCCAAGTATTATATTGAAGTTTTTGCCACAGAGACTTAGTGCAATTAGCTCAAAGACAACAATGTTCTTTTCACATTCAATAATTTTATTTAATTTATGAAAATGTACAAATCTTCCAGGTATCCAAGTCCACTCTGTCAGGAGAGATGGGTAAGCTAATAAAGGGTGGGGTAAATGAAATTTAGAGGCTGCATTTTGTATAGAAACTTTATAAACTTCTGGCATTAATGTCATACATTTCTTATAAAATAAGGTCTCCACATCTACCTAAGTACAGAGAGCCATGATATCACTTACTCCAGGACATCAAGCTTTAATAGCACCCAACTGACCACCTTGTTCCTCTGATCTAGAGCACCTGCTACACAACCACTATTATCACAATACAATGTACCCTGGTGAGACACCTGTGAGGACTTTCCATGACCTATAGAATAGGCCCAAATGTGCAACCACCACTGAAAACCATTCACAGAGTGTCTCCCAACCACCCACCCTGATGAACTCTCCTACTGTTCCACTAAATGTAAGTTTCTGTCACAGAAAAGCAACTTCTGTTTTCTAAGCTCTAAATTACGTACACACTGTGTTTCATAGCTGAAATATATTTTCTCATTTACTCCTTACAACTGTTCTGCCAGGGAACCATTATGTCTTAGATTAGGAGATGAGGAAACTTAAGCCTCAAATAATAATGTAACTCTTCTAAAGCCACACAGCTAGAAAATAATGTAGCTAGAATTTGAACATGGATTTTGAGCCTCTTAAACCTAAAACTGTATTGAACAGGCCTACAGCTTCTGACTTCAACCCTTGTCTCTATATCCTCAGTGGCCAGTATAATGCTGGGTACATAGTAGTCACTCAATAAACAAAAGGATCCTATGAGGTTTGCTTATTTTTTGACTCCGCTGAAACAGTCCTCCTCCCCAATCTCTTTCCCTAACTTCCTTTCTAATTTTATATTCTTTCACAATGCTTTCCATGACAGGCCTTTCCAGCTCATTTCTATACTAGAAAATTGCAGTGAATGCTTTATTTCCTTGAAACATTTATGTTTCTGTTATCTTTACTTTTCATTTATTCTTATTCACATAGACTCAATTCTTAAATTGAATACTTTATACCACCTAGCTAAGTGACTGAACCCCAATGATAGCTTCTGTAGACATTTTCAGTGCTGGACTGTATTATACTTGCCTGCAATACTGTGAGATAACTATTGGTAACCACTGCAGTTTTGATAATTTGGAGCAGTTCTTGTTCACATATAAATTTTTTGTGGGCAAATTATTATTTTAACTTGAAAATGCTTTTATTTCTGTAAGAAGCAAATGAACAGCAATTTTCTGAACCTACCACATCGTCAAGAGCCGGAAAACTGGAGTGTGAATTAACATACTATCTGTGAGGTTCATTACCTTCCTCTTTCCTGACCTGCAGAGCTGATGAGAAGCTGCCTTTGGCTGGGTGGCTCCCTTATGTAGAAATGAACATAACAATCTCAGAGACTTGTTTCTTTTTTGCCCTGCCTTTTCAGTAGTGAAATAAAGAAGAAAAGAAAAATGTATCTCATATACAGTGACCTTTATTTCTAAGCTTACAGAACCCAGTGTCTTAAGTCTTCATATAATTATAGCTAAAAATATTGAACAAGAAGTCCAAAGGGTGTCACTGTAACTCCTTTCTATGGCACCTTAAAAGTTCTGAAGAGGTGGGGGTAAAATAAGGTAGGTTGTTTTATTCTCTGAAAGTAATTTGGCAATGTAAGGTCCAATCTTAAGAATGCCAACAAATGAATGGAAAATCATTTAAAGGAATTTATGAAAGAAGTATATGTGCGTGTAAAGATATCTAGTAAAGATATAATATTAATGATTATTTAAAAACCATTTATGGCATTAGATACACTTCTTCAAAGATGAGAGATTATTTTGGTTTTTATAATGAATCTACTACATTCTCAAAAGTCCCCTTTCACCTTCCTTTTCACCATAACGACGTAGCCTCATCTCCCTCTCATTCCCCCCTGTGGCCATCACTTTTGTTCCTTCTCTGCCCTGCTTCTCAATCCATTTTAATGCCTTCCACCATCCTGACTCTATTGAAAATACCTGAAAAGGTCACGGGCGCCCTTCTCAGACTTCACTTGGTATTTGATGATGTTCTTGTCCATTCTCTTTTCTTAACTCAGGACTTGACTCTCTCATATTAACCCAAACTCTCTTCAAAGTTCAGTTTCTTGAATGAATTCAGGTCCCATATCTTCCCTTCATTTCTTATCTTTGCTCATTTCCCATCCTCCTCTTTCTCTTCCAGTGCTCCCTAAAATAACCATTTTCCTCCTTTAATTTCAAACAACACTATTATGCTAGTTATTCATTTTCTATCTCAATCCTCAAGTTTCTAGTTGTCTCCAAAACCGAAGTTTAAATGATCTGTTAAATTTGTTCACAAAATATCTCATCTCAAATCCAGTAAGTCCAAAACCAAACACAAACTTGTGTCTTTTCTTTTAGAGACTTTTTTTATTCTCTTGCATCCCCCTAAGTCAGTGGATAGTGTTGCTATTCAGTAAATCATTCAAGTAAGAAATCTAAAATGCAGAAGTGCAGTGTGGATTATGGAAACTACACTACTAATAAGTGCTCTGATATTGAAAAGTGACTTACACTAACTGGGGCTCAATTTCTTTATCATTGTCAATGTGTAATGCTTCTGTGTTTCTCCCATTTCGGCATTCATTAAAGCATCAACTAACAAGAATTCATTGGTAAATGAGTGGATCAAAAAAAACATGGTACATTTACATAATGGAACACTACTTAGCAGAAAAAAGGAGCTCCTACCCTTCATGACAGCATGGATGGAACTGGAGAGCATAATGCTGAGTGAAATAAGCCAGGTGGTGAAAGACAAATACCATATGATCTCACCTATAAGAAAAATCTAATCAATAAAACAAACAAATGAGTAAAATAGAACCAGAGACTTGGAAATAAAGAACAAACTGACAGTGACCAGAGTGGGAAGGAGAGTAACGGGGGAACGAGGGGGAAGGTGCAAGCAGAGGAACAGCAACAGAGGACTTAGGGGCACGGACAACGGGAGGGATTGACTACAGGTGGGGAGGATGGGGTGGGGTGAGCAACAGGGACAGAGTCGGGACAACTGTAACTGAACAGCAACAAACAAGAACAAAATAAAAAGAATTATATCCAAACCATTAAATTTAGATGGTGAACATAAATATACATGCATACGTACTTTAAAATAAAAAATAAACATTTTACAGTGTAGTTGATACTAAAATTGTTTCATATTGTTGAGAGGGATGATAATGTTTGCAATTTGTGTAATTTGTTATGGTAATGGGTAGCTTGATCAGGTTTTCCCCACCTACTCTTTGTTTCTACTAAATTAAAAAAAATCAATTTACAATTACAGGTCATGGAAATATTTACTAAGTGTTTGTTGGCTCTTCCTAATAGTTCCGAATTTCCCTGGAGAAGGGGTTGAGGGCATTCCATGTGTGGGAGAAAGACTAACACAGATACATGGTGACCAAGAAAGCCAACTGTGGCAGAGACTCTGTGGTCACCGCATCCTGTTCATCTCTTTCTCCCACACACAGCTACCCTGGGTTTCTCACCATCTCTTCAGTTGCACATGGCCCTGTTGCTGCATTATAGCCAAAACAATTGAGCAAAAGAATACATTCCATCTCCAGACCCAGTGAGTCCAGGAAAACCTCCCAAAGGTGATCACTGGTTGGAGTGAATATGGCCCCCAGTATGAACCTGATCATCATAAACTGAGGATGGTGACACGACAGGACAGAAAGAGCCTGGGCCCTGAGTTACTGCTTGGAGGACAACTGCAAAACCAAGAGCATCCTCCCTGATTTCTGACGTGAGTGAGAGGCAAAGTCCTGTGGTGCTAAACCATTGGATTTACTTGCCACAGAAGCAAGCTTTACTGTAACTATTACACATGCATTAGGATGTATTTTTACCCACATATAATGGATTTTACTTTAATATTAAAAGTATACTCCATAGTTGGAAGTGTGAAGTTCTTTAGAAAAAAAAGTACCTTGATTTTAATTAGTTCTGAGAACTCAGCTAGACTTGAAAAAGTGATGAGGTATTATCAAAATATATACAACAACAAAACCCACAAAGAATAATCACCCTGAATCCATTTCTAAGTAGGTCACTCATTCAGGATCAGAGGTATATATATTACACCTAGAAACAGTGACACCCTATCCCTCATTTCATTAACTACAAAAAAAAAAGCAATGTAGAACAGACGCCAACCATCACTTTAAAGAATACTGTGAAATGTGTGTGTGTGTGTGTGTGTGTGTGTTTTAACTACTACATAATAGTGTTTGGCTCTTATTTGCTATACTGTTACATTTATTTAGTTTCCAAACTTTTTGAAGTATTTGTTTTTGTTTTTTTCTTTTTTAATACTTCAGTGAAACAACAGAAAGCAAAAACACACGCAAAAAAGAACCCATCACCCACATTCCCATCTCCAACTGCATTGTTTTAAATCTCTGTCATCCTTTGCCCCTAGTTCATGTGTATATTCAATATTTGCATTTGAACTCTAATATCACGGATAGAGTTTCATAGCCTACATTCCCTGTTAATAAAGGTCACGTGTGTTTTGCCACACTCACTCTTTGCCCCCTGCATACTGACCTACCCGGATGCTGTCACCTCCTCCCAACGCCACCCCCATCATCTTCTAATGTGTGGTTTCCTAGCTGACATCTGGCAATGAAACTCCCACTAAACCAAATAAATATCAGAAATGTTAATAGTTTTTTCCTTTAAATTTTATTTTGCAATACTCACAAGACTTCTATAGATTTCCACAGAAAACTAAGATAGGATTATTAAGGCATGGTTTATGCTCATAGATGCAACTGCATAGCACTCTGCTATAAAGCAAGATGAAATGTAAGTTAAGTCTTTACGAACAGCTTACAAGATGATTCAATTATTAATATTTTAACAGGACTGGGTAACAGAGTTCTCTAGCGTGGACTTCATAGGATGATAGATATCTCAGGTTGTTACTTTTAACACTTTCTGACTTTTGCTTTGTGCTTGCTCTGAGCATCTTTCCCGGTATGGCAGATATAGGTAAGCCTCCCACAGAAGACTACTAGCCCCAGAACTCAGATGGATGATGAAGGATTGTGTGTCAGGTTAAACTTCTGTACTCTTCTTTGTAATGCTTTGGTGAAAAATCATTTTTAAGGGTTTAAAATACGCAGCCAGACTGCTAAGGTTTCAATGCCAACTATGCCACTGTCAAGGTCATTCACTCTTTGCACCCCCGTTAGTAAGATAAAGCTAAAGATACAGCTTACCTTGTAAATGTGTTAGGAAGAATAAACAATAAAATTTATGTAAGTAGCTTTAAATAGTGTCTGATACATAATAGAAATTAGAAAAAGATTCTCTTAGCAAGGATAACATAAATGTTGAATATTTTTCTTTGGTAAAGGAGATACTCCAAAATTGGCAAGTAATATCATGGTATGCCCTGACTATATGAAAACAATATCAATGATTTAAAGTAAGGTTGCAAGTTGGTGACCTATAGGTTGGCGCCCAGAAGCATTTGGTTTGGCCAGCACACATGTATTACGGGTTCTGCTTCTCTGATTGACACTGACTGATACACACTCTGAGGAAGGGCTGGTTCCAGGGAAGCTTTGGAGCAGGACGAAGCTGTTTACAATGCTGGCTTCCCCACTTAACCACATCATGCACACTTATTAACCTTTCCTGGCTTCATTCTCCTTTATCTGCAAATCTGGAAAACATTCTCCTCATCATGCATATTCAAAATTATTTTTACCCCCTCTTCCCTTTTAACATGTCTCAGTAACTTGCAGCCAAATCCACCATGCTTGCTTTTATATGAAGATACAATAAATTCCAGTGTTGTTTAACTTTTATTTGCTCATTGGTTTTATCAGCCAAAATGATGTCTTAAAGACTCAATAGGGGCTGGGTAAAACTGAGTATTAATGATGTTAGAGTCTAGGAAGGCAAAATACTCCGGAGGCAGACTGCCTGGGTTGAAACTGCAGCTTTGCTACAGACTACACTAGCTGTGTGACCTTGAAATTGTTGCTTGACCTCTATGTGTCTCCATTTCCTCATCTGTAAATGATTATAGTTATATCTACTTCTTAGGTTTGTTGTGAGAATTAAATGAGTTAACATAACTATGGTGCTTTAAAGAGTTCCCAGCACAGCATGGGAGTTTTATACAAGCATCAGCTATCAGCAGCCCATCATTATGTTAAATGTCAATTTAGTGCCACATGTAGCAACAGAATTGTTAGTAATCCCATTTTAAAGATTTAAGTGTAAACAGAGGGAAGGAAAGATTGTTTCTACGAAATATATACTGGCTTTTAGTCTGAAAGCTTAAAAAAAGCTACTCATGGAGCTCAAATATAACGTGTTCCACTTTGAATGTGCTTGAGTTTTATGAGTACCTGTTCCTAGGTGTGCTTCTTTATCCTAAGGGGGCGGAGGATAGTTGGGGAGGAATGGAGCTGGACAGGACAGTAAAGGGGATGGGATGGTGGTGCCCATGCCAAGTTTGTTGGGTACTTCAAAATAAAATTACTTGTAATGCTATGTGAAGTATTAAAACACATTAGGGGTTGTTTGAGGACACAGACAAAATAAGAGCTATGTTACTAATTATGCACTTTCCTATAAAATATGTTTTTACATTTTGAACTATACACCATGTTGTCTGAAAGATATCAGCTCAAAAATGATTCATCCTTCCCAAATTTTCATTTTGTATAGTCGCAAAAGTGATTCATTCACACAAATTAATAAATGCCTCCTGTTACCACGTGGAACAGATTGAACTGTCTACTGGTATGTTTCATGAACAATGACAGAAATCCCTGTGTTTGCGCACTGTGATTTTAGGAAAAATGAAAGTACAAGTCACCTCAGGGAAAGAAATTAGGCAAATGAAGCCTTGGCATCCATTCTAAGAACACTCTCCAGGCATTTGAAAGGAAAAGATGAGGGATACTAGATGGCTGGGGTAAAGAGAATGCTTACCAAGAAGAGAAAATGCATAGGTTTGCAAAATACTTTGCAGGACAAAAATGATTTGTAGTATACTAAACGGGTTCTCTAACTTACCCCAAATATACCTCAGACAGTCTTTATGGAATGGTCTTCTTTTCAACAGCTGGAGTGGGTCCAGAAGCTAAGCAAGGAGACTAAGTAGCCATGAGTACAAATAAATATAGTTGATCTTTTAAGTCCATGCTATTTACCTGGACTCTGAACAGAAATAATAACATTTTTTCCTTGAGGATCAAAGCAACCAATTTCTACTAAAATTCTTTTTTTCTTAAATAAAAGTATTAAGATACTATGAAAATACCTAACATGTCACTAACAATAGCAGATCTAATTCCTGGGATGAGTAATATATCTCATATATTTTACCTTTTTTAAATGAAAAAATTGGTTTCTTCAATACAGTACACAATTAAGTCGAATTGGTCATTATTTCCTAAAACGATTTTTTCATAAGAGATAAAGAGATAAGTGTGAGATATACAACTGGTGTTGTCATGGATATTGCACATCATTTGGTTAGTTCTTCACCATATGGAAATTTGGCACTTTATAGTGTGCTCTATACAATATCTCCATGTAGTAATGGATAGTGTAATCACAGAAGCTCCATGAATCAGTTGTTGTTCAAAATGAGAATGAATTTTAAAGTATTTTTAAATACATCACATAAAACCAATTGGTCTTTTTAATGCTTTCTAACAGACCTTCATTGCCCTTTTGAAAAATCAATTTAAAAAAACATAAATAAAAAACTATAATGAGTTGATAACATCATTTTTATCAGTTCCCCAATATAGCTTAACTTTTTTCCTTAGATATCCCCAAATTATGCTGATCCAATCTCTGATGAAAATTGTATCCTGTTTCCCAAAGCTTTCTCTTCTTAGGACCACAGCTGACCAATGGAATAAGGTCTCTTATGTTAGAAGGGTGAAGAGGGGCGATGGCAGCTAAAAGGAAAAGACGAGTGTCATTTCAAGTTTGTTCTGTCACCTCCAGTCCTGAAAAGAAGAAAAAGAGAGGTCCTGAAAAGAGAATTAACTTTTGGAGGTGTTTTGCCAAAAAAATCAGGGCAAAGATAACACTATTGGATTTTTAAACAATTATTTTTATCTGGCACGCCTATTTACACCAAATTGGCATTTGCCTTAGATGGAACTGTCCACTTGAAAAAAAAAAAGCATTTGAAACACTGAAATTCTACACTTTGACTTTCATCTTTACCCCCAAACCTTAAGTAAAAGTCAGTAGAAGTGGAAGATATATAAACATTTGATGGTGGTGTGATGGGGGAGCAGGGAGGTGTTAAGAATAAGTAGGTCATATTGCTCTATGAAGGCCAAATTTGGCTTGCATTAATTAACATTGGTTCTGTGGTAAAATTCCAAGAGTTAAGAAACTACTTAGGTCTTTGAAGACAAAATAAAATGTTCTATTTTTATTAATGTTAATAAAACTTACAAAAAATTAACATAAAAGTTTTGTAAATTATCCAATTACAATTATATACCACCATAGGAATAACCTCAAGATCAGAATAATATCTCTGAATATTTCTGTGGTAACTGCTAAACTGCCCACCATAATCCTTCCCTTATTGTCCTATTTCCCAAGGTAAAGAGTGAAATGACCAGGGACATATATATACATAAATGTAACCCAGTGACTGAAAAATTATTGTGAGCTTTTATTACATATCTTAAATCCCTAGTAAACCTAAAACATTTCCAGTTGCACAAAGCTGAAGACCTTAGTAGCAGTCCATGAAACTATTTACTTGTGAGAATTCATGAAAATATAGACTTCTTAGCCCAACTAGATGTACGTAAACCTTGAAATGTCAATCCTTTTCACTATTCATATGCCATGGTTAGAAGCGAAATTCTGGCCATTGTTAGAGTGGGAAATAGTGATTAGAAAATTGATACCCCATTTCTATTCTGCATCATGATTGCTAATTCTGCTTGTTTTTAAAGAAATAAGCTTGTCATTTATAAATATTAGAAAGTGAATGTTTGCATTTTCATAAGCAAAATATACTTTTAAGTTTTAACTTAAAGGGGGGAAGCCAGTTCCAAGAGTCACCTTGAGTTAAAACATCTAACCAAGGAAAGGGGCTTTCAGTTACAGAGATAGAGATCAAAAAGTGGGGGGAAGAAGGAGAGAACTTACTTCCTTCAACAAAGTATTATTCTCTAGCATGAATGTCAAATGGATGGAACAAAAAGAAAAAAAAGAGTTTCACAATAATCTCTAGCTAAAGAGTACCAGGTGGTGGAGCCACCTTCTTTATTCCCCCAAATCTGACAAACCATTGTTGGAACACAAAGACGGTCAGTGAGCTTGGCAAAACTCAAGGAAGAGGGTAGGAACACCTGCTGATGAGAAAGGGAACCTATCCTTGGTAAGGACAGCAAGCAACTGCCCACAGGCCAAATCCACCTCACTGTCTGTTCCCATATGACCCGTGAGATAAGAACAGTTTTCATAGTCTAACGTCATTGAAAAAATCAAAAGGATAGTATTTCATAACATATGAACTTCACATAAAATGTAAGTGTCAGCGCCCACAGTAGAGTCGTACTGGAGCACAGCTCTGCACATTCAGAGACATTTGTCTATGGCAGAGTTGAGTCGTTGTGACAGAGTTTATGTGGGGCACAGATCCTAAGCTGTTTCCTAGCTGTCCCTTTACAGAGAAAAGTTTGCCAACCATTAAAAACAAGAGTTGGTTTCTTTCTTTGGTTTATTATTCTTAAGCTTAGAATAACTTTTAAATCTTTATAGTGGTGTCGTTAATCACAAGACCATTCATCATTTGTCTGTTTTTACTTTACCCTTTTAAGGAAGGGTTGCAAAACAAATGAGAAACATCAGATCTTGAGGCTACTGGGAAGTGGGGCACATTCAAGAGACATTATAAAGATCCCCAACTTTTACATTGTGACCAGAAGGCCAAGACAAGGCCCTATTTTGCATTAAGTCTGTAGTTACTTCTTGTATAAATAAATGATCCCATCCATCGACTTTTTAAAAGTCAAGAATGTCCAATTTTTTCTGGTACTATAAACACATAATAGAACCAGTTTGCCATAGTGGAGCCGGCTACAAATTTATATTTATTTTGAATACTTAAGTCTAAAGAATCTGGTATTGTGATAAGTTTTATTTTTTTTTCTTCAAATGCTTCCTTTTCTCTCTCCCAGTTTCAAAAAGAAAGTCACTTTACTTGGAATGTAAGATTATTTCCCTCAAATGCTGTCTCAAAATTCATAATTTCTTAAAAGATATTGAAACTCATAATTATGTAACGGGATGTAGTGAAGTAAAAGCCTCCAACTCATTTAACTGGTACAAACGTGGTTGAAGGCAGGCTGCCAGCATCCCCAGAGTGAGATGCAGAGGCTGAGAGAACTGAAAAGAAAGTCTTCTTAGAAAGGAGCAGCAGCTACAGGAATGGACCCTGAATCATACCTTAGTGTATTACATCAATCAGAATTTCCACACATGGGAGACCCTTCTGCATGGCGTGGGCCCAGCTCCCACTCGAAGATGCACAGGACCCACATCCACAGATAGGTTCTCTCATTGGAAATCTGGTTTGCAATGTGCCTAAGCCGCTTTGAGTCTTGCTTTTGCTAAAACTCCCTCACCCTGAATTGAAACAGCAAGAGCTTACTGTAACTTCCTAAAATCCCTGCTAAAACTCCCCAGTAGGGAGTGTAACCGGCTCAACCACTTTTCCCTTTTCATCTGCTAATATCCTTCTTTTGTGATGTGATTAGCGGCATTGGCTCCTTTGTTGTCTAAAAGGTAACCACCTATATAGCAAACCTGTACATAGTAAATGAGGACCATCCTGTAATGGGACAAGAAATAAAATAAAGGCCTGTCATGGAGGAGGCCACGGCTTTTGCTCCCCTTGAGAGAAAAGCCATGCTGTCCCTTTTCCTCCACTGGACTCGGTAGTCCATGTGTATGTCTCATTTCATCCATAATGATGCAGACCAGTGTCTGCATCATCCACACATCACAAAGAAATTTTAGTACTAGTAAAATGGTTTGGAGAGTCCTTCAAAAGTTAAATGTATCTTTATCATGCAACTCAGTAGCTCCACTATCAAGTACCTACCCAAGAATAAGGAAAACCTACAGGCACACAAAGACTTGCATATGAATGCATGTCCATAGCAGAGCAATTTGTGGCAGCAAAAAAGGGGAAACAACCTAATAGCAGCAACTGCTCCAAACCCTCTAACTACAGCAATCAAATAATTCAGTCTTTTCTGTGTGGTGGCTCCATTCATCATTCTTAAATTTTCATCACATGTCGTTTTCCTTTTACACCTTTGATGGCTTTCTATTACTAGCAGGATTTATACTACCAAACCTCGTTTACAGGCGTTACTTACAAGCATCATGTGCTGCAGCCGATGACCTGCATCGGTCATCATGACCTGCATCAATGGGACTGATGACCTGACCCTGAATATTCCATGTACTTCCATATTCCATACCTCTACTTCTGTTGGTTCCTCTGCCTGAAATGCTCTTCCCCATCTTGTTCACCTAGAAGCTCAGTTTTCAAGGTCAAATGAAATAGACTCTCACCCTTGATGCTTTTCCTGAATCCTTCCTTCCACTTTCCCAGGTAAATTATCCCATTGTTTTGTACCCAGAGGCCTCTTTATAACCATCACCATTTCATGATTTTTCACTTTTTAGTAGAAGTTTTATTATATATCTGTCCACCCTATTAAAATAAACCCTCAATATTCTAAGTTCTGTGAGGATAGGAAAAATGTCTTATGTCTTATTCACAAACACCTGACAAAGGCTGTGGTTCATAAAGTTTTTGTTAAGTGACTAATATCCTTGAACACTACACACATTTTGGTAACATTCACTTTATTTTTTAAAAAATAAATGTTTAACTTTAGAAGAGTTTTAGGTTACAGAAAAATCATGAGAATAGTCCCCAGTTTCCTCTGTTAGCATCCTATATTAGTAAGGTACGTTGGTTCCAATTAATGGACTAATATCATAAATTATTACTAGCTGAAATCTATATTTTATTCAGTGCTTCTAAGCTTTGACTTCATGCCTTTCTCTGTCCCAGGATCCCATCCCAGATACCATGTTACATTTAGTTGTCATGTCTCCTTAGGCTCCTCTTGGCTGCGATAGTTTCTCAGACGTGACTCGTTCCTGACAGGGTAGACGGTTTCGGGGAGTGTTGGTATGGAATTGTACACTACTCACACTTTCACTAGCAAGCAACTTTAGAAAAATCTTACTTCTTAATTTATTTAAATAAGGTAATGAATTCAGCGTGTATATGGAGATGTTGAACAGCACTCATTTAAAGCATAAAATCAAGCCAACAATGAAGACAAAGATCATTGTTTCATGGCATTTGTTTGCATTATGTGACACATTCTCTGTTGTCCCATCTCTACAATCCTGCAAAACTTTTAAAAATTAAATTTATTGGGGTGACATTGGTTAATCACATTATATAAATTGCAGGTGTACAATTGTGTAATACATCATCTGTATATTTCATCGTGTGCTCACCACCCAATGAAAGCCTGCAGTTAAGCTAGCCTGGGGTCTCTGCTTTGCAAGTCATTTTTGCTCAAGATCACAAATTTAATGTTTGCATCCATAGGATTACAAGATTTCTTAACTCCTCTGATTTCAGTTTAAGAGACTCCTTCCAGAAGCAATCAAAGTTTTTTTTTTTTTTCCTTTTGAACTTGGATCACTACCAATGGATGCACTAAATTTTCTTGACATCCTGGGGAATCTGAAGTCCACTATTAAGAAACTGGCCAATTTACTTAAGTATGAAATAAACCTGAATGAAATCTCTAGAGTGCCAGTTCCACTTTGGGAAGGAACTGAGGAATTTTCTTTGCTGGCAGTTTTAATTGTATAAGGCATTTACTCATTTGCTGTGTCCAAATTGTATCCATTGCTTTTCTTTTTGCCTTCTTTTTTTGTTTAATGCCAGCATCAATAGATGTTTCAGTGCACAACAGAAGTTTATATCACTGAGTAATTAGGGAGACCTTCAAAGTTACTTACAACATATGTAAATGTCTGCTCCTAATGGGCTCACAGGATGGGAGGATAAAGGCAAATGTTATAGCTAAAGACAGAACAGAAGCTAATAGGCTGGAGACAGCAGAAATTTGTGGAAAATGGTCCAGCATATGTCTACTGTGAAACCTAATCATTTGATGACTGAAGCAAGAACTTACACCTTGACTGAAACTAAACTATAAAATTATTGACATAATTTTGCTCTCAAATCAGGGGACCTCTAAAATTCTTGGTTGTTTATTAACAAATGTGATTTTATTACAAGCAAGAGAATTACTGCAAACAATTAAGTTGCAATACTAATCATTCTACTAATTTGTGTACATCTTAGAATAAGTTGATCTTATAGATACCTATCAAACAGATTAAAATAAATTCAGAGATATTTATTTTTATTTGTCTTTCATATTGCTTAGTTATTGGTGAATAATAAAAGAATCAAAGATTATAAATCACTTTCATAATGCAGTTGCCTGGTAGGGCTAACTGAATAATTAATCTACCTAAAATAATAAAATATAGCTCTTTCTTTGGCAGAAGGTTGGAAATTTGACTGAGCCTTTGTATCTGCATTTCAGCATATTGGTCCATATTGACTTTTAGATACATGTACATGGAGAGGAAGGTAGCTTACTTGTTAATTACTCTATAGGGCTAAATGTAAAATGAAGAGTTAAGCAAAGAGCATGTTTGCACTAAATTCAGTATGATACCTGGTGTATACGTATTTAGTTAGATCTTCTCCCCTATAAATTCCTTGAAGGAAGAAATTAATCTTTACCTTCTCACCTCTGTAGGTTAACATCACTAGGCACATACTGGGCACTCAATGCATGTAGCAATACCATTAAATTGAATGTCAACATTCTAGTCTTATCCCTTGGGAAAGGGCAAATACCTCTCCACAGATCCTGAAGAAAATCTACTTCATGAGAATACCCTAGTGAGATCAGCCTTGAACAAGCACACTTGGTGGCCCTCTCCTATGGATTCTAGACAGTGCAATGGAATTCATGGCCATATGTTTAGCAAAGACATGCCATGCCAAGTTCAGCTTATTATACTTTGCAGAGACTACTGTATATGTGTGTCAGGGATGGGTAGAGGGAATGGAGGGATGTTTCATGTTCATCCTCTATGATCAAGTAAGATGGTAAGCATAGCAGTCTTCTGCCTAGATACCTCACTGCTTCCCTGCCAAGTCAGAATTTAGGTCCATGGTATTTAGTACAGTATCATCCTTACCTTGTACACTATAAAACTTTATTTATGGATTAATGCCATTTAATAAAATATCAGGCTAAGGATTAATGGAAAACCTTTGACATATAAAGGTTTAATGCAAGGATTTAAAGTATGGATTAAACTCACATTCTCTTGATTAAATCCAATATTCTTCCATCAGGTCATTCTGCTTTGGAGAAAACTAAACAGCTGAGTTGGGAAACAAACCAGCTAACTTGGAGTCATGGACATAAAGTTTTAAGCAACAGTGTGCATCCTGGCCACAGCAACCCTCCAGGGTCCTTCTGTTTAACCATACTTGATGGCAGTCTGGGGGTCTGGAAGAAATCAGGAGCCTCGTTTACCACCCAGCTTATGGCCCCAGAGTGACCATGACCTAGAAAGAGAAGAATTACTGTTTTCCTCCAAATATTTTCTTGCCACACTGCGAGTTAATTCACTTGAATCAGACCACATCCTCTTTGTTCCCACAGCATTTTGCTTTAACATTTATCATATTCTGTTTTATATGCAAATTAATTACTTTTATGACTTTCTGTTGTGAGGGCCTCACACATAGGCCTTTATTCCAAGACAATTGAAAACTGTGAGGATGGCTGACCAAGAGCACTGTTGGGATCACAGGGAGATGTGGGTGTGCTTGTGAGTTAATGACAATGACTCAGAGAGAGAGAGAGAGAGAGAGAGAGAGAGAGACAAGCAGAGGGCCAAAAACCAACTAAAATCAACATCCCTATACAAAATATTTACCTATTGGTTAAAGTCTAGGCCAAGTGTCTATAAACTTTGGTCTGCCCCTGTCTGGGACAGCTTGTGAATACAGCCATACTTGTCCATTACCTGTGGTCTGTGACCACAAGCCCAAACAGTTTACCATCTGGCCATTTGCTGGAAAGTTGCTGCCTAGAGCAGGGCTGCGGAATCAGTGTAAAATGTTTTTTTAATATTAAAGATTATGTGTATATTACATAAATTATGTAATTTTAAATTTTCTAGTAGCCATATTTAAAAAAGTAAAACAGAATTATTTTACTATTTTAATTTGATATACTTTAAAGCAGCAAAAATTGTTAATGAGATATTTTACTCTCTTTTTCCCATACTACATCTTTGAAATTCAGCGCATGCTTTGCCCTGAAATCGCATGTCCGTTTGGACTAGCCACATTTCCAGTGCTCAGTAGCCACATGTATTATACAACGCTGGTCTGAAGGTCCAAGTGTGGCAGTGACATGATGAGGACAGAAGTGGCTGTGTGATCAGGCCTCGCCGGGTCACTAGTCTAAACACAGGCATTTGAACTTAAGGAGCCCTGTCAGGCAATGGGTAACTCCGGAAACTATGTTAAACAAACCAGGGAGTAAAACACAGGTAAGGTAGAAAGCAAGAAAGTTAGAACGTGCCAGAGGGAGAAGGATGAAGGAAATACAGCCACAGGAGATAAAGCCATCAGAGTTGCTATGAATGAATATGTATGCCCAGCTGTTTGAAGTTTAATAAAATTAATCAAATTAAACATGAATTTCCCTACCACTTAGATTGGAAACAATTCTTACATTTGTTATGTGCCCTTAAAGGATCATTAGGTCTTGAAAGGCAAAAACTGTTATATTCACCCTATGCGATCATGGAAATTACCATGATGCTTGGTGCTTGGAAATTACCAAGCCATGGTGCTTGGCTCTCAGTGTATGCTGAAAATGTATCTGTTCAAGTGAAACAAATCAGTGGACTGATGATAAATGGATAAAGAATGACTGTCTTTGTGAATGACTAAAAACACAATGGTTAGCCATTTCTCAGTGACTGATAACAGTTTCTATCTCCCCAGAATGCTTGGGGTTTAATAAGGATCAGAGTTGGAAAGTTACATAAATAAAGTCTACTAACAGAGAACATGTGTTATCCAGGTGATAAAAGAAGTGATTTTTTAGTCTTTTGGCTGTTGTTTTGGGAGGGGGCGTGGTAACTCCCAACCACAAGTTGTCTGCATGTATTCTTTCCAATAATTAACATAGGTAACTTAACATAGTGACCTAATACAAAGGTGCTTATAGGCCAACTTGAACAAAAGCAAAAAAAAAAAAAAACAACAACAACAACAAAAAAAAACTCTGCCCAAAACTCTGTACTTGCAAAATAGATGTGGTTCAGATTCCTTATGCCTTTACTCTGAGTACTTTGAGAGCACTGATATGCATAGCTTTCAAAGCAGTGAGATACAAAATTGGACATAAACTGAAGACAACCGAAGGGTACAGTCAAGCGTCCAAGACTTGGGATTGCAAATGTGGTTCTGCTACTTCCCATGTCTCCTATCTCTAAAGCACATATTTCTGTTTTGTTTTATGGGTTCATTTTCTTTTGCATTTAAAAGGCAAACTTCACACTACTCAGACCACAGTAAAGTATTTGTCACAAAACAGAGAGAAAATGTCTATTTACTACTTCTCAGTTTTACTAGGTTTCAGAGCCACAGTTTCACCAGCACCATCTAGCAAAAGTTCCCCAACAGTGACACAGGGAAGAAAGTAGTGGTCTTCTATGGAATATGGCTACTTGACATCTACATTGTGGAGGCATTTAGATTGGGACAATAAAAAATTATATTCACCAAAATATATAAGAAACTCATACAAATTAACACCAGAAAAACAAACAATCTGATTTAAAAAACAGGCAGAGATCTGAGTAGACATTTCTTCATAGGCCATACTAATGGCCAAAGACACACAAAAAGATCCTCAACACCCCTAATCATTAGGAAAATACAAATTAAAACCACAGTGAGATATCCCCTCACATCTGTAAGACTGGTTATCATCAGTAAATCAACAAATAACAACTACTGGTGAGGATGTAGAGAAAACAGAATTCATGGTGCACTGTTGGTGGGATTGCAAATTGGTGCAGCTTCTATGAAAAACAGCATGGAGTTTCCCCCCAAAATTAAAAATAGAACCACCATATGACCAAGAAATTCTACTTCTGGATATGTATCCAAAGATATACAAAATAATAATTCAAAAAGAGATATGTACCACTATGTTCACTGCAGTATTATTTATAATAGCCAAGATATGGAAGCAAGCTAAATGTCCATTGATGGACAAATGGATAAAAAATGCTGTGGTATATATTTACAATGGAGTATTACTCAGCTCTAAAAAAGAATACAATCTTGTCATTTACCATAACCTGGATGCACCTAGATGGTGTTATGCTAAGTGAAATAATCCAGATGGAGAAAGACAAATACAATATAATTCCACTTATATGTGGAGTCTAAAAAACAAAAATAATGAACAAACAAAATAGAAACAAACTCATAGATAGATACAGAGAACAAATTCATGGCTGACAGATGGAGGAGGGGTTGGAAGCATAGGTGAAAAGGTGAAAGGGGTTAACAGTAGAAATTGCCGATTATAAAAATAGTAATGGAGATATAATATACAGCATAGGAAATATAGTCAATTATATTGTAATATCTACATATAGTATCAGATGGGTACTAGACTTATCAGGGTTATCACTTTGCAAGGCATGTAAATGTCTAATCACTATGCTGCGCACCTGAAATTAATATAATATTGCATACCACTGTAATTGAAAAATAAATTTAAAAAATCAAAATGTGAAAACCCATGGATAGACCTAGAGGATATTATGCTAAGTGAAATAACTCAGCCAAAGAAAGGCAAATACCATATAATTTCACTTATATGTGGAATCTATACAAAATAAACAAACAAACAAAACAAAAACAGACTCAGATACAGAGAACAGACCGATGGTTGCAGATGGAAAGGAGTTTGGGGAGCAGGGTGAAAAAGCTGAAGGGATTAAGAGATACGAATTGGAAGTTACAAGACATTTATGGGGATTGAAAGTATAGCATAGGAACCATAATGAACAATATTGTGATAACTCCATATGGTGTCAGGTGAATACTAGACTTATCAAGGGGATCACTTCATAAGTTATATAAATGTCTAACCACTATGCTGTACACCTGAAACTAATATAATATTGAATTCCAACTGCAATTACAAAATAAAAATAAAACAGCAACATCTACAGCTGTGATATTTAAAACTGACAATCACTATAACAGTAAATGACAATCCTGCAGCCTGCAGGATCTGCTAATAAACTTTCTGCTGTGACTGTTATTAAAGGTAAACTTATGAGCTATCATTATTCAACCATTAAACCTAAGTGGAGAATGTCATAGGCTGAAGGATGGATAGAGACCAGTCATGTCTCTATCCCCAGAACCTATGACTATGTTACCCTTCATGGCAAAAGGAACTTTGCAGATGTCATGAAGTCAAGGATCTTGAGATATGTACATGAGCTTGGATTATCCAGACAAACCCAATGTAATAACAACAGTCCTTATGAGAGGAAAGCAGGAGGGTCAGAGTCAGAGAAGGAGATTTGACCATGGAAGCAGAGAGAGAGAGACATTGGAAGATGCTCTCACCTAGACTGGAAGGTAGAAAGAGGATAAAGCCATGAACCAGGAAATGCAGGCAGCCCATAGAAGACAGAAAAGACACAGAAGTTTCTCCTCTAGACCATTCAGAAAGAACATGAGCCTTCCAACTAATATTTTAGGGTTTTTGGACTCCAGAATTGCAAGAGAATAAATTTGTGCTTTTCTAAACCATTAAGTTGGTGGTCATTTGTTACAGCAGCAATAGAAAACTAATACTCATATTATCTATACACACATGCACATATTTAAATAAGAAATTTAAAAATTAGGTTATTATTTAAATATACTTATATTAGTCTTTTCAAGGATTTGAACTCAAAGTCCTCCAAAGGCATTGAACTCCCCTTGGGACTTAAAAGATGCCTGCTAGCTAATAAAGTATCATCTTTCACAAGTTTAAAATAAAGACCAACCTTAAAGAGCAGGATTTCAAGTAGCTGTTAATAGCAAACAGGGCAGATTCTACAAAGCAAAAGAATAAGCAACATAGGAAACTGGAGCTTCCAATCTAGAAACGGAGTGCAACCAGCACCCTCACAGGTTAGTCTGGCCTGTGCTAGCTATCTTGTTGCACCATCATAACAACCTGCCAAGATCAGACTATTGATTAGTAAATAGTGGAACCAGAAGTTATTCTGAAATGGATATGACCCCAACATACATCCTATCAATGGTCTACCACCCTGCTTTCCATATATTTGCTACAACAGTATTACTTGTTCACAATCCTTACCCTGTTCACTCCCTCATGCACATTCTAATGCACTTTATAAACTGGATTCAGCATCAAGGGACTGATTCTTAACTCGTACCCTCTCCCTTCCTGGTCCACACTGACCTTTGTATCTCTCCTCCCTCTGTTGTCTTGTTTTGCAACTGTGCTTTGATGAGCTAACCCTCAAGACCCCATCATCACACAGTTGTCTTGGGGGAATGTGGGGGTCGCCTTCCTTCTATGAGCAGGGTTATATCTGCTCTCTGTCCTCAGTCTCCATTCAGGACTAACCCAAGCTCTGGAATCTTCCTGAAGCGATGTCTGAAAGTGCCACCTGTAGCTAGGAAAAGGCAAGCCAAGGTGTTCACTCTACTGTCCTGCTTTTCTATCCAATAGTATACATTTTTCTTACCTAGAATGTCATAGGACAATTAATTATATTATCAAACCCAGTGATGGGATGAAATAATGCTCTTTTCAAGCAAATAAATTTTATTTTCCTCTTTTACAATTCAAAAGAATAATGAAAAATCCATATTAACTTTATCAAAGACTCTGCTTCATTTTCATTTTGTAAAAGCTATAATCCCTTAAAGTCAACAGACATCTTATATCTCCAAATTACAATTTTGATAAATAGAGTTTCTACCAAATACTATATTCAATCAATATATCTTCTGTAACTATATGCAAATATCTTCAATTGCTCATGTTCTGGCATAAGTAGTATATGCAAAATTAAATGGCATATTAATATGGAGTTTTATTTTAATTTGCAAAGGCATCATTTATACCATTAAAAACAAAAAACACCATCTTATCCACCATTCCCTGAGGAACAGCCTGGATACTTTTAGAGTAATAACTGTGTGAATTCTAGGAAACAATGAAAAAATTGCTGTCTTCAAGATTAAATTAAACACATGGGGGCATGTGTTTAAAACTACACTTAAATAAATTGTGGGTGTTTTTATTAGCATTCCAGAGTTTCCAAGAAGCCAAACTTTCAAAAACTCTAGCCAAAAATTTAGTTATGCATTTTAATATCATTCTAAGCTTGGAATTCCTCTTTGCAGCGAAGCTTGAAAGTCTTCCCTTTAATTCAGACTGAATAAAACCTCACTGACCAACTAGGAGATTCACAAGAAGTGATGTAGCTATCTTGCTGAGTTCCTTTCTCTTTATTATATTACCTATCTATTATTATATAACAAATTACCCCCAGACTTAATGGCTTAAAACAACTATATATTTATTATTTAACAATCCCTATGGGTCAAGATTGAGAAGCAGCATGGCTGGGCGGTGGTGGCTCACAATCTCTCATGAGGTTGCTGTCAGGATGTCATCTGGGACTGCAGTGTCTTCGTCTAAGGTTCCTCACTCACGTGCCTGGCTATTGGCAGGGACCCTCAGTTCCTTGCCACATGAACTTCTTTACAGGGCTATTCATGAGTCCTTATAACATGGCAGCTGGCTTTTCCCAGAATGAATGATCCAAGAGAAAACTAGCAGAGGCTGCAATATCATTTATGACCTAACCTTGGAAGTCACCATTACTTTCCATGGGTTACACAAATCAGTTCCATTCTGCACATGAGAGAACCACACAAGGCTGGGCAAACCAGGAGGCAGGAACCACTGGGCACCATCTCTGGTGCTGATTACCACAAGTAGAAAATTCTGATCACTCCCAGATTCATTAGCTTTCTAGGGCTGTCATAAAGTACCACAGGGATTGGGTGGCTTACACAGTTGCTCCCTCACCATTCTGTAAACTAACAGTTTGAGAACAAGGTGTGGGCGGGGATGGTTTCTTCTGAGGCCCTTTGCCAGTTCGTGGATGACTGGTTTCATGTGTCTCCACTTGGTTTTTCCTCTGTACATGGCTATATTCTAATCTTTTCTTCTAAGAACACCAGTAATATTGAATTAGGGCCCACTCTAGTAGTTTCATTTTAAGTTAATTACTTTTTTTAAAGGCCCTATCTCCAAATACAATCACATTCTGAGATACTGGAGGTTGGGACTTTAACATACAAATTTTAGTAATGTACAATTCAATTCATAACACCCTATAATCCACCTTCTTCACAATAGATGTTCTTTTTCCCTGGACTTGTAAAAAGTAAGTATGCATAGTACTTACTCAGGAATCCTTTAACAAATAGTGAATAGGCAACTAATTTGTATCTATCTACATATAAGTCACAAGTGTCCCGGGAAAAGCTTCAAGAGGGACAAGTTTCAAATTCTTTGTTATACACTGAGTTTTCTCCATCTGATCTGGCCCCTGACTACTTCTCCAACCTAATTCCATACCACTTTGCCTGTTCAGCACCCTTTAGCTTCCTCCTTTCTCCTTTAATAGGCTCTTCTACAAGGTCCTTGCCATGGGCCCTTTGCCCATGCTATTCCCTCCCTGCAATGTTCTTCTGCTGTGTCACTGCAAGGCTTGTTTGCTCACTTATTAGGACTGGGCCCAAATTACTCCTTTTCAGAGAGACCTACCCCGACTAACCACTCTTTAATCTTCCTCACTCTTCCCCAGTCACTCTCCTAAAGTTTACCCTCATTTAATTTTTATCATAGAATATATAGCTACCCGTAATTATAGCATATATTATATATCTAATTCTTTATTGTATATCTCCCACACTAGACTATGAGACTCATGATAATGAGGGATTTATTTATCCAGTTCACTAAGTATCCCTGGTACCTAGAACATAGTATATACTATGTAAGTTGTATATTTATTTGTTGAATAAATCAACAAATGACTAAATGAATTAGGCCAGTTTGGGCAGCCTGATTTATAGATGGATCAGAGAAAGATAAATTAAAGTGGCATCTATGTTTTGTAATCTACATCTTCCAGGGTTTCTGAACACTAATAGCACACATTTGTTTGTTTGTTTGTTTTTGCTTTGATATATGATTTCAGTAAATTGCTTTAATCATACTGGAAATTGCCAGTGAATGTTTGTTTTCCCTGAATGTGAGACTCTGACACTTACATATTACATATGCAATGTTGAATAGGTGAACACGAAAATTAATGCCAATCTGGATACGTTTCCCAGAAATTCTCATTACTAAAAAACTCAACTTCCCATATTTTCAAAGGTCTCTCTGTTGATGCATACTGCTTTGTACATTATCCAAATAGCAAGCTTACAAAGTGCTTCACAACTTCCTTTTTTGCAGTACATTTAATTTCTAACCTGGAAATCAAGTTCTAAGCCTAGAAAATAATTTTTACCTATCACTGTATGACAAAAGATTAAATAGCTCAGCAGCTATATGTTCTACAGATGCCATACAAGAAACTGATAGGCACTTCCAGAGACACATAAATTATCTGTGTCCAGTATCAAATTTATTTTGTATTATGTGCCTCATGAATGGGGTTTAGAATAACTGATTTCTAGTGTTAAATCCACAACTGAGTGTGTATTATAGTAAGGCATTTAAATTCTTTGGACATCAGTTTCTTTATTTATAAGCTGAGAAGTGACTGTTCAATCTGTATCACTTCTTTTGATTCGAAAGTTCTATCCTTTCCTTTTTCTCATTCTCTTCCCTCCAGAAAAACAAGGAAGTAGTTGGAAAAGCTTAGGAAGAAAAGTGGTGTATGAGGGTCCCCCCAAAATGGAATTGATTTATTAAAAATTATGTATCTATTCTTACATGTTTAAACTTCAGTCACCTTCAAAGTACTCTCCATTTGATGCAATACACCTAGAGATATTTTTCCCACTGCATCGAAACTCATCAATTTTGATGCCTTTTAGTGCTTCTGCCATTTTTTGTTTCACTTCTTCACATTGGCAAAATATTTTCCTTTAGGACTTTTTTCATTCAGGGAAACAAAAAAAAAAAAGGTTGCTCAGGGTGAGATTAAGTAAACAGGGAGGGTGGGGCATGGGGGTCATGCCATTTTTGGTCAAAAACTGCTGAACAACTCAGCACCGTGTGGGCAGGTGCGCTTGTAAATCCCCCATCATGCAATGGGCAAACAGCAAATGCATTGAGCAAAGAAATATTTTGCTGAAACTAAATGCAGCCTCTCACAACAATGGCAGCTGATACACTGATACAGATGGGTTCCTAGAACACTCAGCTAGCAGGGGAAGCCCATACTACAAGGGGCCTGCCCTCCAGAAGATAATTCCAGTTTGGGGGAATACTTCCTCATATAACTAAATAATCTTTTTTCACTTAATAAGAATTTTTACAATGTACTTTAGTATTCATTCTTCCTCAATTGGTGTTCCCAAACCTCTAGAGGATTTCCTGGCCATAGGAGATCCTAAAATACACACTTCTGTTAGATGTTCAAGCTGGAAAAAATTAGCTTACCGCTCTGCTAATATCAGTTAAATAAAGACAGGTGGCATTAAATTAACTTTCATAATTTAAACACTCCACATAGAAGACAACCTAGTCATAAACATTAATTGAGCATTAATTGAGTCCCCTCAGTGCAGAGGCAGGATAATATATCTTATGTCTTATAGCAATTATGTAACTAGCATGTTCAAAAATTGTTCATGATATACCGCTGTGTTTCTCACTACTACAAGTTTTGTGTAAAACTTTTCCTTTATTCTGAGAAAAAAAAAAACACTCTATATGTAAAAGAAGCTAAATGTTCAAATAGGTTGGTTCTGAGCTGTACAAGAAATGGGTATAATTAGACTATGTGGCTTTGACACTTCCTCATTTATCATCTTGACCTATTCAAAGTCTTCTTAGTATATACTCTTGAGTCAAATGCTATTTGCTTTTGTCTGAGTGAGGTGATTATAATATGAACATGTTCCAAGAGCATACCCACTATGACTTTGACATTTCCCTAGATTGTATCCTTTAGAAATATTTTCCCCTTGACTTTTTAAGTAGTCTTTCCTTATCCAGGCACATTGTTTCAGAAACCCGCTTCATTTTCTGCCAGGAGCAGGTGTGGATAGAACAAAAAAAGCCCAAATTGTATACTTTTATTTATTGGGTGGACTAGAAGATGAATTTCCTTCTAAAGTCCTCTGGCATCTCTAATAGGATTTAATCTTTTTGTAGTTCTGACACTGTTTTTAATTTAAACACAAATCTCCCTAGCAAGAGATCAGAAGAATCCCCAAAAGTGATGGGCAAATTTTTCATTTTCACATTTCCCCTTGGAGGGTATAGGTTCTACCTATTGAATTTCTAATGGCTCATTGCAGTGTAGAATTAGCAGCATTTAATATGTTTTCTAAAGCAACATGCATTTCCCTAAGGTAAGTCTATGAAAAAAAAAAAGCCATAGTAGCATTAAATTATTGGGACATCCATTTTTCTCCTCAGTTAATCTACCTTTATTCCCTCTTACACAGAACATAAATAACTTCTGCTGAGATGATGCCTAAGTTTTCAGGGAATAAGTCTGGTTTCCTTCTCCATATAGCATTCCCTAACTCAGGTTAAATGATCACTATCTCCCCCCATCCAAGTGTTATACAGTGATGTAAATTTACTTATCGACTCAACCATAGGAAAAGCTCCTACTTTATTTTGTGGAGCCCTCCCTTAATTTTGGCCATCTTTCTCTGTTATCTCTCAGGTTTCAGTTCTCCTCAAGTTCCTACTGCTTCAACATCTACTGAGTGAAGAAAGCCTCTTTCTGGAGTTACATGAAATGAAGGTACAATGAGTATCAAATTTGATGTGACGTATCTTCAGTTTTCAAGAGCCATTTACTTATAAACTCAATGTCTCTCTAATCGGTAGAAATCTTGAGTGGTGAGACTCTGAAGACTGTCAAAAAAAAAAAAAACAGAGAAAGGAGATCATCTTGATGCTACTTAAGTAATATTATACAATCACTATTCTTCAGTGCGGAAGGGTATTTGGGCTTTCTCTCTCCCTACTATACCCCGGGAGTATTGCTGCTACTTTTGAAGAACACTTTAAAAGATCTGCCAATCTTTGCTCTGAAAGGTATTAATATTGTCTTTGGTGTGACCCTCAAACAATTGTACCTGTGGTTACAAAACTACAGCGTGCTATGAAAGATCTGAAATTATAATACTCCAAAAGTGCATATGAATGTGTTAGACAAAATGCATCTCTCTTCTTGAGACAGCCTTTCTTTGAAGAAAAAAAAAATGACAAAATTCTTATAACCTCGTGCTACAAGTCCAACGTGGAATTTTAATATTTCAGGCAGTAAAATTTAGCAAACAAAATTTTTTTTGTACAATAGCATTTCTGATACCACAATTATTGGTATGTTTTGGAAAACTTCACACAGATAAACATTTTGAAATGCATAGCTCTCAAAATTCAAATGTCTTTAGGGCAGTTCTGAATAACTAAGATAGTAAATTACATTTACTATATAGATCAATATTTTTAGGAAAGTATATACCACATTGATTCATGATTTTATCATTCAAAAATTATCAAATCAGTATTTAAAAAAATAAACTTTACTGAAAAGCAGCATAAACTTAAAACAAAATCACCTTTCTGTATCAAATGTCATGAATCAAAACAGGGATTTCATTAGTTATGAAAAAACTCAGTATATAATTTAACTGTAAATATAATGTACTTTTTCATTCCTTGGAATGGTAATATACTATGCATTTCTTAGAATAAGTAATTTATTAATGACCTCTTTTTTCTTGAAAGATGAATGAGAAAATGTATGCAATTTATTGACTTCAAATCCTTAAGTATACCAAATATAAATGTTATGCATTGAAATTATGATATCACCATAAAGCCTGATGAATTAGAGTTTACAAAGATTGCTTTGCCTATTTAGGTCTTTGTTAAAGGAAAATTTCATTGTATTTAAAAAATGGAATTAATTAGTACCACCATGGAATTTATTCATAACATTTGCTACATAAGGATTTATTTGCTTGAAAGGTTTCATTCTTTGTCAAGGATTAACTGAAGAGAACTTTATAGCATCTAAATGTAGTTCAGAGGAATAATTTAGCATATCTGGAAATTCATCACACAAATGTAAAGTTTCTTTCCCCCTGAAACTGGATGAGCCTTACATGCACCACTTTTGGCACTATTCCAGATTATCAAAAATTATTTTGTAGATTTAAAAACAATTTGTACATCAACACTAAATAAATGTTTTGTTTTTTTAGGAAATGTTTACATTATCATGATAACAAAATAACCATTGGGAGAAGAGCAATTAGCCAGATGACAAATTCTTGGAGGGCAGGAATTATATCAAATGCATATCTTTATCCTGGTCTCCCATTTACCAGAGTTAGATAAACAAGTATTGTCTTAAATGAGGGAAAATAAACACATTGTAAATGTAGCCATGACTATTACTTCTGCTTCCTAATTTAACATCCTCTATCCAAGTCTGTATTGATTCTAATACAGATAGTTTGCAAAAGTGTCAATACTACTTTACATATTTGCATTAAACAGAAAATTGAACAACAACAAATGTATCTTTTTTTATTTAAAACAAAGATAAGCATTGGAAAAAAAGATGCCCTGTGTTCAAGACTTTTACAGAGACATTTTTAGCATTTAAGGTGGATTCATAAAAGGGGAGGGAAGAAAAAAGAGGAAGAATGAGGGAGTGAGAGAGGGAGAGAAGAATACCAACATTTTTAGGAAAATCCAAAATAAAGCAAAACAGAAATCTGTAGCCTACCCATTGTAGGGTTAGTCTGCTGAAAGGAATTCTAATAGTGTTATCTAGGTCATGCCAGGAATAAAATTTTAATTGAACCTTTTGGCTCCTAGTAGGAAACCAAATTGTCTATGTTAAAAATTTCCTACAATGTAGATTGTGCTTTATATTATTAGTTGACTATTAGAACTGGTATAAACATTGTGTCCTGTTAAAAAACTATTTCTTTTCTTTCCAAGATGAAAAGCTTTATAAATGCTCTGCGTTTCTTGGCTTCTAAGAGAAATGCAAATGGATAGAAACATTTCAAAACTATCTTTTCTTTATTGAGTTTACAGTTAATAGCAGAATACGTTACTTCACGTAAATGCAGTCCTTCAAACAGACCTTGAAGCTCAGGCAAGCACACACTCTCCATTTCTCCTGTTTCACACCTTTAAATTTAAATTTTTCAATAGTAAAAACGCAAAGTTGCCAGAGCTTTCCCTGCTTATGCTCTTTGTAGCTCTTTTCACTATAGTTTCCGTGGCCATTTTTAAAACCATATCTTTCCCCAAGTTTAATTGGTTCAACGCTTTAAATATAATTCTGGAATGAAGCCTGGATGTAATAATTTTTACATAATATATTATAACTCTATTTGCAATGTATTAATGCTTCATAAGCTCAGTAATTTGTTATACTATGAAATCTAAAGTCATCTTACAAAAAGATCAAATCATAGAAAAATAAATGTGATAGATGCAAACTTACTTTCAAATTAAAAGCTGAAGAAATAGACTTTGGACTTGGGACAAATTAGTGTTGATTTAAAATATTCATAGGTGAAAGCTACCTCACATGACTTTATTCAGGACATTTATTTCATCACCTATCAGCAATGCTCATTTTGCCAGTGGGCACATAGATTCAGAATATGACTCAGATACAGTATTGCGTTTGGAAGGAGACTTTAAGACAAAAACATTTCTCATATTTGCATATGTGTCAACTTGGGAAATCACTGCTTCTCAACAGCTGTAAATAATTTTTTCTAGCCAGCAGATGTGGAAAGCAGTATTTTAGGCATAAGTTTCCAATGTCCTTAAGCAGCACAAGGTACAGGCTACAGAGGTGCATGGCTGCAATAGTCCAGAAGCCACAAAGAAACCAAGGCACCTCCAGCTTAGGTCACTAAGTCCAGATGCATTGTCTTCCCTGACAAATGACGGCATGATCCCCAGGATGACTTCCAGCTCCAAGAGGCTAGAAGCTTCTGTGAAATGCTCAGTTCACTGAGGAAATGTCTCATTTCCTGCCGCCTAACACCCTCTATAACTGCAAAGTACCCCTCTAAAGAATCTAGGTACTTATTGGGTTAAAGGGGAAAGTGATCTAGTTATTTAAGCTTGACATTTGTTAACAGAATGGCATGTCAGTGAAAGAATTTAGATTTTGATCCAAGAATTCAATTTAAGTTGGCTGTCTGAAAATTTATTTCTACAAGCATTCAATTAAGAACTTGACAAAGAAAACAATTCCATATTACTATCACTATTATTGCTATATTAATGATACAAATATTGATGCCACTTTCATGATTTTTATTATTAAGTACTGTTCCTATTACTATGACTCATCGCTACCACAACCACTCCTTGCCTGGCCTTCTGTAATAGCCTTCTCACTAATTTCTCTACTTCTACCCTTGCTCTTTTATTATCTGTTAATGCCTTTAGCAATTTTCATTCTCCATTCTCCATACTGCAAGCAGATTGAGCTTTTAAAAGTGCGAGTTAGACTATATCGGCCCCTGCTTAGCGCCCTCCAATGATTGCCCACTTGCTCAAAGTAAAATGCAAGCTGTTTACCCTGTTCCATGAACATTATCTTGCTCTTGTTTACTAATTTCATACCACACTAGTGTGGCTGGGGTGCACTGGCAGGCACTGTACCCAGGCCCTCATGGCCCCCAATCTCGCCGAGCTCACTCACCCCCCAGAGCCTTTGCACCTGCTGTTTGTCCCCACCCTGCCACCTGGAATTCTCACGCTCCAGCTTCTGTGTGGAGGTTCCTTCCAGCCACTGTTGCCTCCATTGCTCAACTGTCACTTCCTGAGAGTGTGCTTTCCTGACTGCGCAGTGCTGTCCTATGACTTCCTAGCATTTCATTTCATCTTTTCCATTGTTTTTGGTGTAACTTGCAGTTTTTTTAAGTCTTTACTGTCTCTTTCTCTAAGATGTAAACTTCATGAGGGCAGGAATCCTGTCATTTTCACATAAAATTATGCATCATGCATTGTAATTACTAGATAATATTTTGAACAAATGAATGGGAGACCGAACTATTACTTTTTATGGGAGCTTATATTTACTAATCACTAGGAACCAGGCAATGCATTATGATTAGATTATCATAATTACTCTACACTGTCAGCCTGTAAGGGAGGGAAGTATTAATTATCTCAGTTTTATAGCTTAGAACATTCAAGGCTTAGGGAGGAAGACAAATGGAGACCCGCACATCTTGAATCTAAATATTCAAAAAGTAATAAACCAAGCTAATAAACTGTTGCATAAAACACATTCTCTACTCTTACCTTGGCAATACACCATCATTAAACCATAAATTGGGCTTGAATCCTCAAATTCCTCAGATTCCACAGAGGCACACAAAGCCATGGGAAAGATGGTTCTGGACCCCATCCCCTGGCCTCCCCTCCCTTGTCTCCGACCCCCAGGCTGTGTCCCACATGATGAGAAACATCATGTGCACAGTCTGTGGACATCTCAACTTGCACGTCTGATCTCAGTCCATACCTCATCACACAGCTGTCAGTGTGTGCTTGTCATCTCCCCGAGGAAGACAGGCGGAGGAAAGAGGCCTGGGAGGTTCTGGAAGTGGGTACAAGTTCATCTGAATAAAAGTCCCAGGAATCCCGAGCATTTTCTGGAGGCGGAAATACAGGCTCTGGTAAAGCATGCCCCCTTTGTAGCATCAGTTCTTCCTCTTGTGAAGAAAAGTGTGGCCAGAGGAAGGCCAGGTCAGAGCTTTTCAAAGCAGAGACCCCCTTTGCCTGATTCTAATAATAAAGTTAAGACTCAAAAGTGAGCGGCAAAGTCTGATTTCTAATCCTCCATTCTCCTTCCAGCAGCTGTGGTCTTCACCACTCTGCCAACTGTGTTCAGACCACAATAAGCATAGAGAGTGATAATATTTTTAATTCCTCCCAGGGTAAATCATTCAAGCCATCCCAAGCCTTCTCCTGCTGCTTTGAATGCTAAAAGGATGACTATTTGGACACATAGAAACTCCACTTGAGGCAAACTAGTGCATTGCATACTAGAAAGTTGAGCACTGTGCTTTGTTTTTCATTGTAAATGTCAGAAAATTATAAAGATCACATCAGGACATAAGTCAGACTATTTGAATAACAGGAGATTTCATTGCAGCAAAGGTTATTGAGTTTCTGCTGTTTGTAAAGCACGCTGCTAAGTGCTTGGAGCAGAAAAATGGAAATGGTTACAAAGTAAGATACAGTGTCCCTCCTCAAAAGACATATTATCCAATGGAGAAAATGCAAATAAACCACTAGATACAATAAAAAGCAGGAGAGGGGAATTGATTTGATAGCACTATAAGGAAATTAGGAGTACAGGGAATGTTGGGTTAATTCTAACTAAAGAAATCAGGAGAAGTTTATGAAAATCCAGGTGGCATTCGAAGTGGATCTAGAAACATAAGTAGGACTTGAAGAGTTGGGGTTGGTGGGGAGGACATTCTAGGTAGACAGAACAGCATGAGCGGGGGAGCGGTGGGTGTGGGCATGGCAATCATAATAATTGATACAGTGTTGGCAAATGCAAGATGTCTAAACCAGGACTATTCTGGGAGAAGAGTTTGGAAAGGTAGTTTTGTGTCAGACTGAGGAAGAGTATGAATGAAAAATGAAGATATCTAAATTTAGCCTTAGACCACAGGGAGGCACTGAATGTTTTTGAGGCAAGGACTTAACATAATTCTAATTGTTTTAAGAATGTAGCGGAAGGAAATCAGAATAAGAATAAATTGGTGAGAAGGATGTATTGATGAGGTAGGAACTGGACAGAAGAATTAGGAAGTTAAATGAACAGGAATGAGTAATTACTTGATCAGGAGCGCTCGGAAGGGGATGGTAATGATTTGAAACAGTCTAGCCTGGGTAACTGGAAGGACAGTGGCTAAAAGGCTCAGGAACAGGAACGGATGTTATCAAATACGCAGGGTTTGGCATTTCCATTGACCTGGAAAGGGGAGGAGTGAAGAAAGATTTATAAACGAGAAGTGGTGAGGATATCTGGCGAGGTTAATGAAGACTAAATTTTATTTTCTCAGTGAAGCAGATACAAAATCATCTCTTAAGAAAGAAAAAATTTGGAGTTTGGTTGTGGTTTTAAATACTGTTTTAAAACTTCTAAAATTACAGAGTGGGGTATGGACAGGGCTTCAGGAAGTGGATTCCAGGATTGCTCATTTAGATCCTTATTAGGTTCCCTAATGTGCCCCTCACACACTGATGGGCGGAGAAGTAATTCAGTGAATGGTCTAATGCCATAATGGTTTTACCAGAATGTTTTATATTCTACTCCAGGTTTTTTAAAGTTTTGGATGTTTTTAAAAATGTTTAACGTATACATATTTTAGACAATTAGAAAAGGCATGTTTGTTGAATCTGCAAACAAGACTGATATTTTCGATTTGTGAATGAATGAAACCAATGAAAACAAGAGTGGGACAGTTGGCAGAGCACAGTGCACAAGCTAAACGAAATTACTTAAAGTTCTACCCCTTTGCCCTTTCAGCACGTGATTACGGAAAATGAGATATTTCACCAAGCCCTTCGGTCTCGGCCACAATATAACATGGATTGATTTTTTAACTACAAAAAAAAAAAAAAAAAAAGGAATAGAGTAAACAATGGTTTTAACGAAGAGCCCTCAGAATTGAATCAGCCCTGTGTAACAGCCATTTATACAAATAACTAGTTTCACAAGATTAACTGACGTCGCCTACAATTTTATCAACCTTTTTTTAGGGTGTGACTAATAATGGATTTATTTTGCCATTTCAAAATTGGCCTCTGTAAATTCACGCAGTTCTGTTTATCTACCCTAATATCAGGAATATTTACTTGTAAGACACTTTAATTAGTGCTCTCTCTGTACTGGTAGTTAGTTGCTACCATTTTAGCCTTTTCAGGATTTATGTACACCCTGTTATTCTAGTGTACTGCAAGCAAATATAGATTAACAAAAGGTTACCTCTCGGAATACTTTATAAAAGTAAGATAGCAAAATAGGAACTCTATTTTAAATGCCAGACTATTGCAAAACTCGATTCAAGACACATTGTCTACTGAGCACCAAGAGCCTAAGATTACTTCGGTAAGAGACAACAGTGGCTGTAGGGAGGGGAAAGAGTGAGCGCTGAGAGGGAGAATCAACAGAAACTGGCAATTCATTGCATGCGGTGGTCATGGAAGGGCCAGAGTTAAGCCCGAAGTGTCCTTGGAGAAGGACTGAGATGAGAAGGCTCAAGGAGTCAGAAGAGAAAGGAATCAGAAACAGCGATAGAGAGAAAATAGCATTGGAAGAGAGAAGTATTCCATACTCAAAAATGGAAGAGAAGGAGCAGAGACTTAGAAATGACAAGGGGAAGGTCTGTTGATGGGATTCATATGAGCTGACCTTTATTTTCTCAGTGTGAGGGAACAGCTGCTGTGGGTAATGAGCTAGTAGAATGCCAGGAAAGACTGCTTTCTTCTGCGTAGTTATTAATGAGGGCCTAGAATTACCATTGCTGGCACAAAATATAGGATTCAGCAACTATGAACCAGGCTTTAAAATAAGGACCCAACTCTGACCTGTATGGATCAGTGGGTTGGGTGTCGTCCCTCAAAGTGAAAAGTCACCAGTTCGATCCCCAGTCAGGACACATGCCTGGATTGTGGGTTCAGTCCTATGAGAGGAAACCTATCAATGTTTCATTCTGTCTTTTTCTCCCTCCCTTCCCCTCTCTCTAAAAAGAAATAAAACCTTTTAAGAGTTAAAAATAAACAAGGAAGTCCAGAACCCCAAATCTTTATTCTATAACAAATACTCTATTTTACTAGCTAAAGTGAAAGCTTTAAAGTGGTTGCAATAATAAAATATTTGAGGGGACAAAAGGGAGACCAGCTTTCCCCCAGCTGATAGCATATCCTCAAAGGCTGAAGAAGCATCATTTCAAAGGGTCCACGACCCAAGAACATTAAAACTACTGAGATTTTAAAGCAAACTCTTATCTGATTAACGAATGTGTTCAGCCCTCCCAGGCTTCTAACAATTGAGAGAAAAGTAAAGCATCAGAAATTGTTGGGTGTCTACCCAAAGCCCATTCACTCCTCTTGGGTGATTTTCATTGGACAATTCTCCCCATCCCTAGGTGGCTCAGTGGTAAACTGAATAGTTGGAGCAATCATAGATATAAATTGCTTTGCCATACACTGGTTTAGAGAGGGAAATTCAACCAATGAGACCAGAGGGAGTTGACCACAGGCCTCTGTGTATGGTTAGATGGAATCTTCTTTCTCTGGACATTCTAGTATTTGAATGCAACTCCCAGAAACATAATCACCCAGTGACTATGAGGGAACAAGCTAGAAGACAAAGCTGACAGGTTGGGGATGGTAGAAGAGAAAGACAGAGAGGATCTCCACCATGTTAACCAACCCTGGAAACCTTATACCTTGGTTCTTCTTTTCATATACATGAGGATACATGTTTCTTATATTTTACTCTAGTTAAGTTTTTGTTTGTTTTCTGTTATTTGGAGAAAATTCTACCTTAATTGATATAAGTGGGCATAGAAGAGACTCCCTATTACTAGCTAATTACTACTTTCATTGTCTGATGGACTCATTCAGCCAAGGCACTTTTAACTGAGCCCTGATATGCATTAAAACACATGTTTGATTATTGTTATACTCCCTATGCTTGTCAAGCTCCCTGAGAACTAATATTTTGGAAGAACCCTCAAGATCATAGTTATAATTTGTGTGTATTGTGGAAAGAAGAGAAACTTCTACTATAAAGTACAATGAAAAGCCATTTGAGGATACACAAAAATCTTCATGAAGGAAAAATATAAAAACATATTTATTTCAAAAATAGATCAACTCCAATAAGCTTTAAGATGTCTATGATTTGCTTTTAAAACAGTAGGCAATGAAAACAATGTTTGCTGTGGAATATACTCTCTGACTTAAAACTAGCATTTGCAAACTATTAATAGCAAAACTCATCTGTAGCATCTTTTAAAATGCTCTGAAAGAGGAATCTCTGAAAGTATGATCCCCAAGTCATTATTTTGTAAAATGCCAAACAAAATTTCTATTATGAGGCCAAACAAAGAATTTAATAAGAAAACATCCAAACTCAAAGGAAAAATTTTCTTAAGAAAAAAAATATTTTAAAAGTTTCATTTGTCTGCAAATACTACAAAATCGATGTCTAAATTACATTGGAGCTTTGGTGTGGATGTATATATTTTACACTAAATACTTAAACCAATCATAGGAGTTTTTAATAGCAAATGAGGTTTAAATATTCTACATTTTGCTATGAAGATTAGAGCTTAAAGCTCCCTACGTGGAATCATAATATTATAGTTCAACAACCTGATGCTACTACACAAGCTAATCATAATGCCTTTAAAACAAAAACATGACACACATATTATATATATATATACATAATTTCCTCACAAATTTGAAATAATCCTACACAGCTTTCCATTTTATTTAAAACAGAGGGAATTTTTTCTATTGTCTTAAAGTACAGTTTGAAACAATTAGAATGAAATTTTTTCACAATGAATACCCTTCAAAAGAATGTCCTACAGATCTCTTTAGGAAAACTTACACATGACTGGTATTGCGGGTGGGAATTTATGTGACAGGGAAGAAATGCAGAATGAAAGCCATGCAGGCGGTGAACACAAAAGGAATCGAGAGGAGTGTGTCGAGTTCTTGAAAACAATGGAGAGATGCCATCAAGTGGCTGAAGAAAGAATTCTTCTTGAAGCAGGGAATGGTTTTTCCAGACATCGCCATCTGGTGGCCAACATTGTGAATCATTTTAGATTGATAACTCAGTATTTCCCATGGCCCATACTTTAAGGTTTCATAACTCCCCATTGCATTAACAAAGGAAACTCTATTAATAACCCTTATTATGCATTTAGAAAAATGAAAGTTTTATAAGGAATATTAATAATAGAATATCTATGGGATGGGAACTATGTTTAAGATTATTACATCTAGTTTAATAAATAATTTTTAGGACGTTTGTCTATAATAATTTCAAATTGAGTAGATATTTGCAACTGTATTTAATATCTTGACACTATAATTTTTAAATTAACTCACCAATTTTTTTCTTCTCCTTTCCATACTTATTGCCAGCTTATGGTAGGATCATAAGCTTGTTATATTGCTATTGCTTTTTTGCTTTTTACCTAAAATGACTTATTAATTCATTCATTTCCATGTTCAAAAAATATTTCTTGCCAATCTTGTCAATCCAGGCACTGGACTAGGCATTGGTTATACAGTGCTGAACAAAACAGACATTGACTGTGCCCGTAAGAAACTTATAATCTAGCACAGGTGATAAACACTAGAAGAGATGTACTTGTTTATTCATTCAAAATATATTTATTGATGATACACTATTCCTTATGCCTTGGTTCAGGGACACATCACTGAACAAAACAGACAGAGATTTCTACTCTTAAGGAGTGCTTTGAAGTATAAAGGAAGACATGAACACAGTTGTATAGGGACCTTTCTAGGGAAGTGACATTTAAACTGTGATGTAAAAAATGAGAAACAGTCAGCAGAAGAACAGGCAGGAGACAAGAGGAGAGGGAACAGAAAGGTCCTAAGACGGGGTGGGGGGCAGACCAGCTGGAGCACAATGAACAAGGAGACAGCCATGTGACCTGAGGGCAGAGAGATAGGAAGGTTGCGCTGGTTGCAGCATCTGGGAGGGCAAGGAAAGGGATCTGATTTTTAGTTTATGAGCAAGGGGAAGACATTGAAGGGACTTAACCACAGGATTAATGATTTGATTCATTTTGGAAAGATCAGTATAACTGTTGTTTGGTGGATGGATAGAAGCATGTAAAGACAGGAAAGGGTATTCACATATTTTTAGAGAAAGTTCCCTTTTACTGTTTTGATTAAAGAGAAAAATGAATTCAAGAACAATCTATTGAAAACATTGTAACAACTTTCTACTAGCTTCAATACAGGAGCACTTTTTTGACCTGCAAATAGCCTCGTGCTCAAGAAATAAGAAAGCAAATACTCATACTCGTTTGCCTCACTTACCAGTCATAATTCTTCCCTTCCTCACCTGAACTGCCCTACCACAGCACAAATTTTACTTTCTGATGAATTAACTAATTATTTTATGCTCATCTTCCCTATAAGACCATAAATGCTTGAGAGTGAACAGTATCTTCATTTTTTTGAAGTCACATAATACTGTGATTTATATTTGAGAACTTTAAAATAACTATCTAAATGAAAAAACTGAAGTATAATATTAATTCATTGTGGCATAGAATTTTAATTTTTAAAATTAGAATCTTCATCTCTCCAAAGGAAAATTTAAATCTAAGCTAGTTTGTTTTGAGTTCATTTATATTTTTAGGTGTTCTAATATGGTGATTGAGGTAGAATACAAGATTCTTCATGAATTCTGACTCTCAGCTCTTCAAACAAGGGCCACAGAGCATGGGAGGGTAACAAAATCATTTCTCTTGGGTATTTAGGTGACATTCTCAGTTCTGTTCATTTTCTCTAGAGCTTGACACTGGTGTACCTGGCATTGACTTTGCTGCCTTTACATTTCTCAAAATGATGAAAATGTGTGTGATTGACCACCTCTGTTGCCATGACTCCCCACAGCAACGAACAGGAACGCTGTGAAAGTCCCTCACCAGGACCACCTTCTTTCATACAAAATCACGCGATTTTTATTGGAAGCAGGTTCTAGTAACTAATATTAGTGATTTTCCCACATCTCTCTAGCTGGAAGGAGACTTAACTCCTAAGGAATGTATCTAAAACAGGAGAAACGGCTCTGAAACATAATGCAAGGCTGCTTTGCATTACAGAACTTCCCTGAGATCTTCCTTTGGAACTTGAGTCTGCATCTTACTGAGCTCCTGTGGCACCACGGACTTATCTCTACAGAATATACTTGTACCCTACAGAGTCAGGATTTATTTCATACATCTGTCTTCCTTATTAAAATGTAAGTTCGTGAGAGCAGTTTCTTGTTTATTTTTGTATCCTTTGCCTCTGATTCACTGTAACATGTTCAACATATGTGTGATGGATAAAGAAAAAGATTTCAGTACTAAACTTTTCCTGACTGAAAGGCAAGTTTTTACTTCACAGTAAACAAACAAACAAACAAAACAACAACAACAAAAAAACATGCATTGTGCTTCAGGGCAATGTAGGCCCCCAGGAGGCATTCGTCAGTATCTGGAGACATTTTTGGTTTTGTCACAACTGAGAGGGGTGCTGTATTACTGTCATCTAATTGGTAGCGGCCAGAAATGTTGCTCTATGTTGCTAAATCATACATTGCACAGGACAGCTGTCTACCACAAAGAATTATATGGTCCAAGATGTCAATAATGACAAGGGTGAGACACCAGCTTTAGGGTAAGGTTTCAATTACTCTTCACACATATTAAAATAGAACAGCAACTTGCAAATTTATGCTACCATGCACTGCTTTGGTTTTATCCAAAGTCTTAGGATCTACAAAAAAACAGCATTTTTAAGACATTGAATGCAAAAGCACTTTAGCATTCCAGCCTTGTATATCTTCAGATAGTTTGTAAAAGCTTTATGTGTACATGATGTTAAAGTAAAATACGAAATGGGGAGCACACTTGAAAATTCCCGGAGCCAACAAAACCATTTAAACCATGTAAGCAAAACTAAATCTAGCTCATTTCATGAACATGATCAATACTTAGGTTATTTCTTGTAAATGCCTATAATCATTGCAAAAGAAACTTAAGTCATCTTCCTAAAAGTTGTCATAAGATAACCACTTTTAATGACTCTCTTTCCTTCTGGAAATCCCCGTGATCATAGCAATTCATTGTAAAGGTTAAATAACATTCTCATTGTCACTTTACAAGCCATCCTGTAATGTCATGCCCAAGAACTTCATATCAGTTTTGGGTTCGAAAGCTCCCAGTTCTCAAATTGTTGTTTTCTGCACAATACATACACACTTACTAAATACAATTATACTGACCTGGTTTAATTTTTGCTGTTTCTGGAATTTTGACAGTGGCAAGATCAAATCTCAAGAGCAAAGAGAGAAAAGTAGGCAGGAATGAAAATAAGGATGAGAGGAATGAAGACAAACTGTCCCTCCTTCTGTCTTTTTCAAATAAGGTTGGTCAAAAACTTTAATAATTTTTATTTGAAATATCCAATATTCAAGTATATTTGAAATACCAAACCAAAGCCCTACCTCTTTCATTGATAGCCCTCATTCCAACAAAGCCACACCCACTCAGTGCTGGATCCTGCTGGTGTGTACAACGTGGAGCAGTGGCCTGTCCTAACCCAGCCCAATGTACCTGAAGAAAGGTTGCATTGACGTCCCTGCAGCCCCCTGAGTCCATGGCTGGGTGTGCTGAGAGCACACATGACATGAATTTATAATGTGACTATCTCTGCCCATTTTCACTTTCCCATTGATTCATATCCAAACTATCTGGCTTCCATAAATGTTAAAGTTTTCTGTTGTTTTTAACTAACTTTTTTAAATGCTCATTTTAAAGAAAATGCAAAATAGATGGTCAGTAATCTGGGTTTTCCTATATTAGAAAACAAATAAATCAAAATTAAAGAAGTGTACTTTAGACTCAGCTTACAAAACTTTTCCAAGATGGTGATCCACTGTTACACTCACTAGCCGGCCAAGCATCACCCACCCTGCCCACATTTACAAGCACCACCTGTCACTTCCTCAACCCTTCCTTGATATTCCGCTCCATTTAACTCTGCTAAAACAAGCTACTACCATGAAGAATCAGTTAGGGTGAAATACATTCAAAGACATATACTACACACAAATTGAAGGTAAAAAGAAAAGACAAAAGCTTGATAATATTATTTTTGTTACATGATCTTCAAGTCTACTCTGGTTTATTTTTCTAGTCTTATTTAATCTGTATTTTTAAACATTGGATATTTTGTTCTAGCAACTTTGGGAAGGTCTTTAATCCTAGTCCAGCACCATCTTTGTATGCATTACAATATGGGTTCTGTAGGTCCCCTTTTAATTATAAAATCTCTGTAATGATATTATTCTGAGTGAATTCATTCTCTGAGTATCTTTTCTCCTGGGACAAAGCCAACCCTGCTGCTTGCTTCTTATAGACAGCTGTTGCCACAATTATCTTTTTTTTTTTTTTTCTAAAACGAATGATGTACAGCCAACCAAGAGTGAGTGGTTAAATCAAAAGGGGAAAGAAACCTATTATTGTTTTTCCTTTGATCTCCTTCCAAGATCTGAGATGTGATATATTCAATAATGATTTCAGCCCCTCTGAAGGCCATTCTGTTCCTTTTTTCTTTTATGCAGAGATATGGTGGCCATGAGAGCAGAAAAAATGAGAAAGTAGGAAGTAACCCTGCAAGTTACAAATGCTCACCATTTGAATTGAGGACATCTATTTGAGTGGCCAGTGCAGTTGGAATTCAGATGCTATTTCTGCTGGTAATGCTTTTGTATTTGAAATTGCTGTATATTAATGAGTAAACAGTCTTGTCTCTGTGATTTCATTACAGTCCTAACTCAATTGCACCTCAGCGCTCTTCTGACAACAGGATGTCCATTTACCTCTACAAAGCATGATTCCTTGTCTTACTTCACACCAACTATGTGCCAGGTGCTAGGACACAGGATTAAAGAGCACCACTGACAATTAAAGAACCCCTGTCTGTCACAGAAGGGTAACTATATACAAATATTTTATTTTTAATAAAATGTGACAAGGATGACAAGAGAGGTAAGTACTAGGGGGTACAGAGGAGGGATTGACTGTTGTGTGGTTCAGAGAAGGTTTTACAAAGGAGGTGTTATTTGTACCCCATCTTGAAGGATGCAGAAGAGTTCACCAAGCAGAAAAAGTATGGAAAAACATTTCAGGTACAGAGAGCAGTGTATGCAAGGCATGACAATATACATAACATAGGGTCCAATATAGTTTCATAGGGCCAGAACAAAAAGGTGTATGCTTAAGAGCAGATGCAGTGCGTGGGGCTAAGATGATGGAGTGGGGTTGACCATAGAGGTTCTTGCAAGCCAAGTTCTTGTGTTATATGCCTAATCATATGTAATCTTCCCATTATTCACAGAATATTTTGCAGATAAGCAGTCTGAGCTCTAGAAGGCTAAAAATCCTTTTCCTGGTTTCAGCACCCTTAAAAAAAAAAAAAAACAAAAACCCACCTTTGCTTTAATCTTACAAGTTAATGTGAATTTTAAGGGTTTGTAGAGGCAAATAAAATAGTATTTCACAAAGCTCATTTTACAGAACACCAGTCCTCTCTGTACTCTTCCAAAACAGAACTTTTTGGTCAGCAAAGTTTAGAAAAAAAATATGTATTATAATAACCTCTTAGAAAACCATAATGTATAAATTCCATAAAGTCCGATAAATCATACAGTGAAGGGTCCTGCTTTACATAATTTAACCCAGAATTTCCCCAACATAACATTTTTAACATCCTGCAGAATGAGTGTTTGCAGAGCGATATGGGAAATGTCTGATAATATAATTAGATTTGCATTTTAGAAGAGCTGCTTTAAGGTCATCTTCTAACGTAATCTACCAGATGGACCAGAGGGGGGTAACAGGTAGGAAAGTGCTATAACAATACAGATGAAGATGAGGAGGGTTTAAATTAACATCTACATGGGCTTTTAGATAAAGAATATTTAGGGGAGAGAATTCCAAAAATATAGTAGCTGACTAGTTAGGAGGTGAGTACCATGTATGGAAGAAAAAGGAGAGATGAACACTGGCTTGCCAAACGTGGTAACTTAGTAGATGGTGGATCATCCGACAGAAGAGGAAAATAGGAAGAAGAGCGGGTGGGGAGAAAACAATGATTTCAGTTCTGGTGCAAATGAGAACCTTCATGTCTAGGTTCAATGGCTGGTCAATAAAAACTATGTGATAGTGATGGCAAAAGTATTACATATAAAATGTTTTTCAATACAATAGCAAAGATATTGGTCTGAGCTTTTGTATGTATAAATATGCAAAGAAATACACCTTAAATTTATGTACATTGAATTGATTTACATCAAGAGAAAACGTATATTTACAACAATCCTAAGGGCAGTCCATAAAACCTGTAACCACAGTGGAATGCCCCTTTGTACTGAGTTTGCACTTGCACGCGTACTGATTTTCAAAGCCAAGACGCGCTGGCGGGTCTTTTACAACGCCACGTGACAGTCAACACTCCTCCATTATTGCCAACACGCTGGTAACTGAGTGAACTGTTCCAGTTTTCATCCAGATGTCTGATTGCTTCACTTCCTGAGAATGAAGTAATGTTTCTTTATAAAGTACATAAAATGGGGGAGGAAGGTACATTGGTCACTAAGTATTAAATTGTTCTGTGGGGATATTGCTTGTACTCATTCAACAAGTATTCACACCTCAAAAATACAGCATCTGAAGATTTTCACCATCTACAAGCATCAGGACTTATATTTTCCAAGAATAGTATTTTATTTTATTAATACTGTGAGTGGATGAGTGGCTAAAAATATGAAAATAAAAGTACTATATGGCATAAGTCTTCACAGTCACATCTGTGAGATAAATTACATGGCACTCGTAAATGTACCAAGCACTGACTTGGGCTCTTTGCATATATTGACACATTTAATTCTTACCATAACAGTATGAAGTGAGTGCTATTATTAACCCCACTTTACAGATAGGAAAACTGAAGTTAAGGTGTCCAAGTTCATTCATTCTAGCTGGACTTGAACCCAGGCAACCCAGGCAACCAAGGCAGCCTGGCTTCAGTGTCTGGGCTCTTGATCCCCTGGCCGCACCTTGTTTGCATTTGCCCAGCAGTGACCTTACAAGCTCATGCCTCCCCCTTGTCCCCAGGTATTCTATTTATTACAGGGAGCACAATCTATTCATCATCTGACTTTTACGCATTATTGAGAATATACACCTATGTCTTCTTTTTTCTATTCAAAAATAAATAAATGCCTTTTATGATTACAAGTGAGTATCTACCTTGTAGAATTTTCATTTTGAATTTCTATACCCCAAAGTAATGTTTTCATATTTAATTGTGTGTCAGTACTTTAAAATATACTGGTACATTAAATTAATACCTTCCTGTGTGATTGCTGACTGCCAGATACTGTGACAACTGCTTTATATGCATGATCATATTTAATCTTCTCATTATCTACAGAATATTTTACAGATAAGCAATCTGAGTTCCAGAGGGCTCAAAAAACCTTTCCTAGTCTCAGCCCCCTTAAAAATTATAGGCTCTTTACAATTTGGTGATCTCAATAGCTTTGTAAATTCTTGGTGATAATAATTGTATTCAAGGACCTGACTTCAATTTTTAAAACTATATTTACAAGAATTTCAATGGCTTTAAGGAAAACTGGAAAAAGCTAAAAATCACTGTAAGTCCACAATTTATACTGACTGCCATATTTTAAATCTTTTCTCTTTTTTTCTAAAACTATTATAATCCTGATTTTACTTAACATTCAATCATGGGTTTCATATAATTATCATTTATAATGGCCACATCTTATTTCACTTAGTTGACATTGGAAGAACAGTTAGCTTTGTATTTAGTTTACTTACAATTAAAAAACATGTTCTAAAAGTTACAGTAACTAAATTTGTACCAACCTTTTTCTTTCTTTTGGGTTAATTCTATCAGATTAAATTTCAAAATGAGCAGGAAGCAGTATAACCAGAGACTTTGTTTTGCTTGAAATTTATTTCCAAAATTATGAGCTAGTACAGCCCCAAGAGATGAATCTCATGAGGGCTCCTGTGCCTGCAACAATATCTTTCACCTTTCAGTTCTTTGGGGCATAATTCCCATGACATTCATCACAAATCTTCATGCAGTTGTCAGTAAACACTGTAGTGTATGCTGTGGTTACGCATTCCTTAGACTAAGTGCTCTCGGCTTATCTGCCTTCTCTACATAGGACTTAGATTGTTCTGCTCAGAGGACAGAAGCAAAGTTGTGTGTTGATTTTGCCATAATCCCAGTAAGTGGAGAAACAAGGTGTTGTGAGTATGTACAAGAGCCACAGACCCTGCTGAGGGAATAAGCACCCCAAATCTGGAATACGAAACGCCTCACCTGTTCTAATCTGAACTAACTCCCTACCCCTTCTTCTAGCTCACAACAATGAACATCTTTATCTTTGACCTAATTGTTATGATTCTGAAGGAGCAGGGGAAGGAGAAAGAAACAAAAGTGACAAAGAAAAGGATTAAGAACTGAGCTAGAAAACCACATTGTGGAATGGCATATCCCCTCTGGAGGGCAGAGAGGAGAATTCATACTGACAAGAGTGGGCTCCGCTTCCTTACTGCTGGGTGTTCCGAGGAGACAAAAGTAACCAATCTGTGTCCTCACAGTGACCAAAGGGAAGTTCCCAGTACACCATAGGAATAACCTCCTCTTAGAAATTTTATAACAGATGAGGCTGCACCATGTGCGGTCTCTAAGAGCTTTAAACACATTCACTTACTTGATCTGTACAAAACCGTTATCACCCATTTTGCTGATGTCGACATCGAAGCTAGGAACATCTGGGTGACTTGCTCAAGGGTGCCCTCGATCAGAGCCTGAGTAAGAATCCAGACAAGTGTACCTCAGGGCTGCACATGTACCCATCAGGCCTCTCTGGGTTTCCCTAAGCTTCATTCTACCTTCCTTTCTTCTCACATTATAAAATTATTTTATCTTCCACCCTCTATATTTCAAAGCAGAACATTTCTATGATAGGGTATATTTTGAAACTCTATTTTATGCCAATTTTTTTTTAATTCTTAGAAGCATATTGGTTGTGTGTGGGTGTATAATTTCTCATTAAAACTGAAAAAAAAAAAGAATAGAATGTTTAAATCTTATACAAGGTGTTCTAACAAAGAAATACATTTAATTGGATGATAACAAAGCACCCACTCAGTTCTTTTAACCCTAACTGTGGGATCTTTAATATTTTAATTTAAATTAAGGGAAAAGATGAATTAGAACTTTCTTGACACAAAGAAAATTATGAAAGTTAATAAAGCCACTCTCATTATTACTTACAAAATCTCTTACACATTTTAAAAAATAAAAACGATCATTTTGTGATTTTTAATTTTCTTTCAGTATAACAATACCGAAGGGTCCCATAGCAGTCACACAGAATGGGCTGCCTTTTTGACATTAACTTCAACTCCTTGGGCAGCTTATTAAATTTGTTCTCACATTCTTCAGAACAATCATTCAGATAAGATATGAAACTATGAATTAGTAAGACTAATCTTTATAAAAACCCTTCTTTGAAAAGGGTGGCATTTTTGCATGTGTGTGTGCTATTGCTTTATTGTCCCCTCCCCCCCGATTAACTAAAATTCAAGACGTCCTTAATTCCCACTTCATTAACTTTATTCCCAGTGCCTCCTTAGCCATCATTTGTTTTTGAATTCCTTTTTTCAAAAGATGCTCAAGCATCTTTTAATAGCTTTCACTCCTCCGTGATATGCAGCCTAAAATTACTTGTAAGTTCATTATTATAAGTGCTCTAGCATCATGGACAAATCCCTGTGATATTCACAACAGCAACATCATTTGTGTTTTCCTTTCTAACGTCCAACAGTGGGCTGGGTGAATTAACCATTCACTGTTGTAGTTCTTCCCTCGCACTGTCACCTCTCCTAACCAGTGACTATTCCTTTCTCTCTCACCTCTTTTTCCCCATACTCTAAATTCAAGTGGCCCACTCCACTGAAATCCAAACCTGTCATGGCTGTTATCAACTGATGTCACACCCTGACTACCCACTGAGGATAAGTAGCCTGTCTTACCATTTAGTATAAACCCACTTGCTATGCTTGGCCCCTCTATGGCTAAAGAAAGGTAATTGGTGCCATCGCCATTTCTAACACCACGAGTGGTTGAGGTTTGTCAGACCCCTCAGAGCTAAGGAGCCTACCTGCAGCCGAACCCAGAATCCTAAGATATTTGCCATTTCCTGAGTATTTTTTAGTCCAGCTCACCCACTTCCGCTGCACAATTCCAGTGAACTAAAGCTTCTCTGGACTCTCGTCTCTACTTTATCTAGCTCTCAGGATTATGTGATTCTGGGCACTTAACCTGGAGAATAATTTGTCTGAGGATGTCCAAATAAAGAAAAGTTGAAGACTGTGAACATGAACTAACCTAGTAATTTTTATATCCTGAAGGAATGAAAAAAAGATAACAGTTTGAACCTTGATGTTCCAGCCAGAAAGAACAAAACCACTTATTTAATTGTTCATACAGACAATGCATTAACACTACATTTACATTTTATTCTGCCAAGTTTCTTTTTCTGTACCTTTGCCCTCCAGTAATTCCCTCTTGGAATCCTCTCCTTTCTTTTATGTTTCTCTCCCTTCCTACTCTTTCCATAAGTGGCAAAATGAGCACACATGCATAAGTAAAACTAGTTTTAGTGTTTCTGTTTTATTAATAAACAAAATATTAATTCTTTGAATGCCATTTCCTTCTTCCCCTCCAAAAAAAAGAAACATGCCAAATGACAAATGTTCATTTTAATTTCACATGACTCAAACTGTTTTTTAAAAAAAGCAAGAAACTGAATCCTGTTAGTCATTTATGGCAAATTCTTAGAGGAGAGGACCCCAGGAGCTCTTCCGCCCACCTGGAGCACGGGGACCTCCATTACCATCCTGCTCCCCTCCTCCTTCTCCTCCCTATGTCCCAGCCTACCTTCTTCTTTAAGACGCAAATTAAATGCCACTTCCTTAGAAGAACCTCCTAACAACCCCAACGAAGTTAAGACCCCATCCATTATTATATACTCTAACATCCCCAGAATATTGCTTGTGACATATAAAAATACAGCAAACGAATGATTCAGGTAATCAGGTGTGTCATCCCTTCTACTCTGGAAGCAGCATGAGGACAATGTCTGTTCTGTTTCGTTCAGTACTGGACCTCCAGCACCCAGCACAGTGGCTGTCCACAGGGAGAGCTTGGTAGTGACAGTTGAATAGATGAATTAATAAGCAAATGCATAGATAAAGGGATGGCAATTTCCCTACATACTCAGCACTGTGTTACTTCCTGCCATCCTCCCACTCCCGGAGAGAGCAGGGAGTCCCAGGCAGGCTCTTTTTACTGATATTCTTTCTGTTCATTGTCTCTGCCTCTCCTCCCTCAGAGGACCTGAGACTTTACAGCCCGCATCCCACTTTAAATGCCAAGGCTCACCCTTTTAGTGTGATCGTTAATTATATTTATTTTCAGAATGTTCGGAGGCACGAGTGGGCATTTATTTGCTGCCACATGATCTGGATGGACATGACAGAAGATAGACTTGAGTATCATTTTTCTAACATTTCAGTGGGTGATGCATGATGAGAACAATCATCACATAAATAAAATAAATTTCAGATCTTCCTATTGTTGCTCCCAAAGCTTCTATGACTGTGCAAGGAAAGATGGGAATTACTTTCCATCTCAGTACATCTAAAAATCCCCTGAGATCAATCACCCTGAAGTTGTTCCTGCTCTTGAAGCCATTACAAGATTCTGATAAACAAATGACACAGGAAAAAATTGCTCAGAAACACTGAGATACGCTACACTAATTATTTAAAATGGTTTGTGCTAACTTGTTGAGATAAACACTTATTGAGCTTATGCTATAGCAGAGATTACGAATTATATCTTTAAGAAATTATGGTATTTAGAACTAATTTCTCTTATGGAGGTCTGCATGTCCTAGCATGAATTTATGGTGGGAAATGGAGTTAAAGGCACTTATACGGACCAGAGAAGGCTTCTCTGGGAAGTGATATTTGCCTTGAACTCTGAAAGAGAAGTATGAATTCACAAGGGAAGTAAGGTTAGGGGCTATTACAGGCAGAGTAAACCAAACATGCAAAGGAGTGAAGATAGGAAAGTACATGGTGCACTTATCAGGGAATACCAGCATGGAGTGTTGAGTGTGGGCACAGGCAGAAAGTGAACCAAGATACGGTTTTCAATTCTGTCATGAAAGTACATTCCATCTGTTGGAAATATTTTTAATAATAAAGACACAAAGTTTAGTAGATCCATATTTGAAAAGTTAGCACATCATATACATGCTCTAAAAGTACCTGTTCCTGTTCTTAAGTATAAAAATAAATTTAAGCATAAAGGAATAAGAACATCACATCAAAACATTAGACCTGGAGAAAGGTTAATTTTGCATACATGATCAGGGTCAGAGACCATGAACATTTCTACATGCTACATTCTAGCACCGTTGAAATGTTTCAAGGAGCACAGCAGATATTTAAGAGAAAAACTAAATGCATTTATCCTTAAGTCAGTGAACTGTGGCCTGAATCTCAGCACCTGCACAGAGCAACAGAGCAGAATAATCTCATTTGAAATAAAAGGCTGCATTTCCTCTGGAGGTTGGAACCACCTTGAAAAGGCAAGACTCACAACTATAACTGAACAACCATTAAAAAAAGAAAAGAAAGAAATCGAGTAGCAATTAGAGAATAATAAAAATATCTGCTACTGAAAAAAAAAAAAAAAGACAAGACTCACCATCGGCCAGTGAGCTGGGAAGTTAGGCATAGAGTCAGAACAAAGAGCTATTCTTTTATGTCTGATTGAATTTTCTAAAATTGAGTTAAAGCCTGCCTTTTAACAACACAAGAAAGAACTGGAGAAACTGAAGTGAATGACACTCCATCCGGCAAATAACAAGGAGAACTCCCAAATGCTCAAGCAGGAATGTAACTTGGCCCTTGAAACTTTTATAAACTACCATGTAGATATATTCTTGCCTGCAATTCCCTGTGGATTTTGGTTCCAAGAAATGGTCAGAATGAAAAGTAGAGCCTCTTTTTGATGGCAGAACTGACTGGAGGTCAGGGCAGATTCGGACGGCTTACACTTCAATCTCGGGACCACTTTTGTTCTGTTACTCAACAGAGTAGAATAATACTTCTCATCTTTATGAGTTTTCATGCTACGATCACCAAGGGTCAAAGTCAAGATTCTTAGTCTAACTCATTCTCTTTAGTATTACAATTTTTCAGGTCCAATTTAGCTCTTAGAATTATACTTTTTTTTAACAGGTAGGCATGCAGTTTTCGTTAATTCCTCTGCCTAAAATAAAACGTTCCAATGGTTTCTCTCCACACTTAGAATATCTTCCAAACCCTTATAAAGGCCTATGTAATCTGGCCCTTGCTCATGGGACTCATCCTATGCAACTCTTCCACCTATTCAACCTGGGCTTATGTTGATTTTTTCCCAATTTTATTTTGTATTGGTTTCAGGTGTACAGCTTAGTAGTCAGACAATCATACGCTTTACACAGTATTCCCTTCTATATTTCCAGTACCACCACGGGTACCATACACAGTTATAGCAATATTATTGACTATATTTCCTAGGCTTTACTTACTTCCCCATGGCTATTTTGTAACTACCAATTAGTACTTCTTAATCCCTTCACTTTTTTACCTAGTTTCCCAACCCTCCTCCCCTCTGGCAAACACCAGTTCTCTCTCTGTATCTATGAGTCTGTTTCAATTTTGTTCATTTATTTTGTTCTTTAGACTCCACAATGAAGTGAAATCATATGGTATCTCTCTTTCTCTGTTATGTCTATTTCTTTAAAACACCAAGATTTCCCTGCCTCAATGTCATAAGACCTGCTGTTCCTTCCCACTGGAATACCCTCCTCCCAAGTGCTCTAACAGATTCCTTCTAATTATTCTGACTTCAGTTCAACTACCACTTCCTGTGGTAGCTAGCATCCAAAATGCATCCCTAAATGATCCTCACACCTCCTGCTATCCATACCCTTGTAGCTGTAGCTTCCCACATGGCATGTGATCAATAGTACCAGAAGGGAAGTCATGTGACTTCCAAGGCTAAAAAATAAAATGCACTGCTGCTCTGCTTTGCTGTCTTGGATCATTTGTTTTGAGGAAAACCAGTCAACATCCCATGAGGACACTGTGTGCCCCTGTGGAGAGATCCATGGGGGAGGGAATGGAGGCATCCTGCCAATGGTGGTGGAAGTGAGCTATCTTGGAAGCAGGTTCTCCACCCCAGCAAAGTTTTCAGATGGCTGCAGTCTCCTAAGAGACCCTGAGATAGAACTGCCCATCTAAGTTGCTATACAATTCCTGTCTAACAAAAGTCATGTGATAGGATAAGTGTCTATTTTTTAAGATGTTAGATTTGGAATAATTTGTTATACAGCAATGATAACTATTATACCTTCTGACAAAGGTCTTCCCTAATGTACAATCTGAAAAGACCCTACCCTATCACACTTTATTATTTCATTTTATTTTCTTTCTCATACTTATCCATAGCTTGTTGCTTGTTATCTTGTTCATTTTAATTTTTTTTTGTTTAGTGCATGTCTCCTCCACACTGAAATACAAGTTTCTTAAAGGCAGAAACTTTGTCTGATTAATATTTACACCCAGACTTGGGTCATTTAAAGTAGATGCTCAATAAATGTCTTTTGAAAGAAAAACTGAGCACTCTGTGCGAATATGATTTCACTTCTTCCTTCCAGGTATAGAAGGTTGGTCAGCGGAATTCTCACCCCAACCTGTGTGGTGGGTTACCGCCCTCGGATTCCTTGTAAGTGTGAGGGAGTGTTCCTGCCCTGCAAAGAAGTGGAACCAGGGTCTCAGTTATCCCGTGGCAAAACCACATGTTTTGAACTGCAGAAAGGGTCAAGTTTTTGTTTTGTTTTGTTCAAGTGATATTTATAAAAAAAAATTTGGACAGAGACTATATGGAGATCCAGTAGAAATGTACATGAAGTAGAGAAGAGGATTTTTTTTAGCAAGAATAAAAAGAGAATATTAGAGGATCAGAGTTAAGGTAGAAGAGGTGATCAGCACCCCCAAAAGTGGGGAAGTATTATAATGAGGTGGGAAACGATTCAAAGAAATGTAATAGAAGTAGTCTGGTTATCTTCAGACCATCTAAAATATTTGCACCTGAATCATCCAAAAGAATTTTAAGACCAAGGCAGGGAACTCTACTGTATATCCACTTACTTTCTCAAATAAAACACACATTTTTAAAAGTTATACATAAGTACATGATTTAAAGCTTCATAAGCATATCCTAGGTGTAGTATATATAATTCCGTGACCAAAAATGGGGTAAAAAATCTACATACATCCAGCATGAATATCCACACAAACACCATGTTATTTTAATGTGGTTTTTACAGAAGATTCGGTGGAGAAAAACTGGATCTGCTTCTTGGCTTCATTTCAGGAAATCCTTTCAGCCCCTCTGGTTTAGGTCCTGCCATCTGTACAAAGTCACAGCTGCAGAGAGTGTCTGTTTAATCACAGCTTTCAACAATAAAAGCAACATTATACCCCAACACCCTCACACACTTGCCATGTGCTCCTATACGTGTGACTTTCCAATCATGCTTCCCTAGAAAGTATGTTGGTATTCTTGTACCAAGAGAAGCACAAACCATTCAATGTGTCACATTCCAATAAAAATTTTAAGAGAAAAATAAAATTGTTTTCCTACACTTGATGTGGGAAGTATTTTTCATGAAGTTATAGGATAAATTTTGTAGGAAGTTAAGCTGTCAGAGGTTTGGAAAACCATATTAACCATATAATTTTCAACAAGCACTAGTAATAAGTCCCCATTGACAAACATAAAAATGTGGAGTTTTCCCCCTGCTTCCTACCTTAAAATCAAAATTGACAAATAATTTCCCTATATTTAAAATTATTGTCTATTTTAGTTACAAAACTTAACTACTGAATACGGATAATCACAGTTGGAAAAAAGGTGTCCCGTCTTTTTTGAACTAACACATTTTCTGGATTTCTCCACTGTGGATGCAAACTTAGCACCAGTTCCTCAGGCCCATGGATAAAAGACATGCCCATGGCGAGAGGAAATGTAGATTGTTCTTGCAATAAAGAAAAGAGGTGACCGTGCTTCTGAGAGGCCATGCTAAGTGAGCTCTGATGGAGCAGAAGAAGAGTGTCTGGTTGGGGAAAACAAAAAATAAACAAACAACAACAACAAAAAAACCCCTAAAAGAGCCACAAAGGGTTTCTGGAGGATCCTGGTTTGATCTCAATAATGACTGACTGGCAGACACACCTCCATGGAGTTTTCAATGGGCTGTGTCACTATTGTCCCCCGCAGTCCCAAACACATGAAGTGCAGTCCCTATTTTGTCACTCAGTGAACAATAGCAGAAGCTGTCTCCTTGAATCAAAAGACATGAAAGGAAAGGTCATGTGAACAGGAGTGTGAGGAGAGCAGAAACGGATAAAGATCTATTCATGCTCTCTCCCTGGAGGGTCTGAAGCATGGCTCTCATCCTTCCTCTTGTGGAGAGCAGATCGGTATCCCTTATCCCAGCCTTGTTTTGCCAGCTGGAGAGGCTGAGACATAATTCTGGGTAACAGGGGAAATACCTTTTAATTCAATACTTAGAAAAGTAGAGCTGTGCTTCAAAAGAATTTTGGCAAATGAAGCCTGTGGGTAGTAACTTGAAATGAGAGAACACCCCATTCAAACAGTGTCTGGGTAGGAAAGGAAAGTATATATATATTTTCCTCAACATTTTTTTCACTTTCAATGATTAAGACATCAAAAAAGTGGAAATGGCATGGAGGGAAACTGACTTTTTTTTTAAAGGTGATTATGATTTTCCATAGCAAGGTTCTAAATAATAAGAATTTTAAAAATTAAAAATACAAAACCTACTTATATGTACAACCCATGGACATGAACTAAAGCGGGGGGGATGTGGGTGGGAGGGGGTGTGCAGGGTGGAGGGGAATGATGGGGGAGAAATGGGACAACATAATCAATAAAATATATTTTTTAAAAATACAAAAGCCTGAACATTAATGTAAAGGAGATTTAAAAAGTGAGAGTGTGTTCTCTTCTTCTCTTGGCATTGGGCTCTGACAGAGCCCATTGGGCAGCTTCAAATCCTAGCCTCAGCGACAAAACATCCATGCAGCCACCCCCGGCACGTCATTCAGCCTCTCCGTGCCTGGATTTGCGCTCTGCAAATACAATTGAAAGTAGGTATGTACCTCACTGCACTGCTGTGAAAATTAAAGTGATGCCCATAAATCTTGGCACAATGCCTAATTCATTAAAAAAACAGTAATGAATAGCCTTTCAAACTATTTTGATATCTGCACTTAAACATTCTCCCCATTCAGAAAAAACAACTTTGATTTTTTTATTTTTCTTAGCAAAGTTCTTTTTTAAAATTTGTTGTTAATGTTATTACATTATCATAAATCCTGATTAATAAAGCAATCAAATCAGCTTAAAAATAGATTGCCACATGGACAGAAAACAAATAAAAGTGAAAGTCCATTTGGCAATATATTGCATAAAGCCTAAATAATCCAATATGTACTATCTATCATTCCTAGGGAAATAGCAGGTGCATACATATTTATGTATGTATATTACTAGCTCATTTATTACTTTATTCACTTACTTATATATTAGTTCATTTATTAATTTATTCACTTATATACTTATGCATTAACTGGTTTATTAATTTATTCACTCATCCATGTATTTATTGCTTGCTAAGTACTTAAAGAGCTTGGGAGGTACAAAGATGAGGCAGACTCAGAGCTGTATAGTCTACGATGAATAGACTGAATGCAGCTATATTCATTAGGGCAGGCTCACGTGTCCATGCAGTGCCTAGTTTATTGCTGGAGTCTGATGCCATGAAATTAGCCCATTTGGAATAGGAACCATATAAATTATTTATTTTACATATTATGTAATTTTATATAATCATGTTTATTTGGTGTTATTTACTTGTAATTATGCTCTATGTAATTATGCTATATGTACCATTCTAGTCAGGTAAATCAGGAGCCAGGTCTAAAACTTCTGTACATTTATAATATAGAAGTTGTACTGAAGCATGTTTAATTTTCTAGCAATACTTTTGCATGACCTGAATCCTGAAGTTAAAAACGAAAATCAAAATTAGACTTGGACTCCGTCCCCCTTGACAATCACAGACACGTTCCGCTCCATCCACCCAGTTTTTCAGCAGCGATTACCAGAGCAAGGCTGCAATCACCGAACTGCGGTGTTGACAAGAAGCTGACAGTGTTGGAAGGAAGGAAATGGCAGCCCTGTCATCTGACCTCTCGCTGGCAGTCCGTTTTCCTGCCTGCCATTCTCTCTCATCTCTTGGCGTAGGAACAGAAAGATGCCATTGGCAGATCAGGTTGACACCAATAAGTGATCGTTTGATAGGGGTCATTACACCCTGTAGTTTTTCCCTGTTAGCAATTTAATTGAGAATATCAGTAAGGTTATACATTAAGGTTTTAAGATCAAAAAAGAAGGCTTTATATGATTCTGAGAACTTTACACTGTTTATTATTAATCTACTCCCTAAAGTGCCAGTTAAGCATGTTGTTCCTGTAACAGGTTTGGAACTCCTGGGGGCGATCATGAATCTCTAAAGTCACTTCAAGGTTGTGCGTCGCTTTAATGTTCGTGCTCAGAGCAAAGGCCGGCCTGCTCTGGCCTGGACACACGTCTGCCAGGTGAGATGAGATGCGTTTTCCAGGCCCACCCTGATCTCCACATCAGTGGCTTCGCAGCACCCCAGTTACATCCCACGCACTGCTCCCCAAGACTTTCTCCCTGAATTACCTCGTGTCTTTCAACTCCAGGTCCCAGCGATAATGCAGAACACGACCTCTTGTCTCTGAGCAATTATTTGTAGATAACATATGTCCGTGGATAAGATCCATGCATTTCTTCATCTGATACCGATGGTTTCTGTATAATGTTTATTGCCTTCTGCCCCATCTCCTTTGACCATTATTCACCCACAATCCAGGCTGCTCTGGGGGCTCAGACCACTTTCACTGTGACAGGTGTGTGCCAGCCATTGGTGCTCTTAGGTCTCTTATGCTTTGGGTTTGATTCCTAAAATCTCCAGGTTGATTTGAGGAGAAAGTTTCCTTTATGTCAAGATGCTCACTGAGCGTTCTGTTTTTATTTGGGATGGAACTGAGTGATTTTTACTGAGAGCTCTGATTTCTTTTACAGTGAGACAACTATTGTACTGTTTTCTTTCCATCACTTACATTTACACTTAACCCAGGAAGGTATCAGTGAAAGAGCACACCAGGGCCCTCGTACACTTACTGGGACTCTTAATGGGCCCTGCAAGCACATTGCCACCTTCTCTTACTCCAGGAAATGCTGCAAGGACTAGTTAACCTGTCAGCCACTGTGTTGTTAATAGGGAGAATTTTGACAAAGGAATTCCTTAAGAGATTGCCTACTGAGAGCACCAGAAAATGCTTACATGAAACTTTGATGAAATTTTATGCACTGGAATAAGTATCATTTTCTCAAAACTATTCACTGTGCAGTGGCTTGTATTTTTGCCTTCAAATTTAGATATGCAAGAAATATTTTATTTTTCTCTAAAAGAAATTAATTTTTATTTTGAATCCCTAATGTGCTTTATGGCATAAACATAACCTTAAATTGGCATTTCTTCCTCTGTCTCCAGGAATTTGCCTCAATTCTTAAAAGCTTACATGATATGTGAAGACCTCATGCAGACAGGGCATCTCATCTGATTTTCAGTGTTGGAGTGTTGAAAGTGTCTCCTTTGAGTTTGCAAAAATAGTCAAAGATGTCTGTTATCACACCTATTCATACTTGTTGGTATTCCTAGCCAATCTAGTAATATAAGAAAAATAAATAAATAAAGTTTCAGGGATTGGAAAAGACAAAAAAACAAAATTATCTTCATTCCCCATAACATGATTATGTTTGTATACAATTTAAAATTTTTTTCCAATTGTCATAGCTATTTTTATGTTGATACTAGGAAACATCTTTTATAATTTTTAATTTTTAATTATTATTGTTCAGTTACAGTTGCCCACCTTTTCCCCCCACAATTATCATAGCTATTAATACAATGAGCATGATTATTAGATATAAATCCAGCACTCCAAAATCATATTTGAATTTCTATTCACCTGCAACAAAATTTATAAAATGAAAACTTTAAAAAAATGACATTATTTATAGTAGTATATAAATCATATGCAAAATGTCTATGGTGAACTCCTAATCCTTTATTGAAAGACAATGTAAATATTTTAATAATTATTTAAAGACTAATTTACTAAGTAAAAATAGCATATTAAAGATGTAGAATACTCACCATCACAAAAATGTTATTTGATCACAAATTTATCTAAAATTTTAATTCCAATCAAAATTCCAACTGTGTGTGTGTGCACTGTTTTATATGTGGTGCTTGACAAACTGATTCTAAAACATACAGGACATTTTAATTTCCAATAATTGCCAATATTCTAAGGAGGAATAAGAATAATATCATGGCATGTGATTACCAGATACCAATCTTTATTATAAAGAGATATTAATAAAGGTAGTCAGGTATGGGAGCAGCAACTGGCAAATAGAACAGCTAAACAAAGTAGGATGGTGACTGTATAAACACAGTATATGACTGAGTTTAAATGCAGATCTGTGGACAAAGAATAAACTTTTTAAAATAAATCGTACTGGAGCAACTGACTACAGGTATCAGGGGAAATACCTTTCTTGGTCATACATATAAATCAATTCCTAATGAATTAGACTTCAATGTGAAAGAAAAATTGTTGAAGCAAGTTAGGGTTTTGTTTTTTTTTTACCTTGTGGGGATAGAAAATTTTTTCTTAAATAAGTCACAATATAAGCAAACTATGAAGAGAAAAATTGGTAAATGCAATTACATAAAAAATAAAAACTATCCTTGTAAGTCATGATGGAGTAAAAATACAACCTACAAATTTAGATGAGACTTACAATACAATGAAAGGGTTACTATACAATGCATACAAAGAACTCTATGAATCAGTAAGATAAAATCAAACAACACTATTGAAAAACAGAAACACAAATTTCATGAGAATAAATAACCCCAAGGCATACTGAAAGATATTAACCTATTAACCTTTTTAGTAATCAAAGAAAGTATAAGTTAAAATCATAACTAGATACAATTCATGCCCACAAGTTTGGCAAAAAGTAAATATAGAATAATACAAAGTGTTGCCATGAATACATTATATAGCAAAGAGGATAAACTTCCCTTTTTGCTATATAAAGGATTTTACGTCCATTGAAAATATCTATGGAAATGGGTAAAACTAATTTGGAAAACTGAGTGGGAAAGTTGAATATGTGCCTAGGCTATGATTCAGGGATTCCACTTTCACATATTTATCCTGGAAGAAATTCTTGCATATGTGCACCAAGAAATATGTATATGGGTACTTATAATTGTGCCGCTTATATTAGCAATTAAACTGAAAAACCTCTATATGTGTGTACCTTAAAAGTAAGATGGAAAAGTAAGTTGTAATATAATGATACCATGGAATACTCCATTTTCAATGAAAAAGAATAAACACTTTTAAAGGTCCTCTTTATTTTTTTATATATTTTTTAAATTTATTGGGGTGTCATTGGTTAATAAAATTATATGTTCCAAGTGTACAAAACCATAATACATCATCTGTATATTCTATTGTATGCTCACCACCCAAAGTCAAGTCTCCTTCCATCACCACTGATCTCTGTTTTATCCCCTCCTACCTGCCCCTACCAGCTTTCCTCCTGGTAGTAACCACACTGTTGTCTGTGTCTATGATTTTTTTTGAAAAAGAATAATGTTGTGTTTAGCAACATAGATAAACCTCAAAATTAGAATATTGATCTATAGAATCAAATCACCTAAGAATTCATACAGTATGATTTTATTATAATTATATAAATCACAAAAACAGATAAAACTAAACAATATACTGTTGAAGAATTCCTACAAATTTCACTTTTTTAAAGCTATTAAGAAAAGCAAGGGAATACTTAATGCAATATTCAGGGTAATGGTCCCCTCTGAAGGCCTGCATAGAAAAAAATGAGTAACATAGAAATGGCAAATACATTTTTTGCTTTGGGTGACTTATACACACATGTACATTTCTTTATTGTTCTTAAATTGCATATGTTTTTTGTACTTTTTTCATATGTAGTCTATACCCCTCCATAAAAATATTTTATTTATTTATATATTTTTTAAAGTTTATGATGTACTATTTATAGTTGATGTAAAAATATGTGAGTGGAAACTTTTGGAAAAGTCATTATAACAAACCAAAGGAGCAGGACTGAATTTGCTGATTTTTAACACGTTTGAAAAAAAAAGATGGGAACAGTAAAGAATAGTAAAAGGTGGGAAATTCTGAAGTCTACAAATAAGGTTTAATGGCCTTTAATATGATCATATGATCAGCTATAAAGCAGAGCATCTAAAAGCATTTGCTTTAGAAAATTTAGAGCATTTAAAGAGAAAATGCCCGTGGTCCAGGTTGAATATAATAATATGTCTCTTGTAATGATTTTTCCCAACATCTGGGAAACATTTGGGATGTTTCCCAACATCCCAAACATCTAGCCTATATTTAAATTAGAAAAATAAAACACTCAAATAAAAAAAAAACACATTCATTGTTGTATAATTCACATACACATGAAATAGCTAGACACTGCACTCCACAGATGGTTTCAGGAAAAGAGGATGCAGAAACAGGCCAGAGAGTCGAAATGCAGTGCCTTTTATAAACATACAAAGGGAAATAAATGAGAAGGAAAGAAAAGGAAAAAGACCTCAGCAGAAAGAGTGTAGAATAGCAATGCAATGCAATTGAACACAACTGGTTCTAGGGTAACTTATCAGTGCTGTTCTGGGGAAGCTGCTCACACATATCACATAACAGTCAGCTGGAAAAAACTACTCCTCGATCCATAGGGAACAGCCTAATTAGTTCAATTCAGCTATAAATAAATAAATACGCCAACTGGGAGTCTATTATGAAGCAACCACTGTCCTAGATCCTAGGACATGGACGTAAATAACATGTGGATGGAAGTCAGAAAATCCACAATTCCAGTAGAAGTCGTAAATTCCATGGGAAAAGCAGGCATAGGATCCCACAGAAGCACAGAGCACAAGCACCGAGTCAAGCCAAAAGGGTCAGAAGAGGCTTCCCAGAGTGGGCCGTGCTTGGGCTGAATCTAAAAGTTAGAGAGGATGTGAACACCACAGTATGAGAATCAGAAGAAAAGCAAAAGGTACTAAATCAGCTAAAACCATGTTGGAAGAGTCTTTTTAATATTACAATGAAGAATAAAGTACTTATTTTTAAAGAAACAAAGTTCTTAAATAAAGGAAGAAGTATAGGTTATTAGGTATGAACAAAAAATACATATGAAACGTAATATAACCTGGAGTGAGTACAAACTCTAAGCCTGACATCCAAGGAATAAACAATTTTGTCTGAACCACATGTAATTGCTAGATTTTTTAAACCATGTCTGATGAACAGAAACAGCAATGGCACATGGATCAACCAGATATAAAGGACTAAATGAACAGATTTTACCTGAAATAAGAACCTGGGAGCATGTGACGGTAAGTGATTCCATATTAACATGGCCATATGAAGCATACATAAAAATCTTACCTATCAGTAAGGACAGTCAAGCTTCAAAAGAAAAACAGGAAGGAGACATGAAGAAGCAACGCACAGATGATGTGCCGGTGGTCAGCAGCATCACAGAAACTGTTCATCCCAATGGTAATCAAGGAAACACAAGTTTAAGCAATAAGATACTCGTTTCTGTTCATCAGATTATCAAAGGTTACACTTATTTCTCAAGTTCTCTATTAAACAAAACGTATCCTGCTTAGTCACAGAAAACACCCTATGACCATTTATGCTCATTATTTTCTTCAAGTTGCTGTAGATTACCCCATAGTGGAAATGAAAGTAACTTAATTTTTTTTTAACAGATTGTCCTTTTCCTCAAATATTTCCTTTGGCCCAGCTACTAAGCCCAAAATGTTCAGAAAGGCAGAGGAGGGTGACTCCTTCCTGTGAAAGTATCAACAGCTGGCGTGATATCCACTGGGTAAAAAATATACTATGAGAAAAAAAAATACAGATAGTTACGCAACAGAGCTCAAAGGTATGTTGGCTTACTGACAAGTTGGCCAAGGCAATAGAGGGTAGTTAAATATTTGTTCATCTGGCACCTCTGAAAAATATTTTTAAAAGAGAAACTAAATGTAGACCGAAAATAAAAACTTTTTTTTATCTAAGTGAGAAAAGTTGAAATTATATATTTTCACCAAGCATGTGTGGTGGTGACAAGGGTCTCAGAAGGGAAACAGGCCATTGAGAAGGCCTGGTGTGACGTGGGAAACTGGTAGGGACTCTATGGCATCCTAAGAAGAACAATGAGGGGAACACTTGGAAGTATTAGTCCCCCTGGACCCTCAGAGAACAACGTCTGAGAAGAATCTAACTGGTGGGACTCTGCAGACGGAGAGATGATTTGGAGAGCGACGCTGATTCACACTTTGTAAGCATCCAGCCTGAACAGAAATAATCCCCAGGTTCTTGAGAGAGGACATGTGGGGAAAAATTAAATAATAGTTTTAATGAAAAATTAAGTACAAAATTTAAACGTAGTAATAAGGTTTTAACATAAGGTTTTTTTAAGAAACAGATTCAGGCCGCCCAGCGTTCCGGTTTGAACTAATGTCATGGCAGCCTTTGCGAAGGTCCTTAAAGGTGCCGGATTTTGTTTCTCTTTGCTCAGGGTCTTTGCACATGGTGTTCTCCCTGCTTAAAACGCAACCCTTCCCTCACAGAAATACTTACATACACAAATACATATAAAAAGGCTCATTCCTTCTTCCAACCTCAGCTTACATGGTACATTATCAAGGAGGAATTCCCTGACCTTCATGTCATCCCTACAGTAATTCCCTCATTATTCTGTTATTACAACTTCCTGTTTGCTTCCACTATAACACTTATCTGGTTATAACACTCAGATTCATCTGAGTGTTTATGTGTTTTTGCATGTTTTTTTTACCCTATCTAGACAATAAGCTCCATGCAGGCAAGGACCTTGTCTGTCTTATTCATCACTGTGTGTCCAACACCTGGTGCAGCGCCTGACATGCAATGCATTCTCCGCAAATATTTGTTGAAGCAAGGGGCACTGCCACAGACAAAATCAGGACTTCCAAAGTGAAGGTGAGAGGCGTATCAATGTGATACAAACCTGGCCTGGCTTGTTGTAATCTCAAAAGCTTAACCTACAATCATGGAAGATGCCAAGACAGCAGCAATTTGGAACACAAGGGACAGAAGAGAGGCAAACTTCATCAGGGATGATGATCCAACTTGAATGAGTATATTAAAAAAGATCACATAAGTACCCTGAGATACATCAGGGATCCGGGAAGCTTGGGTCACCTTGCCTCCAAAACACTCATCTTCATCTAACATGCTGCCTATCTCATTTGACTCCCTGGAATAAAGCTCCACAGAAAAGCATTTTGTCCATTGCAGCTGGTTTGTAGTATGCATTCAATAAATATTTGATGATTAAACAAGTTCTGTTAGGAGGGGTTTAGAAAAAAATCTTTTATAATTGTCACTGAGATTGTTATCCATATCTTTTCCCACTTTCCTAAACTAGGGAAGTGTGCTTTTCCTTTTATTTTAGAATTTGCTGGATTCCTGAGCCATCTTATTATTTCTTACTAAAGTCATAAAAAGAAGAGAAGAAAGCCACATTCAACAGTGAGGAACATCTAAAAGGGAAAACGGTAATTATACAGAGGTTCACTCACCCCAAGTAATTGAGACTGTGGTATTATTTCTAAAACAAAAGGTATGCCAAAGCACCACAAACTCTGTGTATTTGAAACTTGAAGTAGAGTTGTGATTTTTAGAAGTCTGTCATTTGGAAACATCTGTTAGTACCATCTGTATGGAATTCAAACTTAAAAGAACAGCATGCTCTTTCTTGTGTGAGGCTCACCAGCTGAAGAATCTAAAATCATTGGATTGGAGCTCTTAAAAAAATATTACTGTCCCTGCCCACTATCCCCTATGAAGTGACTCACTTCCCTGTTTGTGGAGCATAATCAAAGTGAGGCTGATGTGACCAGATACCTTTAGGTCATTATCAGGTGTTCTTATTTAAGGAGACTGTGTGTGTGTGTGTGTGTGTGTGTGTGTGTGTGTACGTGTGTGCATGTGCACATCACACTACAGCACTACCAGCTACCCTCAACTTGGGAGAATGTCTGTGTCTTGTACCCCCAGAGGCACTGCCATCTGTACCTCTCCCACTTCACTCACCGTTCTTTTTTAGTCTCACTTTCAGGCCACCTATCCTCTTCTCTAGTGCTCCCCAAGTTTCTACATTTAGACCCTCCATTTTACCTGTAACCTTTGGGGGTGGGGGGTTGGAATTGCATCTACTTCCATATAGTTGATAACCACCAGTATTCGGAAGTGCTAAGATTCCAAGCTGGGTGTGATTTCTAGGGCACCATCGTCCATGTGAGCATAGTTATCTGCTTTCTGATGTTTGTGTTTTATAATTGTATTTATATTCTTCCTTTTTCATGCATGAATCTGTCACATGCTCCGTCACCAGCAGGCTTCCTCCAGGCCTTCTGATAGGGACTCAATTTATCAGGAAGCCAGACTGACAGAATATGAACACTGGGTTTGGCCGCAGGCTAAATGACCCTGGATGTCCCTGGGCAATTTGCTGAGTGTTTGTGGCCTTCAGTTTTCTCATCTGTAGTATCAGCCTCAATGGGTTTTTGCAAGGATAGAAGAAAATGAAACATGGGAAGCGTAAGCACTGTGATGATATACGGACAAATGCCTGATATGTTACAAAACTGAACAAAAAGCTATTATTATCTTAGATTTTAAAACAAAAAATTATCTTTGCAAAAAATAAAATCAACATATTTCCTTATAAAAGCTTGTGATTCAGGTTGAGTCTAATGCTTTTAATACTTCAGGTAGCTTGCCTCAATGCTTGCAAAGATCAGGAAGTTCAATTTTAGTTGTTTTTAAAAAAATCAGTCATATTTGTGTGTAAGGAAAACATGCAGAACACAGCTCTTCACCTGTCTAATGGTGGAGGAGACTAGACCAGATGGTCTTACAAGTTCTCTTTTGACTTTTTTTCTCTCCAAATCTGATTCTAATAAATTCTATGCTGTTACATCAGTTAATGGTTTTTTTGAGTGGTGACAATGAACATTTCTGATGACCAAAACAACACATTATATGTTAAAACTTACTCAAAATTAGACTATTTTAAAAAAGAAAATGGCTATAAATTGTTATTTAGGAGATGTAGAAGATTTTTAGTTCAGAAAACTCTGTGACTTAAGTAACTTTACTTAGAACTCTTTTTTTTAAAGAGCTTATAAATGAGTATAAAACTATATTCCCTTTAATTCAAGGAAATCATGAAAAATTCATTGCTTAGTTTGCTTCAAAAATTGACTTTTTAATGCCCTAGTTTTGAGGGGAAAGTGTCTTTCAGGTTATGTTTTTGCAGTTCAAGACTGAATCAAACTTGTTCTACTTGGCAGGTTCTGTCTCACACTTTGAAGATCTGTAGACCAATTTGCAAAATCTAGCACTTCTAATCACAAGACTCATCTATTTCTATAGTCACCAATAAACAAGTGAAACTGAACATGCTAATCACTTAAATACTCTATTTAGGTTAATGAGAGCAAAGTAATTACCAACCTTTACTAACTTTGTACTTTATCATACTCAAGATTTCATAGGTTAAAGACTAAGGTGCAATATACATGATGTAGTATAAACAGTTCTGAACTCAGCTTGGAAACAAAAGACTATTCACTCTGGAAAATACTATAAAAGCTAGATTAACTACTCCTAGGAAAGGAAGAATAGTGAATTAAGTCTGAACTTTGTATTAAACTTCAAAGTGTATTACAATTTTGTCCAAAACAACTTTTTATAGACTAACAGGCTGCAATTCCCAAGTCTTTTTTTAAAAATACATTCTCCATAATTTTAATTTTATTTAAAATTAGCAAACAGAGAACCAATAAACCCAGCGGTGGCTCCACCATGAAATTCATGAGGCATCTTACGTGGTAAGAAAAGCACCCAATTTGTTTTTGCACATTTTCAGGTTTTCATAAAACTTAAGATATTTTGCATTCTTTTTCTAAAAGGGGCCCCTCAAATTATATAAGTTTTAGGCCCCAGTGAACCTCTACCCAATCCTGCCTGAGTACGCATCATTTATCTGGGTGTTGGATACAGTCCAATTTGTTCCAGACTTGCTGTGCAAATTACCTGCATACTTACCATTGCCCACGAGAGGGCCCTAGCTACATTACGTAAAGAGATGCTCTGGGCCTCTTTCAATTTCTTTTTGTGGGACCAGACAAGCAAGACAATCCTGAGCAAACAGCTCTCAGAGTTGAAAAGCTGCCTGTTGGCTTCGAATTGAAAACGACTGCCATCAACAGACTGATGTGGCAGAAATGTCTTGCTCTGTTCCACTGTTGCCAACCCTTCACTTGGCAAACTTGAGAGGAAAGGAAAGCACAGCATGCCCTTAACATTTAACAATGTTAAATGAAGATCATTTCATCCGAAGGATACTTAGTCAAAATCAAATAATGCCTAAGCTGTTTGGTCCAAGCCCCTCAAGTGCTCAGACATCATATAAATCTTTCTTTGCTGAGAACAAGTGCCAACACCACTAGTTTCTACGCACGTTTAGCTTGCTCCTGCTGCTTTCTGTAGCCTAACTTCCCAGCAGGGGTATGTACTAAATTCCAAAATCAAGCCTCACAGAGAACTGCCACCTAGATGCCCTTTGGCAATCACTCCACAGGTGCAAATTAACCTATTATGTCCACAATTTCAAAACAGTGGCATACCCATTTTTCAAAAGCAGATTTGTAATGCGACAGCAAAAAATACTCATATTTGCTTGTAACTTTTCTCCAAATCCTTCTCTCTTCCAATGCTTATTTCCTCCAACACAAAAAGCCACGTGGCTTTCAGAAAAGAGAACCTCTGTGTCAACAAATCTGGAGACATATGAGCCACGAGATAAGGGCTCCACATCTACGAGAAGTTATAAGAAGGTTTAACAATGTCCCCTAGGATCACAAGAATTCCCTTCCCAAAGCCTCTCAGAGGGGATAGGCAAGTGTGGTAACCATGGCAATTCTGTAATGAAATTCTGGGTCATCAGACGGGAATAGTCATTTTATAGCTTCTCAATCAACTTGTTGATAAATCATAATTAACAGTTTGGGGAACTCATATTAGACAATCGTGATTCAAATTAAGCTAAGCCAAGGGAGGGCATGTAATTTATTCAGATTTGCAATCTGTTTATTGCAAGAAGCCAAAATCTTGCTGTGATCTGCCCTTCATGTGCAAAGCTCGCTTTGTAGAATCTGTTTTCCACAGAGAGAGAAAAATCTCTTCCCAAAGAATCCAGCTCATTAATACCTTTATTCTTTAATATACCTATCCTTTAATACCTCGTTAATCAAACAAGCTTTTTTGGTCACTTGATCCCAAGGGAGTTACGATGAGTGGGGAAGGTTGGGATAAAGAGAGACATCAATAGCTTACATGAAAGGAACAGCAAAAAGTTTACAAGGGGAAGAGACAAAATGAAGAGGTCAGCATGGTAAATTTGTTCAATTCCACCTGGAATATTGTTGATAAAAATCCATATTAAGTGACCTAGCCCTGGTCTGCTTCTCAGATTTCATCTAGTACCACTCTACGCCTTATTTGTTATGTTTCAGCTACATTCGCCTTCTTCCTGTTTTTCAACACACCAACCTCTTTCCCATGCCTGATTGATCTGCCACGTCCTCACACGCTTAGTTTCTCTTCACAGTTTAGTTCAAAGCTCACATGCCACCACTCTCAGAAGCCCTCCCTAACCACCCTAGTCAAACTTGTCCTTCCCATCCCACACCTCTTATGACTCCAGAGCACTTACAACTATTTAAAATCCTTCTTAATTTACTCATTTATTTTCCTGCCAACGTAAATTCCATGAGAACAAGGCCTTGTATCCCTTATTCACTAATATGCATACATAACCCAGAGCTGAAAACTTTTCTGCCAGGTGCCTTTTCATAAGTGCTCAATGAATACATGTTGAATGAATGAATGAGAGAGAAGGTTACTCTCAAGAACAATAATATTTTGAATGTTAATGTTAGAAAACTATATGAGGATACCCATTCTTGGGGGATTTGCCATCTAATTTGAGAAATATAGTATGTAAGAAAAACATTACCCGGATGTACTGTACAAATGCCAAGAGGAAGAATTACAGGTGTTCAGGGAAGAAGCAATGACTTGTCCCTCCTTCCTGAGCCTCAGGAACCTTGTAATACACATCGAGGTGCTTTAGTGGCTACATATCAAACAAGTTTTTACACTGGCAATCACTACAGGGTTGGCACACAAATTCCACCTTATGTGAGGTATAGAAGAAACATTAACCTGGGTACAAAAATCTGCATATGCTTTTGGTAATAAATAAGAATTTTTAATAAATGCTGAGCAACTGAAAAAAAAGTGGAAACATCTAGACATACACCGTATATTCAACAACATATACTCTTTTATTCCTCACGGCAGCTACATGAGACAGATACAACTATTGTTTTCATTAAACCCATTAAATAAATGAGTAAAGGGCAATTAGAGAGGTTAAGCAAGGTGCCCAATGCCACACATATAATAAGAACTAGAATTTGAACTCTAGAACAAATGTGATAAGATCACATTTCTGAGAATCCCTCTGCCTGTTTGCTCAGACATTTACAGACACTGCCAAAGACAGGTAGCCATGGCCCTGAACTTGAACTTCCTGAAAGACAGAAAACCTACATTTAACTGTCTCTCTTCTGTGATTGAGTCCAATCCTAAGTGTTTGTTAGGTGGCTTATTCTTTGTTGCTAGATGATAACTTTATAACATTTGCTGCCTCCTTAAAGTAAAGGCTTTCTCCCCATTATTCCTTGCTCTAAATTCCTGATATTTAATTTAAATTGTGACATTAAAGAAAAGATACAGAGAGACAAACGCAAACAATAAAAATAAGACTTATCTGAATATAATAGAATGCACTCTAGTGAAAAATATGCACATACTATTGGCTTCCAATATATGGCAGATCAATTTTAAACACAGATGCACACTGACACAAAAACTCTGATAGAGAAGATCTAAAAATGGTGAATTTAAAAGTAACTTTAATGCAGGGCTGAGCTGATGGAGAAACGAAGAGAATTCCTTGGAGGACAGAAATGACAGAAAAAAGGCATGAATGCAGAGGGAAACAGCACTGAAACCAGTATTTGCCCTGGGAGTAACAGCCCATCCAGTTACCCAGCCTAGATTCTTCAAGGTCACATGACCAGAAAACATGAGGAAAAATCTTATGGCTCAAGCAGATGGAAGATCACGCAGAAGAGCTGCATACGTGGAAGCTGGAATTACTCAAGTGTTCAAGCTAGAAAAATAAAACCTCCTGCAGAGGTTGGCAGAGGGCATCGGGGCTTTGGGGAAAACAGTTTTCCCTGAGACTTGCTAAGCCCAAGTCCAAATGTATTTTGAGAGTTCACAAGAAGTACAACCTATGTTGCTCAAAAATTCCTAATGTACACATTTATTTTAAAGAAGAAATGAATGTGTAGTGTGCCCAGCACCACACACAAAGCAAACTCAAATATTTTCTATAGAACCTGTAACAGAAATCAGAAACTTAATGAATGAGTTTAACAGGAGATTATACACAACTAAAACAAAAATTGGGAACTTTAAAGATAGGTCTGAGTGAATTAATGTAGCAATGAGAGGCAAAAATATAGAAGAGTGTAAAAGGCTAGAGAACAGATTGAGAAAAAACAATACAGGTCTATTCAAAATTCATAAAAGAGAGGAAAGTCAAATGGGGCAGAGGTAACATTTGAAGAAATAAAGACACCGAGTTATACAATTATGAAGTTCAAGATATCCCATGAATAAAGAAAAATCCATACTTAAATATATCATGGTGAAATTTCAGAATATACCTTCCAAAAAAGATGTTAAAAATAGCAAAAATAATTCTACAAATAAAAGACAACTATGTTGAATGACAATTTTTATCTGCAATAGTAGAAACCAGTATTTGGAATAATAATTTCAAAATATGACAGAGAAAAAGTCAACCATAATTATATATCCAATACAGTGAGGATAGAACAGGGTCTAGCAGAAGCTTGAATGTGGTTGGTAAGGTAATAATATGGGTGTAATAATTTATCATTTTACTTTGAACATTTCACCTAAAATGTCATATGGTCTGCTGGAGTGTGATATTGTTATATTACAGAGTTACATGCTTATGATTTTGTAATAAAAGATTTTGTAATAAAATAAGGGGCATTTTTGTGCCGGACCTTTTTTTTGTTTGTTTGTTTGTTTGTTTGTTTTTTCTCCAGATCAGTGGAAATAGAGTTTAGAATTAAGAGACTATCTCTGAAGGCCCTTTTAAAGGGTATATGTTTGAGAAAAGAAAATATCTAAAAATCAGTATATAAGATTTAAGAAATAACTAACAAAGGAAATTTGTGAAACATGCTTAATTCTGGAATTAAAAGAATCAAGATACAGCTAAAAACTAGGATAATTCTTCAAGTCAGGAAGAAAATAATGCAAGTTGAATCATTCTAAAATCCTTACATTATTTGGGAGGGTGCTAAAATATGGGTTAGCATTACACTTTGCTAAGTTAAATATTCTTTCTCATTTCATTATTTTCCTCCATAAAGATATATATGAGTTTATACATATGAAATTAGAACTTATAAATGCTATGTCTATTCTAAAACACTAATGAAATAAGAAAAAAACTGCAAACAGAGAAATAAAAATGAAGAAACAAAATAGAACACACAAATAATACATTGGAAACAAAGAAAAATATACTGAAAATATTAAATGTACATGGGCTGAACTCTCCAATTAAGATAATCAGATTTGAATAAAAAAAATGCAAATATGTGCTATTTGCAAAGACACAAAAAATTGAAAGAAAAAGGTAGTAAAAGTTATATTAGATATGATAACTAGTAAAAATTAACTCTAAGGCAAAATCTTAACATAAAAGTATGTAATTATCTATTAATAAATTATTTAATTTACTAAAAATATATTAACAATTACTAATTTCTATGTCCCTAATCAGGTAACCTCAAAAATAAAGGAAAAATCTGCCATCCAATGGAGGTTCTGATATACATCACTCAATAATTTATTTTATAAGGCAATAAAAAACAAAATTGGTAAAAGGCAGAAAACTGTACTTGAACAATGATAAAAATCAAAAGTAATTTAAAAAAGGAAAAAGAAAATAAGATAAAAATTAAGAAAAAATATTTTTATCAGTAATGCAAAAATAAATACATTAAAAATATTTTCATGTAAATGATTAAAAATGATATAATATTGCCCCATCAGTTATTAAAACTTATTATAAAGCTACAATTTTAAAACTATAGTATTGTGCCAGGAAGAGACAAAAAAGCCAATAAAACAAGAGAGTGGGATTTCAGAAACACACTTGTGTGTATGTGGAGACATGATATATGATAGAGCTGGTATTGCACACCTGTGGGAAATACATTTTCCAATAAATTATGGTACAATAATTACATATCCATATAGAAGACAATATAAAATTTATTCCTGCCTTGAACTATATTTAAAAATCTATTCAAGGACTTTAATATGAAGAATTAAACATTAAGGGTTTTTTTTAATGTACGAAAATATTGTTAAGAAATCAAGATGGAGGTTTTAGATACCAATTCAAAAGAAAGAAAAATACTGATAAATTAAACTTATTGACACGTAAAACTTCTGTTTATCAAGAGAACCCATGAAATGACAAGAAACATGGGAATAGTAAATAAATAAATATTTAAAAAGATACTCAGTCTCTTTAGTAAGCAATGAAATGGATGTTAAAATAATTTGACACCTGCCAGACTGGTGAAACTTGGAAAGCCTGGCCATCTTTTGACAATGTTAGGGAGGGTATAAAGCCCCCCAGATTTTCATGTGCCACTGGGGGGGAATGTAATCATTTGTATTGTGATCATGATGGCATTTACAAGTTGGCATTTCATAGTAGAATTGAATATGAGACTATACTATGAATGAGTAATACAAATTCTAGGTATTTGGGTAAACCTTACAAAAACACCTGCACATGTGTACTAGCAGGCATGCAATATTGTCCACAGCAACAGTGTTCACAATAGCTAAAGACTATAAATAGTTCAAGTACCTATCAACAAGATGGAGAGATAAACTGATTTATTCATAGACTGGAATTCAGTACTGATGTGAGCATCACTGAGACACAGTTATATTCATTGACATGGGTGAATCTCAAGCACTTAAAGTGAAAAAGTGAGTCACTTTTACACAATATGATTCCATTTGCATAAGATGAACAAAAATAGGCAAAACTAAACATATTGCCTAGGCATATAAAGAAAATCATGGGAATCACCTCTCAAAGTGGAGGGAGCCACACAAAGAATATCAATAATACTGATCTTGTTCTACTTTTAAATCCTGAGAGCATTATGCTAAATGAAATAAGCCAGGCAGGCGGTGAGGGACAAATACCATATGATTTCATATCTGGATCCTTAAATGGAACCTAATCAACAAAACAAACAAGTAAGCAAAATATAACCAGAGACACTGAAATAAAGAACAAACTGACATTAACCAGAGGGGAGGGTGGAAGGGATAATGGGGGAAAGAGGGGAAGGGTTTTCAGGAACTACTATAAAGGACACATGGACAAAACCAAGGGGTGGGTGGACGCAAGGGAGGGAGGTGGGGATGGCTGGGGTGGGTGGAGGGAATGATAGGGGGTAAATGCAGACAACTGTACTTGAGCAATAAAATAATTTAAAAATATAAAAAAATAAAACCTGAATTGTGAAAATAGATACGTTCATTTAGTTATTTTTAAACTATAATATACTCATTTTACACACACTTTTGTACATATATCTCATGATATGTCTCAATATGTACAATTGTATCCATAATATAGGTACACAAATGTGAATCTTAATTAATTATGCAAATAACATGGAGCTCAAAAGGGTAAAATAGTGGTTAGATTTGAAAAGAGAGAAATACTGATGGTCAATACTTTCAAAGTTTGGAAATAGAAATTTAAAATTGTATTACAAAGCTAACATAATTAGCTGAGTAGAATACTAGAGAATAAAAACTCATGCCAAATGTTGAAGCTGAGAAGAGGTGCAACAATAGCCCTGGCTGGTGTAGCTCAGTGGATTAAGCACTGGCCTTCGAACTGAACCAACGGGTGGCAGGTTTGATTCCCAGTCAGGGCACATGCCTGGGGTGCAGGCCAGGTCCCCAGTGGGGAGTGTGGGAGAGGCAACCACACATTGATGTCTCTCTCTTCCTCCCTCCCTTCCGCTTTAAAAAAGAAAAGGTGAAAAATATTTAATTAGCTCTAAAAACAGATTTTTAAATGATTAGAGGAGAGTAAATTAACTCTGTTATGGGTTCAAAATTTGTTATGGTGGTTTCCTTTTCAGAAAAAAAGATTGTAATTTATGCAGTATGAAAATATATTTAATGTCTCTTAAAAGTTAAATGCTGACTATATTCTACCATAGAAATTGGGTGGTAAAGTGAGAGAAATCCTGAACAAAAAGCCCTAAGATCCAGGCTTCAGTCCTGACTCTGCCTCTTTGTAACCTCTGGATGTTAGAGGAGTCTCTTGATCCTCTTTCTTGGGACCTTTGATATGATAGAATAAGAAAATATGGAAGTGATATAAAAATACTAGGAAACACTAAGGACAAATACTCATCAGCTGCCATGTGCTAAGCTGCTTGGCTGCTTTATGGATAGTTTCTCTTTTAACTTTCAAAACAAGCCTGTGAGATGAGAACTACCAAGCCTTTAAGTAAAACTACATTCAGTGATTAAATATACACTGAAATGGAAATAGTTTTTCTAGATGCCCATGAATAAGACTTGCATGGCCCCTGACCCCATGCAGCTTTAAATTCCAGCAGGATGATGGCAAAATAAACCCATGAACAAATTTTAAAATTCAGACACTGTGTTGGAGGCTACTCCTACTGAGGGTGATAGAGGACTGTCTTTCTGAGAAAATAACATATGACTGAGACCAGAATAAAGAGAAGGAACCAGGCTTATACAGATCTAGGGAAGGAACACTGCAGGCAAAGGAACGTCAACATAAAAGACCAAGGAGGAAACACGCTGGATTTGGCCATGCCTGCCATGAATGAAGAGAGTGAGATTAGGGAGGCAGGTGGAGACTTCGAAAGTCACTTAGATATGTGAATTTTACTCTAATGCACTGAGATTCCAGGCAAATTATTTGATGTATGTTTAAAATTAGCACTGTGGGTCTTACTGATAAAAGGGCTATGGAGGACCACAAACCATTAAGCAGTTATCTTGCAGGATCCCAGGGAAGAGATGATAGTAGCTTACACCAGGATGGCAGCCATAAATATCTCAAAACTAAAAACTGGCTTTGAGATATATCTTGAAGGTAGAGAACAAAGAACTAATTGGGCTCCTCAGTTTCACACTGGACTACTGCCTGAAGGGCAATGCTATTTACTGAGATGGGAAACAATGTGGAGAGAAGATTTAAGGAGATGAAAATTGGACGATACATGAACATAGGTGAGAATATTTCCATCCTTTCCCAATATCTCTAGGAGAGAAATCTGTAGCTTCCCTTAATCATCATCATCATAGTAGTAGTAATAGTAGTAATAATGTTTGTTGAACATATTATATACCAGACCCTGTTCCTGTTCCCTAAGATATAGGTACTCTCATCACATCCACTCAATAATGGATAACGAAGCACGGAGTTTCTTAACTTGCCCTTGGTCTCAAGGCTACTAAGCAGGGTTTGAATCTTGAATCTAGACATTTTAGTTCCATTATCTCTACTCTTGTCCACTTCACCGTGTGACTTCATGGCTTACTTTGCACCGCCAGACTGCAGTTGACCCTCATATACAATAAAAGGTGAATGATAAAGCTCAGCAGACTTAGCTAATTCCCAACTCCTCTGGTCTCCTAAGTTATTTTTTGTAAACAAAGCATCAAAACATTTAAGGTTGCAATTTAGAGACACTCAAGTCCAGAGTGGTCATTCCACACTATACCAATGAACTGTGTCACCAAAAAAAAAAAAAAAGTTCCTTTAGGAAAATGAGTGAAATAAATCTATCTTTACTAAAGTATGTCTTAAGTTTTTAACATAATAACATATATTCTGAAACTCTGACAGGAATAGCAGATATTATATGCTGAACTTATTTGAACTGGAAACCCATAGGGTTTGTTTTGCATGGCAGTAAAAAGCATAATCCATGGACAGTTGGATCAACCCAGACCAGGAGCCCCACGCATCGAGATAAGTGGCATGTCCAAGCCTCGAGGGTAGAATATGAGTTTATGGTTCTGCTGACAGTGAAATTTGATCCCCCCAGATTTTATTATGAAACAGGAAAGGGCTTTAGAAGTAATTTGAACAATATTTTTTTCTTATATAAATGAAGAAATTAAGGCTCACAGTCTTAAGTTTGTTCAGCAGCTGTAGGTGTTTAATATGGTACTTTACTAATCCCTATGTCTCCTTTTTTGTTATGTTTCCCTCAATATTAGGAATTCAGAGCCTAAACAGATGCCCCATTGCTGCTTGGCCAGGGCCCAAGACTGAACTGCAGGTAGGAACACAGAAAAGGCCTCGAATGTCACCTCTGTGATATCTTCCTTCCTCTCTCTAGCTCAAAACAGGCCTCCTTCAGAGCACTTGCGTCACTGGGCAAATGTGCTTTCACCTGCAGAAAAAACCTGGGTATTTTTACACAGTCCTACCTTTTAAGAAAAAGGAGACACCGAATCACAAAAGCAATGTGGGGATAAGAACCAATGCAAATGACAGCCACACTGTCCTACTTTTATAGGTAAGGCAATCAACTTAGTATTTTATTCTTCCCATTTCCACAAAAGTGATACCAGATAAATCTTTGTCTAAAGAAAATTTAAAAAATAAAAGAAATTATTGAATTTGATTTTTTTTTTCAGAATGAGAGAAACAGATTAGTTGTCTCTTCTATGTCAACTGCGGACCTAGCCTGCAACCCAGGCATATGTCCTGACCAGGAATTGAACCAGTGACCTTTCAGTCCACAGTCTGGTGCTCAATCCACTGAGCCACATCAGCCAGGGTTGAATTTGATTTCTTAATGTCCTGCTTGAACCCAGACAAGTTTTTCCTACTTAAGACTAGTACTTTCTCATACATACCTTCTGAATGATGAAAACCACTGATTTTGTGTGCAAAGTAGAGGAAAGGCTGATGAGATAGAGCCAAGAGGTTGGGCTTTGAGGTCTCACTTTGCCTCTAACTAGCTGAAATAACTTAAGCAAGTCAACAAACACTAGGATGCTTAAGATTATTAAGGTTCTTATATTCTAAGCCTGTATGTGTTTTGACTGACAGGATGTTAATATTAACACCCAAAATTATGTGTTTGATTTAACAGCCAAATTTGATTTAATAGTTACTCTGTGCCCAACACTATGCTAAGTACTAGTACATACTAATGCCTTTTTGTTTCAACAATTCTCTTGATATATATTAGGTACTAAAATTATCCCGGTCTGATGGATAAGAAAATTAAAATCTAGATTCTTATATGAGCAGTATAATTCCTTTACATTAAAACAAAAATACTGATTTTGAAGGACCCTGCCATGGCATTTGAATTTTATCCTCTAAATCAGATATTCATAAACTTTCTCAGTTTGCAGCCATCTTAATATCAGAATTTTTTTTCCCCTGGGATTCTAGGCCTAAAGAAATACCTAAAAGCATTCTCTTTGTTAAGTAGTTATATACTTTTAAATATTTTTGTCTTTAAAATTTAGTAGCCATTTCCAAAAATAATACACATAGACTGAAAAAAAAACTAACATTTTTATTTCATCCTTAAGTGGCCACATAACTTACCAACAGGATAGCTCAGGTGGGCACTGCAAGTCTTTTCAATCTCTATCAGAGTCCAGTTAGACTCTGTCACCTTCCGTTCACGTTTCACCTTTTTTGTGATACTGTTTGTTTTTTTTGTTTGTTTGTTTGTTTGTTTTAGAGGGGGATATTCATTTAATTCCTCCCATAGTGGATTCATTTCCTGAGGTGCCTGTACTAAAGTCCCACAAAGTAGGTAGATTCAAACAGAAATTTACCCTTTCACAATTCAGGAAGGCAGAAGTCTGAAATGTGATACTTGTTTTTTATCACAGCAACCACTGGAAAACCAGCCTCACAAAACAGGGCATCATCGAAAGGAATGCAGCCCATCTAATGGTGAAAATGAATACCGCAAGCTGGTACAGAGGGTATTCAGCAGATTGATTGCTTTGTTTCCCCTCAACATTGGAAATACCTCAGCAGACCTGGGTGAGTCCACTGCAGAGCCTCGGGCACTGTAGCGTACAGTTCGGGAACCACAGTTCTAGTCAGTGAGGAATCATGGAAAGTTTTGAAGTAGGAATATGATGTGATTCAGATGTACATCTAAAAAATTCACTGATCATCAGTGAAATGCAAATTATAACCACAATGAGATACCATCTCACACTGGTCAGAATGGCTATCATCAATAGATCAAAAAACAACCAAGTGCTGGTGGGGATGTGGAGAAAGAGAAACTGTTTTTGCACTGCTGGTGGGAATGCAGAGTGGTGCAGCCACTGTGGAAACCAGCATGGAGATACCTCAAAAAATTAAAAAGGGATCTGCCTTTTGACCCAGTGATCCCACTTCTGGGAATATATTTGAAGGAATCCAAGACACTAATTCAAAAGAACATAAGCACCCCTATGTTCATTGCACTGTTATTTGCAATTGCCAAGACGTGGAAGCAGTCTGATCAGTAGATGAGTAGATAAAACAACTATGGACATTCACACAATGGAATACCACTTAGCTAAAAAAAAAAAGAAGAAAATTTTACCTTTTGTAACAGTGTGGATGGACCTGGACAACATTATGCTGAGTGAAATAAGCCAGTCAGAGAAAGACAAATACCATGTGATTTCACTCATATGTGGAATCTAATGAACAAACCGAACTAACAAGTGAAATAGAAATAGACTCATAGATGGAGGACAGATGAGAGCTAAAGGATGGGACAGGGTAAGGGATGGAGGGACTGAGCAAAAAGGACCCATGGACATGGACAACTGTGTGGTGATGGCAGGGAGGAGGGTGTATAAGGGGACTAAATGGTAATAGAAATACAATAGAAAATTATTAAATAAAAAATAAATATATCGAAAAATAAATAAAAAATAAAACAATCACCCTGGCAGCTGGCTAGAGAAGAAAGGGAAGTGCCAAGACTGGAGACAAAAGATTCAGAAATGGTTTCAGCATTTCAGAAGTAAATTTTAGATGTTATTAAACCACTGTAAATCTCTGAAAACAGCCTCTTTAAATAAAATTAAAAGAAAAAGGTCACTCATGAAAATATATTATCAGATTATAAATAAGGGTAAGTGATGGAGGGATAAAAGGAGGATGTGGGCTGAGGTTATTTCATTGTATTCTTGTGAAATACGCATTATTTTCATTGCTATGAACCCTTCCTATTACACAGTGGCACTTTACTAGGTGTTGGAATAGAGGGTGGGGATAGGTATAAAAATATGGAAGAGTTTTGATAAATATACCATTGTTATATAAAATGTTAAAGTTTAATAAGTTCAAAAGCAAAAAATATATAAAAAGAAAATATAAGGATGGGAAGGGAAAGAAAAGAATTAGAAATTTAAGGGAAGAAGGGAGAGAAAAGAGAAAGAAAGAAGAAAGGAAGGCAAAAAGAGGAAGGGGAGGAGAGAAATTAATGTATTCCAAGTTGCAAACTTTATCATTGTTCAGCTATTGGTTTGAGTGTAAAATGCATGTCTCAGTTCTCAGAAAAACCAAAAATCTCTTTCGATCTACAAAGTTTTTCAAGATGGGAAACACATTTCATCTACATGCTATTTTTTACTGGGTGACTAAGACTGCATGCCTTCTCCTAAAATGGTCTTGCATTTATAAACACAGAAACTGAAAAGAAAATTTATGAAAAAATATAACCTTTGAGGAATAAACACTGGAAAAGGGGCAAAGATTTTCTGAGTTTAAATAGGCAAATCAGCTTGCAATATAAGAGAGAGGGAAAATGGAATAAGAGTCCATTAGAAGGGCACATTTGTATGAGAGATTTGGTAGTAGAGGTATTTCTAGGAAAGTCTAATATAATTAGGTGGGCTCATCTGCCTCCATGTGCTATTTCCCATATGCAAAGAGGAAATGAAATATCTAATTAAAAATTATTGTTCTCTGTACTTGGAGCAATAAGGAATGAAGACATCATTGGCACTGTCCCTCACTTCATGGCTTTTAAAGAGCGAATAAACTCAATAGTGATGAAATATTATTAATTATAAGATAACCAAAAAATTGTAACTTAAATATTAACTTTATAAATATTTAAATATATTCTCTCAGGTGGTCAAAACACTCTTCCAAAATTCATAAAGCTGTGAGCTGGTTTTCATGGAAGCTCAGAAATGGTATGCCAGCCTATTCATGGGGTAGTAAATTATTTAATTGGATTTTTACCTCCATTTAGTTATAAAGTATATGCATTTCTTAGCTTACACAACTTTTTAGTGTCTTCTTTTTATTCAGATGCTTTTATTTTTTATTTTTTAATCATTGTTACTTTTATCCTACTAAAGTTGTCCCAATTTCCCCCCTTTGCTCTCCTCTGCCCATTCCAACCCCCACTCCCAAAGTCAATTCTCACACTGTTGTACATGTCCGTGGGTCATTCATACATGTTCTTTGACTAGTCCCTTCCCCTCCTTTCCAGCATTATCCCACACCTCCTCCCCCCTGGTCACCTGCAGTCTGTTCCATGTTTCCATGCCTGTCATTCTATTTTGCTTGTTAATTTATTTCATTCATTAGATTCCTCTTATATGTGAGATCATATGGTATTTGTCTTTTGCTGTCTGGCTTATTTCACTTAGCATAATGATCTCCTGTTCCATCCATACTGTCACAAAAGGTAGTAGTTCCTTCTCTTTTCCTGCTGCATAATATTCCATTGTGTAAATGTACCACAGTTTTTTGATTCACTCATGTACTAATGGGCACTGAGGCTGTTTCCAGCATCTGGCTATTGTAAGTAGTGCCGCTATGAACATAGGGGTGTATAAGTTCTTTCACATTGGTTGATTCGGGATTCTTAGGGTATATTCCCAGCAGTGGAATCACTGGGTCAAAAGGCAGTTCCATTTTTAGTTTTTCAAGGAAATTCCATACTGTTTTGCACAGTGGCTGCACCAGTCTGCGTTCCCACTAACAGTGCACTAGGGTTCCCTTTTCTCCACATCCTCACCAATACTTGTTGCTTGTTGATTTATTAATGATAGCCATTCTCACAGGTGTGAGGCAATACTTCATTGTGATTGTAATTTGCATCTCTCTGATGGCTAGTGATGTTGAGCATCTTTTCATATGTCTATGGGCCATCTGTATGTCCTCCTTACAGATTCTACTTTGTCATAATGTAGAGTGAGGATTTAAGTGTAAGATTTACACACTTAACCACAACTTAAGATATTTAACCATTCTCAATTGTGCACAGTTAAGTCAAAACAACTTCCAGAATAATGACTACAGCTGAGCTTTTGTTTATATGTTTGTTTTTAAAAATGATATTTATATAAAAGCTTAAATATAATTCTAGGTCAGGAATTTCCTATATTTCCCAGTTTAGAATCCTTAACGCCTGTCAGTCTTTACAATCTAGAAGTTCATTGTTAAGAAAAGCCTCTTTCAGTCAAGACGGTCAAGTAGGCAAATACTGTGCTCACCTCTTCCCATGACCAAATTACAACTAAATTATAAAACAACCACTCCTGAGAACCATCTGAACACTAGCTGAAAAAAACTCCTATAAATAAAGATATAAAGAAAAAGCCACAATAGGACTGGTGGAGGGGTGGAGACACAAAATGGGTGGTCCCACACCCACGTGTGGTGGTTAACAACTGGAAGGTATATCTTGGCCATGGAGGTCTCCCCTAAGGAGCCAAAGATCCCAACCCTACACCAGACTCCCCAGCCCAGACCATGAGTGCCAGACAGAGGAATCCCCACAACATCTGGCTGTGAAAATCAGTAGGGCTTCCATCCAGGTGAGACAGAGGGCCACTCTAGTCCCAGGCATTTCTTTTAAAGGGCCCACACATGGACTTACATGCTGATGGACTCACTCATGCTGAGCTCCAGTGCTGGAGCAGCAGCTCAGAAAGCTACAGGGGCATATGAAGAGGAATGGAATTGTTTGGCTTCAGGGCGAGGGCTGGAGGAGCAGCTCTCTGGGACTAAAGGGCTGACAGGTGCCATCCTTCCTTGGTTGAGCCTGCTTCTCACCCACCTGCAGGAACAAACAGTTTCTAAATCTGAGTCTTCCTCAAATTTACCCTACCCTAGAGATTCCCTGACAACTTGCCCCACCCCCAACTTGTGCACAAGCTGGAATCTCTGTGAACTTACCTAAAATATAAGAAAAAATCCACAAACTCCAAACAAAAAGCAGCTGGCATTGGAGTCAGTAACCTGACTCTAGCAGCAACCAGCTTCAGTTTACCAAACAGCCTCTCCCATGAACTTTGAAGCCTAGCACAAGCAGATACCAAATAGAGATCACTTTGTAGCTCCTACCAGGTGGCCCAGGCTGGGCACAGGCAGCAGCTGACCAGGGTGTGTACCACAGCTCCTCCCAAGAGGCCCTGAAACCAGTATACCTGGAAGCTGGTTTCAGACCACACCAGAGCACCACCCAATTAACTGCACAAACAACACATCCAAGGGGTGGACTCAGCAGGCATCAAATCTCTAGTACAACAGATCGCACTCCATGGGATCAGCCCCCACACAACAGCTCACCGGTCACGACCACCCCTCACAGCTAGTCAGCCCAAGGGTTAATTCCACCCACTGACACACCAACAGCAATCAAGACAACTACAAGTCTGGGGCACATACAACCCACACAAGGGACACCCCTGGAGCACAGTTTAGTCAACCAAAGAGACTGCAGCACTGGGCCCCACAGGACACCTACTACATAAAGGCCACCCTGCCAAGACTAGAAGTCCCAGCAGATCTCCCTCATAAGCAGAAACAAACACAGGGAGTCAAGCAAAATGAGAAGACAAAGAAACATGTACCAAATGAAAGAATAGGACAAAACCCCAGAAGAAAAAAAACACTAAATAAAATAAGGGCAAGTAATATACCAGATACAGATTTCAAAACACTAGTTAAAAGGATGGTCATTACACATAGGGAAAAAAAGAAATGAAGTCAATGAGAATTCACACAGAGATAAAAACTATAACAAAGAACCAGTCAGAAATGAAGAACACAATAACTGAAATGAAGAATACACTAGATGGAATCTACAGCAGGTTAGATAAAGCAGAGCAACAAATCAGCAATCTGGAAGACAAAGTAGTGGCAAGCCCTAAATTGGAACAGCAAAAATAAAAATGAATTTTAAAAATGAGGATAGTTTAAGGGACCTCTAGGACAACATCATATGTAACAACACCCACATCAAAAGGAGAAGAGAGCAAGGCATTGAAAACCTATTTGAAAAAATAATGACTGAAAACTTCCCTAACCTAATGAAGGAAAAAGACACACAAGTTCAAGAAACACAATGTTACGACAAGATGAACCCAAAGAGACCCACACCAAGATATATCATAATTAAAATTCCAAAGGTTAAAGACAAGGAGAATCAAAAGCAGAAAGAGAAAAGCAGTTAGTTATCTGTAAGAGAGCTCCCTTAAGACTATAAGCTGATTTCTCAACAGAAACTTTTCTAGGCCAGAAGGGATTGGTTTGAAATAGTCAAGGTGATGAAAAGCAAAAAACTACAATCAAACTTTACTTTACCCAGCAAATCTGTCATTTAGAATCGAAGGAGATAAAAAACTTCTTAGACAAGGAAAAGCTAAAAGAGTTGCCTCACCACCAAACCAATCTTACAAGAAATGTTAAAGGGACTTCATTAAGGACAAAAAAAAGTAAAAAATATGAATAATAAAATGGTAGTAAGTACATATCTATCAATGAGTGCTTTAAAGGTAAATGGATTAAGTGCTCTAATGTAAAACATACAGTGGCTGAATGAATGGATAAGACAGCAAGACCCATCCATATGCTGCCTATAAGAGACCCACATTAGATCAAAAGACGCACAAACTAAAAATAAAGTGATGGAAAAAGTATTTCATGGAAACAGAAATGGAAAAAAAAGCTGGGGTATCAATACTTATATTACACTAAACAGACTTTAAAGCAAAGGCTACAGCAAAGCACAAGTAAGGACATTTCATATACAATAGTGAAAAGATGGAGGTAACCTAAGTGTTCAGCAACAGAATTAGATAAAGATATGTGCTACATATTTTAAAAAATGGAATATTACTTGGCCATAGGAAAGAATGAAAGCTTACCATTTGCAACAACATGGATGGACCTAGAGGGCATTATGGTAAGAGAAATAAGTAAGATAGAGAAAGACAAATGCCAAATGATGTCAGTTACATGTGGAGTCTACAGAGCAGAATACATGAACAAACAAAACAAAACAAAGTCATAGATACAGAGAAGAAACTGGTGGTTGTCACATGGGAAGGGGTTTGGGGGATGGGTGAAAGAGGTGAAACGATTAAGAAGTGCAAATCAGCAGTTACAAAATAGTCATGGGAATGTAAAATATAGGAAATATAGTCAACAATATTGTAATAACTATGAATGATACCAGGTAGGTACTACACCTATTGGAGGTTATCACTTTATAAGGTATATAAACGTCTAACCACTAATTAGACTAATATGGTATTGAATGTTGACTGTGATTGAAATTTTTTTTAAATTATAAAAAACCTTTGATAGCTTTTTCTAAATTGCACAATTAATTCCTAGGTGATATACAGTAATTCAAAGACAATTTTTTATGAAATGGAAAAAAGCACCTAAAGTCAATGATGTCCCCCAAAAGATACATGGAATTTCACAGCTTATAAGGGTCCCCGCTACTAATTCAGTTTCTCCAGATAAGATTGAGCCCTCAGTTATGTCCTAAGAAGTACCTTGAAAATCAATTCAGTGTGATTAATTCATATTCAATAGCTAATTGGTACTAGATTCCACACTACCAAACTGAGGCTCCATTTTACCATGCTTTTGTTCCATCACCATCAAATGAATATGTACAGGTACTTCCTACAAATACAACATTGTAAAGTACAAAAAGAAATCTAGGAAAACAGCATACCTGCCTTCAGGGGACTGTCTCAGGGCAACACATGCCAAAAATGTTTTAGATTAATGTTGACATCAGATTAGATGTAAGAGATTATATCTTACTCATCTTTGTCCTCTGTGTGATGTACAGCCCTGCTCACAGGATGCTTGGGGTCCTGAGTGGTACTATGAGTAGTTTTTTACGTTATGGATAGGACAAAGCATGAGAAGGGAAATCTTTCTATTTCTAAAATAATCTCCAGGAGCTGAACCTGATGCTTTCTATGTTGATTACTATTATGTCGAACCCCCAAGAGTCACTGAATTTACGCCAAACTATTGTGCTCGGTTGTACTCAAAATGACTTATTTATACATAATTTCAAAGCCACATACTGAGTTAATATATAAACGAAGTCAGGCTAAATTGTTATAGTTTATGGGAAAACATACTATTATTAAAATACATTAATCACTTTCTGGTTACATAGTTACCTGTTTTCTATAAAATATTGCTTTTAGAAATACTACTTTCAAATGCCACCTGCTGCTCTTGTGATAAAGAGATTGTAAAGAGATGGTTTTTGTGTTTGGCATTAGGTTGAAAGAAAGAGACCTAGTTTTTTATTACAGTTTGGCCATATGCTGGTTGCTTCATTATAAAGTACTTCATTATTATAAGAACTACATATCTAATAGAGATTAAATAAAACATCACATACATTTGAGCTATTAGTGTAGCACTTGGCATGTAAGATCCTTCATAAATAGTAATTCCCTTTATGTTTCTGTGGAAACATGGATTTGCCATTAGAGGGTTCTCTCAATAGTTAGAAAATCTGATCAATTATTCTCCCTACCAGTGGTTCATTGAACAGAGCTTATTGAAATAGTTGGTGTTTATGCCCTTCTTTATCCTGAATCACTAGAGATAATTGCCATCACATTGGGAATAACAGAGCAAACTCCAAATGTCTATATAAAACTATATATATATAAATATATAATTTAGTGTCGCAAATCAACTCCTACACTGTAGGTCTTTTGTTTTCTATGAAACTATAGTTTTAAAAATCTACACAGTTAAAAAAATAAACAGTAGTTATTTAAATCTTACAGAACAGGTCATTGCAGAAATTTTTTAATATGTCTGGAATCATAGAAATCTGCCAATAAATATTAGTAAATTTCTTATGCATTACCATTACCTACTATTTTTTGATCAAATGGAAAAGCCAACAGACTATTTGAGTAAGTAAGGCTACATAATTAATATGACAGTAAAAAAATGAAATATTTTCTGGAACAATACTGGACAAAACCAGTATGCAAGCTCTGTAACACATATTTAAGGTAGATGCAGACAAACTCATAGATGGAGAACAGGATGACAGCTAAGGTGGGGGATGTTAGGGGATGGAGAAACAGAGCAAAAAGGGAAAAGGACTCATGGACATGGGCCACAGTGTGGTGATTGTTGGGGGAGAGGGGTGTAAGGGGACTAGATGGTAATGGGAAAAAATACAATAAAGATTAAATAAAAAATAAATTAGTAATAGCAAATAATTTTGAAATATCATTTAATGCCATTTTTCTTTCATTCTTGCTAACTCTTATTCTATACTCCTCAAAGTTAAACTATCCATTAGTTCAAAAGAAAGGAAGAATCTAGCAGAAAAAAACATAATATTCTACTTTTGATTTCCAAAATAGGTTCTTAATGTCTATTTCAGAGACAATGCTGGGAGACCCAAAGCTTTTATTTGGAAGAGCCAGGTGTTGAGAGGATGGGTTTATGAGGCCCAAAGAGTCAAACTTGGGAGGCTTGGCACACAAATACTCCAGGTAACTGCAGAATATGGAATAAAGATATTTGTATTTTAAATGATTTTTAAAAGCCCTTGCTAGCTGTACTGCACAATGAAGAGATTATAAAGAGACAGAAGTCTAGCATTAAAACACAGCCTGGATCATTAAGAAAGGCCTGGAATGAAAATGAGGGGCCAAGAGAAAATTGTATCAACTCCAGATAGACTGAAGAGTAATCTAAAATAGAGGGGACATGTGCCCTGGGTCATAATTGGGGTTCTGAGAGGAGAATACTGGGTGGACATCATGAAGCTGAACTAGACATGTGCAGAGTCTCTGAACTTTGAGGCCTGAGGTTATCCCAGACTCCGAACACTAGCAGTGAGTGGTAACCAATGCTCAGACCAGAGTAAATCCAGTTACCTCACTCACGGTGGTCAGAGGGAGCAGAGTGGACATCCTGAACACTCCATCCCATCTCAACTCCCTGCCATGGTGTTAGGCAAGCTTCCTCCTCTTTCCCAAAAGAAGGGAAGGAAAGGGGGAGTGGGAGAAAAGGATTCTGGACTCATTGTCTTATATCGAAATTAAATGGTATTAAGGAAAAAAATGAATTATTTTGAAAAAGTCAGACCAAGTTGATTGTCTCACCATAATGGGAGTTCATAATCAAGTTTAATTACAGAAAACAAAGTCAAACTTCTATGTATCTGCATCCTGTGGAGTAAATTCCAATGGACTACAGTTTTTTCCCCTTGATATTATTTGAACACTGACAGAATAGAGAAGCAGAAATACTCAATAAGAACTTCAAGATAAAGAAGTAAAAAGTTGGCAAGAACTCAGAGTGGACTCGTAAAGGATGTGGGGGTCGTCCTCATTATGGTGCTCGTAATCCCACCCATCCCTTGGCACATCAATGTTTTTAAGTTTTAAGCTCATTACCAGAAAGAAGAGATGAGCTTCCTGAGAGGGAGAGAGAGGAATGGTTAACCCTATAGGAGAAAACTCAGCCCTTACCCACAACTAGGCCAAATGAAATCTAACAGCAATGTTTGTCTCATTAGCTTATTAAAATATAAAAGTGCACACAAAAAATTCTATTATCAAAATAGAAGAAAGGGTAGAATATAAACATGTTTATATTATTTTAAATAGGTTTTTAACAGGAGTACTTAAGGAAAATAAAACTATGCTTTATGTCCATTATGTTGCAATGATTAGTCAAGGTTTGTTACTGTGAATTATAACCCTCCGCAAATAAACTGTTATCAGATGTATAAAAGCAAATGTAACATAAACATACCCATGAACACTGAGATGCACACATCTTGGGGACTAATGGAGAAACTTCCTAACTTAAAGAAATTGCACATATAATTGATGTAACAAATTAAGCTTAATGTACTTAAAATAAATTGTCCACATACCTATACATAGGTATATAATGATGTTATATAGTAATAAAGGTATACTGTAGTTTGGATAAATTAACATACCAAGATAAGAGTAACTAGAGCTCTCCAGTATAATTTTGATTTTGGTTTCGGTTTTCACATAGACTTTATTTCTTTCGAACTAGTGCTGACCTTGGAAAACTGCAGTCTGTCCTCACCTTGCTCAATGGAAGGTAAAGTTCCAACTTTTTGTTCAGTGAGATGAGAAGTCTGCATCTGTAGGACTGGCTTAAGTTATAAATAAGCACAGTCTCACAAGGTATCAGCCACATGATAATTAGAATAAAGATACACAAACTTCAAAAAAATCCAATCTAGCATTTATTGTGAAAGTAATCCTTTCACTAAATCAAGTTCCCAAGGCCTCACATTGGAAATAGTGCCTACTAGATAGATCCTGCCACCATATAAATATGAAATATGGTACTAAAATGTAGGTCAGCCGTTATGTTTACAGGAGTTATTCTTCAGAGCAGGTGTCTGGCCTACAATGTTCCCTCTTGAGGCATACTTAATACTTCAGCATAAAGTGCAAAAGTGGTGTAGACATGGAGTGAATTCATGTGTATACAGAATGGAGTTACATGTGATTTATTTAGTTTGGTTCGGTGGTTTGAGGGAGCCCCTAGTTTTGATCATGGTGACCTCTCCCATATTTAGGATTCCAAGAGCTTCTTACATACCATCATTGCCACAAAAAAAGTTGTTCAACTTATTGAGTACTTTTGTGTAGGAACTATGCTGGGGACTTGGCCTTCCTTATCTCATTTGATGCTTGCAATGTCCTTGTGAAAAAGAGATTAGTCTCTCACGTTACAGATAAGAAGGGAAGGGTCTGATCCACCAACAGGTGTGAATGACATGGACAACAGGATGAGGATTGACTGCGGGGGCGGGGTGGTGAAGGTCAGGGGAGAGCAACGGGGGAAAATGAGACAACTGTAGGAGGACAGCAATAAAAAAAAAGAAAAAGAAAACTGAGGTGGAAGAGAACAAGTAATTTGCCCAACCCCACTCCGTGATAAGAATCCAGATACGCCTGTGAAGACCTTGCTCTTCTTGTTACGCCAGCAAGAAATGTGAACATTTGGTGCAGTGAGAAAAACAGACATGTTTTAAAATGTTTAATTATAATTAAAATACACTCAGAATGCTGTGGGATCAGAGGAAGGCCAAGAATCAAAACGAGAACCAAGACTTGAAAACTGCTAGGATGCACTGAGCTGGAGGATGATCTTTACACGTGTTGGTGAAAATGATCTGCCAGGAATAGCAAGCCGCGTTAAATGACTGGATTTATTATTCCCGTGGCATATAATGCTGAAACTGACCACATAGATCTAATTTATATTTGGCTTTCTGATACAGCAGTTGCTATTTTTCTCTAATTTAAGGTCCTGGTAAATAAAATTTTAGAAAACTGAAAAATAACAGCAAAGATTAAGCTCTCTGAAGCTAACTGATGCAGTCAGAGTGGTTAAAGTGACAAATTTTGATACAAATATTATATAGTTTGTTTCTAGACAATTAAATTTCCATGTAATTTAATGGGCTCCAATGCAACAAAAAGCACAACTCCCCCAAATACTTTAGTGTGTAAAGAAGGTTCACAGTGAATTTAAGGATCATTATTTAGCCTACTAGGAATGCCCGAGTCAATGAAATAAGTAGCTAACAGCTGAGATCGGAGAAAAGGCAACCTCTTCCCACTGCAGCCACGCTGTCTGGAGTTGCACACTGTAATCACCAAGAGCAGTGGTTTCCAAGGTGTGGTCCCAGAACAAGCAGCATCAGCATCACCTGGAATTTCTTCGAAATGCAAGCTGTTGGGTCTCTCAACCCAGATGTATTTTAATCATAAACTCTAAGGGTGGGACCCAGCAATCTTCAACAAGCTTTCCAGGTGATCCTGATGCAGGCCAAACCTTGAGAACAACTGATCTGGGGAGATTTTTAAATATGACAGTGCCAGGCTCTACGTGGAGCATCAGATTTAATTAGTCTAGAGTGGAACCTGGGCATTCCACCTCCCACCCCAAAGGTGCCTAGGATTTTCTAATGTCTCAGCCACTGCTCTTGAGAACCACTAGCCAATTTTCTTTTATGATTTGTTCCAAATGATACTAGTATACATGTTATTCCTCCCAGAAAATACTTCAGAAAAAAAAAATATCTGGCTGAACTGAACATACTAATGTTTTCCCTCTCTCAGTAATTCTGATCTCCAGGGAGTTCAATTACTGGGTCCATGCCTGACAGATGGCAGCTCCAGTAACTAACATCATAATAACAAGGAAATCATAAACAGCCTCCTGGATGTGCCTCATGATTCCACTGTCTTAGAAAACCACGTCAGATACATAGAGACAAGAAAAAGACACAAACTTTCAACCGGGCAATCCAAGCACACATGTTTGGTATATGGGGTATGGGCTCTGGGATTCGCCGATCATCCTCCCTGCCAACAAACTGGGAAATTTGGAAGTGCAGAAACAGCTTTCATTGATTTCCATGAAAAACTTACAGGAAAAGGAGCTCAAGTGGCTCCTAAAATTGCCAATTAATAGAACTCAAAGATTACTGCTGGCTCTGTGGAGGAATGCTATATAATTTATATTCAACACTGGTATTTTATTTTATTCTAACGAGCACAGTAACAAATGTTTATTTATTTTTTATTTTAAAGATTTTATTTATTGATTGATTTTAGGCAGAGGGGAAGGGAGGAAGAAAGAGAGGGAGAGAAACATCACTGTGTGGTTGTCTCTCATTCGCCCCCTACTGGGGACCTGGTCTACAAACCCACGCATGTGCCCGAACTGGGAATCAAACCAGCGACCCTTTGGTTCGCAGGCCAGCACTTAATCCTCTGAGCCACACCAGCCAGGGCACACTAACAAATATTTAAAGAACATCATTTTCCACTAATTCAGAGACAAAGGGTATAAAAACAAGTCACTGGGAAAATAAGAGTTAAAAACCCAAGACCTAAGGATCCAAAATGTGGTTCCCAATCAGCATCACCTGGAAACTTGTTAGAAATGCAGATTCTCAGGCCCCACTCCACAGCTCTGGAGCTGGAGCAATATTTTAACAAATCCTCCAGGTTGTTCTCATATTCACTCTCTAGATGTAATGTTTGTTCTCTTGTCTAGTCAGCCAAAGCAGTACTTACTTTATTCCCACAAATTCTCCCCAAGAACAAACCTGGAGAAAAAGTCATGTGATAGATTAAGTGAGCTGTTTAGATCATGGAGTTAACAAGAGGCAGAGATGGTTCCCACAGTAATAAGCCAAGTATGGTTCAACAATGCAAAGATATGTTCCAAGCCTCAGACTCCAGTGGTGTTGGCCCATTTGTTCCTATAGCTATCATTCACTAACCTCTGTCAGAATCTATGGAACCTACTCTGACCCAGGAAGAGTTGATTTAATGTTACTATATAAAGTAACTCATCGAATCCTTTTGGCCAATAGTCTAATTGGCCATGTGCCTTAACTCTAGTGTCCTGACCTTATTTTAGAGACCGGACATTTTGGGAACTTGAATTTTCCCATCCTATTTTACAACTAATGACTATTGTTCAAATGGATTCAATAAGGTTCATTGATATGGGGCCTTGATAAGTTTTTACACCAAAGAATTTGAACCACCACCCTGCCAGCCAGATTTAGTCTGTGAGCAAGAAAAGCTCACAGATGTATGTTCTTCTGCTTGAAATGTTGATGTGCACTGAGCTTTTTAAATATTGGGGTTTCAATATTTAAATATTGAGTGACTTCACATGCAAAACGGAGTCTGTCATCTGCTGTCTCCCCAAATAGGACAATGACTGGCTCTGCATCCCTGCGTGACGAAGAGCAGCTGCCATTAGTGTGGCCGACGCAACTTCATTGTCCTGTATTATCACGCCAGTGCAGCTTTTCATCTCATGGCGCACATAGACTAATTACTAAAACTCTGTGGCACACAGAAAAATATATTTTTTGCCGATCTGACAAAAAATAGGTGCAATTTTGATTTTACTTTACACTGCAACAACTGTTGTTGTGTTAGCTGTTTTCCTTTTTTAATTGGACATTCGAAGGGAAAAGAGGTCAGTGCCCCTGACTACAGAGTCAGGTATTGCAAATTCTAAAAATTCTTGTGGCTAATCAGTTGAAAATCACTGCCCTAGTGCTACATTTATATATGTTAATGTAGAAACTAAAATACACCTGTGCCAAGTATCTATTAAAGTTGGGCAAACAAGAGATAGACACCAATGGCCGCGTGTTTTTAAAAAGATGCAGTAAAGCATATACTTTGGAAGGAGTACAAACTATCCCTACACATTCGATATGTTTTAAGCAAAGCGTGTGTTTTGAATGAATACCACTGAGAACACTATTTTGAAAAAAATACCTGGACAGCTTCACTTATTTGCACTACCTATCAGAACATTTTTGGTAACCTCTATTTTTATTTGCTACCTCCATCTATGAAATAACTATTTTGAACCATTGATATTTCAATAAGGCACTGATTCACAACATTAGCTGCATATTGGTATCTCTTGGGGAGATTTAAAAATACCCCCAGAGATTATATTTTAATTGCTCTGTCATGGCCTGGAGGTCAAAAATTTGAAGCACTCTAGGTGATGCTAACATGCAGTCAGGGTTCAGAATCTTTCTACAAAATCGCTCTGTGTGGGAAGAATATAAAATGTGAGCTCTCGGGTTAGGTTTACAAATTTTAAAAAGCTAGTGTTGCCCTGCTTTCTTTCTTCCTTTAGACCACCTGTTCTTCACAGCTACGTCTTTTTTATAGTCAGGATTTACTTTATACGTATACCAGAATTGTGTTTTCTATGTGGAAATTTTCTTTATGCAACTATGGCTTATTCCTCCCTGGAATGTTTCTTTGCAATTTTCTGTAGCTGCAAGGAGAACATCTAAGAAAGGTGATTCACGTACACTAAATTTTCCCAGTCTGCCTTGCAAGATGATAGTCTAATCCTCTTGTTGGGTTTAACAGTCACCATTAATAAAAAGGATGCTTGACTGTCACACATGAACATATTGTTTTAAGGGCATAGTATCTCAAGCAAAACTGCAAGAGAGAAATGCCCTTGCTTTGCTCCTTGCTAACTATTACCATACACTTATTTGGTTGATTGTAGTTTGCAATGTGAGGAGAAAAAAAAAAACATTTTGACTACTGAGATCAAATCATAATTCCTAGTATAAATTTTGGACTGAAAAGAAAGTCCCTGCAGACTTCTTAACTTTCTGTAATATAAGCGGACCATTTTGCCCTTCTTACATGAGTTCTTTCTTGCCATGCAGCAAATGACTTAAAACTGGCCTCCAGAGCCTTGATTTATATAACTGGTACCACTCGGCAGAGAATTCCTGCCTGAATTGAGTGAGGAATATCCCTACAGACATATTGTATTTTCCTACCCTTCTCTCAGTTTGATATTCTTATAATAGACAGACACAGTCAATATAGAAATTTTTTCTTTATTTCTCAGCTTAATTTTGTTATTTTTATATTTAAAAAATCAAATAAATTTGGAGAACAGTAGGTAACATAAATTTGCTATTCTAATATAATTACCTCTATGTCTTTATATTCCTTTCCAAATATATAGTTTAAAAAAAAACCTTGAAGTACCTGCTCAAAGATATTTCCATATTCTCCTGGCTTTTTCAGTTACTGTCTATAAAAATATTCCTCTGGCATTATTACAAGACATAATTTAACTAACACTTCACATTCTGGTCACTGTTTAGTTTGCTTTTAATTTTTTGACAGAATAAATACTGCTGTGCTGGACATGTTATTTATTTATACACCTAAAGATTCTGGCTTTTTCTCATTTGGATTAACCTGGAATGCCAAAGTGGGGTTACTGGCTCAAAAGCCATGAACACTTCTGTAAATATTAATAATCTTTGAACTTAGTTTTATGTGCATGAACTGAGGCAATATCGATACTTTATTGCAATGGTCTGGAACTGAACTCACGATATCTTTCAAGGTATGCCTATATATAGTGGTTTTATAACAATCTCATAAGAGAAGCTATTTCCTTCTTCCTTACTTTTTATTTTTATTTTTTACTTTTGTTCTTTTTCTTTTTTCTAGTATTACAGGTGCTTTAATCTTTCTCTATTTTCATTTTATTTACCAATATAGCTCCTCTTTTGTGAATTTTATGTTTGACTTGGCTTTTTATCTACTTAATCAAATGCTTTCACACCA
>PVKU01002479.1:98024-225422 GCA_004027475.1 Anoura caudifer | reverse complement strand
GGGGGGGGGGGTGTTGTTCTCTGCTGAGGATGCTGCTGGGAAGAGACCCCTCAGGTGGGCCCTGCCTCTGCTGCGTTCCCTCTCTGGCTGGCCTCTGGACCGGGCCCTGGGGGGGTGGGGCGGGGGCCCTTGTGGGTCTGCTGACATCGCCCGGAGGATGCAGGGCCTTAACTGGAGCTGTACCTGGCCAGGGAGGCAGCTGGAGACTACATCCTCCCCACAGTCCTGTGAAGCGGGAAGGTGGGCAAGCATGGGATGGGGAACCGCTGGTGAGGTGCCAGGCTGGACAAGTGTTTGCGGGGCTGTGTGGGCCACAGACTGAACACGTGTCTGCCATGTGCTACAGGAACGGAACCCTGAGCTTGGGTTTCTCAAACAGGCTTGTTGTGTAGGGCTGAGACTGGAGGTGAAGGTGGGGCGAGTTCACACGAAGGCGAACGTGCGTGGGGGGTGGCGATCTCTGCCTCTCAGCCTGGGTTTGGAGGAAGACCCTGGGAATGCCCTCACTGAATGTTACTTAGCGAGTATGTCTCCGTGTCCCCTGCCTTCTGCTGGCAACTTAAATTTGGGAGCACACACGGTATGTGACGGGCATGTGGGGAAGTATGGTGGGGGGGGGTCGGGGAGCCTGGTGTCACCAGGGCGGGGAGGCCCGTCTACTCTGCGTCTACCTGGACTGCGCCCCGAAAGGGCCACCTGGGGAACTCTGACTGCATGACAGATGTTTGAGGACGGAAATCCACTGGAGTAAAACCTGGCCCAGAGCAGCCACGCTACCTGTATGTAAAAGCGAGAGCACAATGTAGAAGCCACACCTGCCGCTCGTCTCTCACTGTTCTCCGAGTTGAGGAGTTACTGAGGAATCGATTTCACTGAAGCAGATATGAACTGAGAACCTTTTACACAGTCCAAGGAGCGGTGGGTGTTAATAGACACAGATGAATACTTGTGGTACAAACCTATTGTACTTCATATAAACAGAAAGAGAACATAAACAAAGGAGAGACTAATTTTGATCGAAGGGGAAACAGGATTCAACAAAGTGGAGTTGAACACAGCTGGAGCATGAGATTGGGTCAGGGGGGCGAAGAGGGGTCAGAAAGGCAAGGGGGGGGGGGAGAGAGAGAGAGAGAGAGAGACAGACAGACAGACAGACGTGGTACCAGCCCAACGTGTCAGCCCAAAGGACCCTGTGCACCAAGTTAGAGTTAGGATGTGGCTGACTCAGGCCAGACGCACTGATCAACCACCCGCTGCCCCAGTGCTGACCAATCAGAAGAGGCCACGACCCTGACTCCCGCAGTCTCAGTGAGGAAGGATTTTCCTGCTTTACTGCCCATCCCTTGGAACCCATCCGGGAGCCAGGTCTTCCAGCATGAGCTCACCTGTCTCCAGGCATGGGCTGCTTTCTGAAAATAAACTCTTACTTTCTTTGGCAAAAAAAAAAAAATAATAATAATAATAATAATAATAGGATTTGAGGCCATCTGGGAGTGAAAGGTGGCATGTGAAAGGAGAGGTTGGAGATGGCATGGAATCCTGGGAAGAGGGTCGCCGCTTCCTTAGCGCCAAAACTCTGCCAGGCGCAGTGGACCTCAAGAAGCCTTCCTGATAAGCTCGCTGAGTTGAGGTTATTCCCACGGCAGACCTGGGTCTCCCGACTCCCACTTCAATAGGGAGACCCATTCAAACCTAACCCTATCAGCTCTAACGGAGTTGAAGCAAAGCAGGTCCCTAACGCGGGGTTTGGGGGCGGGGCACATTGCACAGCATCTCTCTTCCTAACCCTCCTCTGCAAACACCTCTTCCCCGTTGTGTTCCCCTTGTGGTAGCTCTTCTCTTCCTCTTCTCTTCGCTCCCCCTCTGTCTTCTCTCTCTCCTGCCCCCACAGCTCCAGGGCACCGTTTCTTACTCACAGCAACTTACTGCTTTTCTGGTTTCCCCATCCATCACTGGTTAGCAAGACAAAGGGCCTCTTCAGGAGCCGCCCTTCCTAGAAAGTATTAGAATTCTTTAGGCTAATAATTATAGAGTCTTGCCCAGTCGTATACTAAGAAGGAAATGGAAGCTCAGAGAAAGAAAGGATTTCTCAAGGTCTAGAACAGGCGTTTTAGAGAGTTACGGCTTTGCCGAAGAGAAGGGAGCTGTCGGAAACAGGTGCTCAAGGGGGGGAAGACCGAGTGCGCCACATTCGGGAAAGGCAACATTCGGGAGAAGAGTCGGGGGCCGGCAGGGGCTGGAAACTCCTCTGTGTCCTGATTACAGCGGCGGCGCAGTTGACACAGCCGTCAGAACGCACCCGGCTGCGCACAGTCAGTGAAGCCTCCTGTACGTCGACGTAAAAATACATTTCAAAAATACGGCAGGGAGACTGGCTGAGAGACTACAGGATAGTCAAGAAGTGATGAGACGCTGAGTTCTAGCAAGAGCGAGAGTAAGTTTCTAAGAAGAGGGACTTCCTAGGTGAGAGAGGTTCAGATGTGTGGGGTACGCGTGTGAAGAAGGGCTCCCAGATGGGAAGCTGTGGATTTTTCTAGCTGGAAGGGATCTTAACCAAGCCTCCAGGAAGGGTTGTGTCTCGCAGATGAGGAAAGTGAGTGGCAAATGCTTTCAGGGTTTGGGCTTTGTCTGGCTGGACGGTGATATCATTAACCAGACAGAGCAGACACGGACCCGCGGGCTCTGGAGGAAGTGGATGAGTTCACTTTTGGATATTTTGAACTTGGAACATTTATGTCACCAAGATTTCTTTTTTTAGGTTTCAGGAATTTGAAAACAAAATGGTTAGGTTTTGGCATTAAAAAAAAAAGCAGTATCTTTCCCCAAATACTGTTTCACTGCAGCTACAGTAAAAAAGAACTCCGGGCTATGGAGTCCTGCGTGAAGATGGCACCTCGGATTATCTGAGTGTGTGTGCGTGTGACCGACAGCCACGAACATCCCAAATAAAGACACGGATCCAAATAAGATGCCGGGCACATCCTCCCTGAATGTGTTTGCCACTCACACTGCCATGTGCTCCTGTAGCAATACAAGAAAGTTTTTTCTTCCTTATCCGTAGCACACAGACCAAACTTTGAAAAACACTGTTTCCCATCCTTCCGATGCCAGGGTATAATTCACTGCTCTGTTGCTTTTGTTTTCAGGCACAGACGACAAACAACCGAAGGAAAATGAGCACTGAGTGCTCTCAACCGACAGCAGCCCAGCACAAGTGTGGGTTCCGCAGACAGGACTGACATCAAGGAGACTTTGTCACTATTTCACAGCAGTTTGCAAAATGACTTGATGTAACAGGCAGGGGAAAGAAGTAGCGTTTTCAACACCCTCACAGCCCCTGGGATATGTAACCAATTTGAAGAACTGGATCCTCAAAGTTACAAGCGAACAAGAAAGCATAATGTTCTTGGCTGTAAAGTTTAATCACAGAATAACAAAATATAAAGTTAATAACAGTTAAAGTAATGCTTCCTGTTTTTTTTTTTTTTTTTCAAGAGCTAAGTAGGGTGAATGTGAAGATGGTGAGTCTCAGGCAGAAGCTACAATGTTAAGTGCCTTCAGGCGAAGATCTTTGTTTTGCTCAATAATGTATCCAATGCTTAGCACCTTAGCAGGCTTTCAATGTATAATTGTTGAATGAATGAATGAAGCTAGAAGTGAACAAGTCAAAGTGAGAGATAGCAAAGCTGCTTTATTTCATTCATTCATTCATTCATTCATTCAGCAAACAACATTAAGCACTTTCGTGCCAGCCCATTTTCAGGCACAGACATACAAATGCAGGAGACACGGCTCTGGGCCTGAACACATTTACAACTCAGAAGTGGAAGAACTAAACAGCAAACATCTGTATATCAAAGCATTAACAGAGAGTGTGTGCGCACGGACCTTGGAAAGGAGGCACCGAGAAAGTGGGAGGGTGGTACAGAGTCACAGGTCAGCAGGGTCACTCCCAACAGACCTTCCCCTAGGAGATCCAAGCCTTCAGGGATGAAGAATTTTGTAAAACTGGATGAAATGAGAGGGTTCTGGAATGTAAAAAAAAAAAAAAAGCAGGAAAACCGCATCCCCAGAGTGGAGGGGACAGGATGACTTTAAGGAACAGCAAATCTTGTGAAGGAGTACAGGGACTGCTGGATGCTGAGAATTCTCAACCAGAGGTGAACTGGAGCATCGGGCTCCTTTGCCTTGTAGGAGAGGATCAGCCTTTTTTTTTTTTTTTTTTTTTTAACTTTTAGCTAGAAAATAATTTTACTCAAATCTGTTTCAAAGCAGGAGGTAAGCTGGAGTGAGGGGAAACCAGAGCAGGTTAACGAAATCACCGCAGCACGAGTGGGTGAGGGCGGAGGCAGCCAGGCTAGGGAAGAATGGGGGGGTGGCTGGGCTCCCGACTCCCTGCCCAGGGCTGAGCAGAAACACTCAAACTGCGCCCTAGGGTTTGAGCCTGGGCGGTCAGGCGAGCAGTGGTGATGTGGGGGGGACTGTTGAGTCCCAGGAAGATTCTGTGGGGATAAGGAGGAGTTTCGCCTTGAATTAAACGTTTGGATTACACGTTAAGTTCGCCCTGCCAACAGAAAATCCAGCTGGAAAGGTGGGCTCCTCGGGAAACGGGATCGGCGCAGGACTGGAGTTTGCAGAAATACCCGCTGGAGAATCGCCTGCCCAGAGGCGATATTAAAGCCGCGTGGATGGGGGAGAGGCAGAGGGAGAGAGACTGACCGATCCAGGTGAAGAGCACGTATTAAAGGGCTGTGCAAGCCGTTTACGCAACATATTCCTACTCAACGTATTCCCCCAGAGCACGTTTCTCAAAGTGAAAGAGCATTTCCTGAAACTGGTTTTTGGCTTGAAATGAAGAAAAGACCCCATTCGTTAAGAAGGGTAATGCCAACAATCCTTTTCAGCGAAACTCAACTAGACTCCCGTGTTGGAAGCCAGTGGCGGGAGACGGCGGGAGGGAGAACGGAAACACCCCACTGCTTCGAACAGCCCCCCTTTCCCAGGCTGAATTCGAGCCCCACTCGGCGAGGGGAAAAAATAACGACGGGCTGGTGTAAGTACTTCTACCGGGTGGAAGGCAATGGAAACGAATAACCTAGTTCATTTAACCTCCAGTCACCACAGACAGAAAAACAAGAGAAGATGTGAACACTGTGTAGGATGAATGTTTCTTTCTTACTCCCACCCTCATCCCGCCCGCCTCTCTTTCCCAAGGTCTCTATCAACACCTTTCAAACGCCTCCCTCGGAGATGCTGATAAGGCGGCTCGGCATCTGCGAACCCCTCCACGGAAGGGAGGCGCATCTCAAGACCGAACCTTCCCACCTTTGCGTGGAACAAACGCCCGACTTCTGCCCTCGGCACCCACAGCTGTTTTCCACAAAGAGAAAGAACCCCGAGACCCAACTGTCTCTTTGAAGGCGGCTCTCCTTTTCCTGTGGCCTAATTTAGCTGCAGATTGCAAAGTGCCACAAAAGCAAAAAGTGGAGAAGGTTTTCAAAAGAGTTACTTGGTGAGATGAAGATGGTTTCCTTCCAATATCAAATTCTGCAGGCGGGGGAGGGAGAGGGGGTCTGCTGGGTTTTCGACCTTCTTTTACGTGATTAAAGACTCTCTAAATTATTCCCAAAAGATACTATTACTTTGACTAGAAGTCCAAGGTTATAAAAAATAGTCTACATTTTTCAAAAAAGTCATCACTTTTCTTATCAAAGACTCACAAGGCAGCGTTGAAGGGAACGTGACCTAGCTAGACAGATACTATCACCTACGGCCCAGCTGATGTTCAACAGGTCATCACCGCTCGTGTGGAAAGCCAGGCTCATCAAGGGTCCCCAGCGCAGCCCTGGGCACCGCTCATAGGCAGACAAACAGCACCCGCAGCCTCTTGGCATTTGCAGTGTAAACCGCAGGGAAAGCGCAGGGGAGGGCCCATTCGGCAGCATGAAGGTCGGCAAATAATCCCTAGAAGACTCACAGTTCAGCTGAAACCCTTTGGTCACTCCATCAAACGGTATGCTCTCTTTTATTTCCCTCAACAGTTTTTTTTTTTAATGCTGAAAGGACTTTCTAAATGCATTCCTTAATGTGGTTTTCACAAGCACGCGGGAAGGGCTCAGCACAAACCTCAAAATTAACAATAATCATCAGCATCACGCCCAATCCCTACAAAAGACTGGATGTCCGGATATGCCCAGGTTACTGCTACTATAGGTACCCGCTGGCCTGGGACCTTCCCAGTCTCCTGGGATGGCCCAGGGTCATCATCGGTAACACTGCTTTTCACTTTCGCGAGCACCCCAGCTTGGGCAATAACTGTATGGCCATCCTGGATAGGAAAGGATGGCAAGCCATAAACGAAGGGGAACATGGAAACAAGATACAACGTGTTAGAAAGGCATTCCTTCTGAACTGTGCACTGAACTTAACAAATAGCCTAGACTTTATGTACTGCGCTCACACACACAGTTCCGGGTTGGGAGTGGCGTCCTGATGCCGAAGGGGGGCGCTGGCACGCAGCTGAGGGTGACTGTGTGGCCCCCCGCAGGTGCTCTGGACACGGGCTGCAGGTGGAACGGTCTTGGAAAGAAGGCAGTGCCAGAGCGATTTTCACCACATGCCTTGAATGAATGGCTCTTGAGCCGCAAGTTACGACACTGAGGAATGGCTGACAGTCCCTTTGACTCTGTGGGTGCAACGGGTGTGTGTGTGTGTGTGTGTGTGTGTGTGTGTGTGTAGGTGGGAGGCGGGGCCGTCAGAAAAGGTTTCTGCTGCGGAAGGTTCCACAGAGTGGGGAAAGCACTGTCCACACCATGCGCTAGGAAAGAAAAGCAGCTCTCTACCGCAGGCTGGGGACGCACAGGCCTGAAGACAGGTGTCCGTGGTCTGGCATCTTCCTCCTGCGGCAGGTGACAGGTAATGTCAGTGACAGCTCTTGTACCAAGCCCTGGTGGCTGCAGGACCCTCACTTTGGTCGGAGCTGTGCCCTGACAGGGGTGTCCAGAAGAGCCATGCTGGGCTTGACGCCACCTGTGAACGTGTGACCTGTGCATCGGACAGCCCCAGCTCCTGGGAGGACCCAGCCCTCCTCCCAGCAGGGCTGAGCAGGCTCTCAGCAGCTGCTCCCCTCCCCCACCCCACAAGCAGGAATGGGGAGAGGAGGTTTCATCACATGACATCAAGCTACTTCTCCAGACACACCTCCCAGAATGAAATGCTCTCTGACCCGCTGAGCATTTTAAACCGAAACACACTCAAACCCTGGACACCAGCCGTGTTGCTACTTCTCTTTTGTGGGGGCTGTGAAGGGGGGTGAGGTGCTGCCCCCAATAACAATGCTCCGCCTAGGAAAATCCCCAACACAGGGCAGACACCTGCTTCATGCGTTCCCCACCCAAACTCGCGCAGTTGTCACCTCACTGAGCCTGGGGAGGACATGGTGACAGTTCCTGACACCATGTCCTCCCCAGGCCCAGTGATGATGCCGACCAGGAAGAAAGCGTGCAGGTGCTGGTGCACTGGGTGCGGGTGGGGGTGGGGTAGGGAGTGTATTCCCGGCGAGGGGACATCAGGCTCCAACGAACTGCTGCACGGGACAGCACGGGACAGCACGGGACAGCACAGCGTGTCCGGAGGACCCTGGAGGTGTGGAATACGCCCGGGTGTGTGCTTGTTTAGGGCCTGGTGGAGAACCAGCTCGTACAGAAATCGCCAAGGCCGCCTCTTCTCTAGTCCACACACCAAGAAAAGCAGGGTCAAACTGCGGCAGGCAACTTGAAAAGCCCCCTTCCAAGATGTAAAGTGATACTTTACAACGAAAAACGCTTGGAGACCCTGCACATTGATGGAAGCGCTTCCTCACCACGCTCCCGATTGCCTGCAGGTACCGACGAGGAAAGAGCTCCCCTTTCGAGCTTGGTGGAGAATGAACGGCCATCCAGAGATCTTCGCTGCCACGTTCTCCCGCCTCCCAACTATCATCCTTCCCCTGTGATACCGCGATGCTTGCAGTCGGCAGAGCACAAGCCTGTCATTCTTAAAACATGAAGAAAATAACTTGGCGCCTTTTGTGTGTGTGATCACAGAGATTGCAATTAATACTCCGGCTGCCTTGGTATGTAGACCAAACCTTCTGCCACGGTGTTTCGTGGCACTGTTGTCTCGGGCAGCGCTGCCAATTTTTCATTCCAACAGAAAGGACGCCAGCCCTTCTCAGGGCTCAGCCAGGTATCACGAGGCGGAAGAGGTGGCTGGAAACCCTCCGTGGGGGGGTGTGTTCCTGAGTGCTTCCCTACAAAACACCAAGCTCTCTCCAGATCCAAGGGCTTCGGTCTCCCCACACCTGCTGAGAGCAACTGGAATATGATAGACTTTAGAAAGGAAAAGTAATTAAAATTTTATGTCATTCATCTATAGCCCAGAAGCTTTTTAATTTATAGGAAGAATAAGGCAGGGAAAATAGTCGTAGACAGAGAACAAGCAGTGATTTACGGAAATATATGATCAACGTGGGGAATTGCTACCTGCATAACATTAGGCTCGCAAGATATAAAAGAAGAAGTAATTATAACTCACAGAAAGTACAGGGGTAGGGGCAGCAGAGAGAGCCAAGGGAGGTGAAGTCTGACCGTGCTTAGACAGCACGCTGCAATCAATCCCTGTGGGCCGGCTCAGCTGTAAGACAACCCTAGACCCTGCCCCTGTCTCATCCGGGGCCGCTGACTGGTCTAGACCAATGCTTGGATTTACCATGAGTCTCAGTGCCCCCCGAGTGGACCGGAAGAAAGAAGAGCAGTAAGAGCCAAGCTCCTCTGTGGTCATCAATAGCTTGTTAATGCTATTCCTGTTGACTCTCTGGCCTTCAAAACTCATAAAATCACAGATTTTTTTCTTATGACAGATCTTCTAACCAACTCCTTTGTTTGCAGATGAAAAAACTGAGGCTCAGAAGTGTGTGATGTGCCCCACAGAGTATGTTCCTGGGACAGCCAGGAGGATACAACCGAAGCCCTTGGCCCTACGTGCTCTCAACACTGTGCTGATGTCACACGCCCTCCCCGACTCCTGTTCTTGACCTCGCTGACAGCTTCTCTCTCCCCTCCCCCCAGCAGACCAGCTCCCCATTCTCTGTCTGTACTGGGTATGTGATATTGTTACATAATAAGAGATGCGAGGTCTGTCCAGAAGAAGTCCTACCATTGTTAATATAAGGAGAACGGTTTGCGTGACCTTGATGTAACCTGGCAGCCAAGGAGAGTGGACTGGAATGCACATGTGTGAACTATGATGACTTTACTATACTAGTCAGTGGGGGTGGTAGATGCTGTTGAGTGAGCACGTGTACTGCGTGGCCATCACATTCAAAATGAGTGCGTGAGTAGTGCAGTGAATCTGCATCAAATTTTGTGTTAAGCTTGAACATTCCTCCGTGGAAACCGTTTGCATGATTCAGAAGGATGCAGCTCTGGGCAACTGGTGATTGGCAGCTTCATCACTACAACATGCTCGTTCACACATCACATCTCATACAGGTTTTTTTTTTTTGTGAAATATCAAATCACCCAGGTGACTCAGCCCCCCTACAGCCCAGATTTGTAACTTCTGACTTTTCCCAAAACTAAAATCATCTTTGAAAGGGAAGAGATTTCAGACCATGGATGAGATTCAGGAAAATACGGTGGGGCAGCTGATGGCGATTGGGAGAACTGTGTGAGGTCCCAATGTGCCTACTTTGAAGGGGACTGAGGTGTCATTGTTCTATGTACAATGTTTCTTGTACCTTCCCCAAGAAATATCTCTATTTTTCACAGTACATGGCTGGACAGACCCATATACGTATGTGGTTCCTGGCCCAGAGCTCCTAAAACCCTTGTCATTTCCTGAGTGACAGGCATGAAAGGGGCATTTTGGTTATTAATGCTCGGTCTTGGTTCTCAGTTTCTAACATAGGAGCCTCTAAGACCCTTGGAAGCTCCAGAGTGTTGTCCTCTGTATGCTAATTAGATGACTGGTGGCTGGGGGCCACTAGGTGGTCTCAGGATGGGGGCTGGTCACCAGAAAGACCAAGGCATGAGGGAAGGGTTGGAACTTTTCGACCTACCCCCTAAACCAGGGAGATGACAGGGACTGGAGCTCGAGCTAATCACCACCAGCCAATGATTTAGTCAATTTTGCCTACCTTAGGAAACCTCCATTAAACCCCCTAGACTGTAGGGTTGCAAGAGCTCCCTGGTGGGCGAACAGATCAAAGCAAAGGGAAGGTGAGGAGCTCCACGCCCCTTCCTCCTCACCTTGCCCTGTGCACCTCCTCCATTTGACTGTTTCTGAGTTGTACCCTTCATCGCAAACCAGTCACAGTCGGTAAAGCATTTTCCTGAGTCCCATTCTGACATTATCAGACATGAGGAGGGGCTCACGGAAACCTCTTATTGAGAGCCGGTTGGTGAGAAGCATGAGCGGCCCAGACTTCTGACTGGTCTCTGAAGTGGGGGCAGCCTTGTGGGACAGAGCCCTTCACTGGTGGGATCTGATGGTAACCCCAGGCAGTTAGTGCCGAAATTAAATGAACTTCTAGGACACCTGGTTGACGACCAGAGATTTGGAGAATCGGTTGTTGGTGTTACACCTTTGGTGTAATGAGTGCTGTGAATAAAATAACTCAGAGGTGACTTCCTGGAGCCGATCCCTTGCCCCTTGGGTCCCAGGGTCCCTGCCGCATCCTGCCATCCCATGGGTAACTGACCTCAGGCCAGTCTGACGGTGAGACCCACTGACCGTACTTCACGCTGCCAGGCATGACCATAGCTGGCTCCCAACAGGAGGAGCAGCCTCGTCACGGCAGCATTGCCTGCCACCCAAGCTCTGCTTTGTTGACCTGATGGGTCTGAAATGTCAGCATGAGTCAAAACTTTCCATTCAACACCAGCTACCGCTTCTGACTGATGTGTCACGTTGGCCAGCTGCAGGACATGCTGGTGTCCACTGAATACATAAACACATGAAAATATTTACTCCGAAAGAGGACTCTGCTCTATTATCTTTGGTACAGAAACACAAGCAAATATTTCCATGGGTCATTATTAGTATACTTCTAACAGGTGTTGGACTGGAAGTCAAAACTCCGAAATTCCACTCCCTGCTCTAACTCCTATATAGAGCAGGTGGGCAAGCTCCTCCTCCCACCTCGACATGCTCACTTATACGGGTGTGGCCAGGCCTCTCCTGCCCACCAGCAATGGCATCAGCAAGAACTCGGATGTGAACACACTTTGTAAAGAGTTACACAAGGTGCCATGAAAATGTCTAAACTCTACCCAATCTATGCAAAAAAAGAAAGAAAGAAAGAAAGAGAAAAAGAAAAAGAAAAGAAAGGTCTCTCTACCATCCTATATGATATCCAAATATGGGAATAAAATGGCGGCCACACTGCACGATAAACAATTGGCAGTCTGGCCTCATGCTGCCCAACAGAGATATAATATGAGACACATACGTAATTTGGAATTTGCTAGTGGCCACATTTACTTCACTTAAACCAGTATCTCCAAAATACCATTTCAACATGAAACAAACAAAAATTGCTAACAAAATATTTTGCATCGATCTGTCCATGCTAAGTCTTTGAAATCTGGTGTGCATTTTACATTCCAACCCCACTGCCTTCGGACCAGCCATAAGCCACGTGCCCAGCAGCCACACCTGGCTAGTGGCCACGGTGCTGGACAGGGCTGACTTCAGACACAGCATCTGGCTGCATGCTTCGGGGGTGCCCATCAGTGAGCTTTCCTTCGGTGCCTCGCACCGTGTCTGGTAGGGAGTCCGGGCCCAATCAGCATGCATGCGATGCTTACGTGTGTGGACATAGCCTGTACCACGGAACATCTTCAAAATAAGAGTTGGAATCGGAGCTTTGAAAAGCATCAGATATGTGCTGATCTTTTTCTGTTCTCAAAACACAGAAGTCTTCGCTCACAGGCTGCCAAGAGGCAAGCTGCTGGTCAGGATGACATTCTAGGCGCGGAATCTACTGATGGAGTGAACATTTCTCCCCAAACCATCTTTAACCTGCCTTGCTACAGACTTGTGCTTGTCTCTAAAGTGGCCTCTGCTAAAAGCCCAGGGAGCCTGCTGGAAACAGATGAGCACTTGTCCCCGGGTCCCATGTTACTAAGAAATCATTTGCATGCTGTTCAGCGAATTCGGATAAAATCCGAGCCAAGAGATCTTGGCTGGGTTTCCAGGCCCCGCTCGTGCTCCGGGCTGCTATGACCACTGCTATTTATCCCCATTGACTCAGGCGGTGGAACAAGACAGACCCCCAATTAGAATCAGCATAAAAATGGAATCCCTTCCCCACGCTGACATGAAAATCGGTGTCCTCGGGGGCGAACTCAGAGGTAATCTGGCGGCCGCCTCCTTTGTTATGACAAGAGTTTATTTTATATGACTCTGACCTATGGCATCAACACACAGCTTCGGCTGGGGCTGCAATGATCCGTGACGCCACACACACCTGAACGCCTCGGAGCTCGGAGGCCGCCCGTGGGTCACCTGGGAAACCAAACTCACCACCCTTCATTCCAGAAAGCCACAGGCCTCCATCCTCAAAGCCACATTTACCCTAAAGGACCCCGTCTCCTTCCAGCCAGGCATGGCCAGGGGCAAACTCCAGGTGACGTGCACACACCCCCCTCTCTCTTCCTTTGGGACCGAGGGGCCCAACCGCAGGCGGCAAGTGCACAGAGCGAACGACACAGCCGAGAAGGCGGGCGCGGAGGAGAACAGACAGAGAACGCGGCGAGACACCAGCGTGCGGTTTGCTGTCTTATCGCAGCTGCCTATCTCTTTCTAGGACGAGTTCCCAGAGAAATTCCATTTTCATGACAAAAACCGGGCTCTTACGCCAGGGTAAAGGCTGCGGCGCTGTTATCATGGCCATTGTTGTTTCTGCGAAGGTCATCTCTGATGGTATGTCTGCGTGAGATAAATGGTTTCCTACACAGGCTTTTCTGCATCCTGCCGCTGGCTAGGCTTCCCCCGAGTCACCACTTCTGGGGCCTTGAGCGAAGCGGCTTCCTGGAAACCCCGCAAGAAGAGAGGGTACGGGTATTGTGATCAAGAGTGCCAAGCCCTCTATGGCGCCTGGGTTCGAGTCCCCGCTCAGCACCCAAAGCAGCCGTACTCAGTCCCCTCTGAGTACAGCCGCGCCCCTGATTGCTGTAAGAAATGACTGTATCCACATAGGCAGAACATTCGGAAAGTGTCTGGCACGGAGTGCACACCTGTGAACATCGGCTTTACCACAGGTAGAACCACAGTGTCCCCGAATGTTGCGCTGAGCACTGCGGATCCAGGATGGTCCACTCACAACCATATGGCTGAACTCCTATGGAAAACCTGGCTGGTTCTCCCTCCACAGTGTCTTTCCTGGGCGTGCCATCCCAGTGGGCCAGGGGCTCAGCCCATCCCTGGATGGTCACCTGCCACATCTGGCCTCCTGCTGTCCCCTCCGCCACCAACAAAAATCACTACCCTGCTGGCCATAGGCACTGGTTCTCGCTGCATGAAAGAGCAAATCGAAGTTCCTTGAGGAGACACTCAGGCCCCTGGGGAGTCAGCCTTGACTAAGTCCCCGGCTTTGTCTCTTTCCGTTTCACCCCATGTCCCCTGTGTTCTGGTCATGCCGACCTTTGTAGCATTCAGGTCAAACCCTTTATTACACTGTTTATTTGCACACGGTACCCTTTCCCACAATCCAAAGGGCAAGCTCCTACGTGTCCGTCTAGACCCAGGCCAAACGGCACCTCCTCTGGGAAGCCACCCTTCAGTTTCTCAGGACCAACTCCCTGGGTGGCAATAGTTCTGTTTGTGCATCTGTTTCCCCAGGAGACTGCCCTCGGCAAGGCCAGGGAACTGCACCCAGAAACGCCGCCGGCGAAGGGGTTGCCGAAGGAGCCAAGGAGCACAGTCGACCGTACAAAGGTTTCCAAGTGAAGCCACGAGGCAGATGTTCAGAGCAAAGGGAGTGCAGGCAGCTCCTTCAGGTCCTGCAGCAGGATGGGCCGCTATTCAAAATATGCGAACAATGCCGCTTTGCGCGGGAGGGTAATTTAGATACAGCAATACAGCACAACCTCCCCCAGAAACACCAATATCCATACCCACTAAGTCCTGTTCCTATTAATTCTCTGCTTGGGAAAAAAAAAGTGAGGTAGGGGAAGAAATAGAACAAGTAAGCAGGTGCCATTTAAAGTCTCTTAGCCTCATTTTATTTTATTATTGTATTATTTTATTTACACTATGATTGCTTTGCTTCCTCTATAACCTTATTGTGGAATGAGTCATTTCACCAAAGTGGATTTTTCAGATAACTGTAGCTGGAACATAAAAAAAAAAAAAAATTTAACTATTTGCAATGGAGACATCTCCGAAACCTATCACCCTCTCTGCCTGAGCTCTTCAACGCTTCCCCTGGAAAGCCACCCAGTCCCGACGAGTCAGCACCATCATTAGGACTAAGGAAGATGGTCCCGTGGTGACCTCAGGGCTGGTGATGTCTTCATCGCTGTCTGCCCCACGCAGAGGGGCCTCCGATGGCTGTGTGTCTTAGTTCCTGAACTGACTTTAATAGCATTTTTATCTTCTTCCTTACAACCAGACTCTTAATAATAATTTCTCTAAGAATTTTCAGGCCTCTACTGCTGACTCAGTACTAGCTTACTGTATTTAGTGTTTCCGTTACCTGGGAAAAAATGATAACTCCTTTTGTAAGAAACCGTATTTCTTTTTTTTAACAAATTGGATGGGAAATTCTTCAGCCTCAAAGGAAATGAAACTCTGACCCAGGCTACCACAAGGACAAACCTAGAGGATGTCATGCCAAGTGAAGTAAGCCGGACACAAAAGGACAGATACCGCACGGTTCCACCACGAGGCACCAGGAGCAGCCAAATTCCTAAAGACGGAGCGTGGAGCAGCGGTTCCCGGGCACTGGGAGCTGGAGGGGATGGGGAGTTGCTGTTTTCTGGGGACAGAGGGTCGGTTTGGGGTGAGGGAGAAGTTCTGGAGGTGGGGGGAAGCAACGGTTGCCCTTCACGCCGCTGCACTGTGCATTTAAAAATGGTTAAAATGGTCAAGTTTATGTTATGTATATGTTACCACTGCATACAGAACCTTTTAAAAAAGCAAACCTGTTGAGAGCGATGTGCAAGCTCTTATGAGTCAGGGTGTGACCTCTAGCCTGTGAACTTTTGTGACATCTTTCCGCCCAGCAAGGCCTGAAGTGACTTCCTAGTTCCAAGTTGTGGTTAGGATCATCGTACTTGCTAAACGGAGACCTCAAAGGTATTGACGGAATAAAGGCCTTTTCTTCCCAAATCACAGCACAGGTGACACACACAGGTGCGCTTCGCCTCCACGTGGACATTATACACAATCTCAGGGAGAACTGGGGCGGAGAAAGGGCGAGCTTTCTCCTCTTTGCACCGGAAACCAGGGAGCCCGTCCTGGGCAGGGACCGCACACCTCCCCTGCTGTCCCCGAGATCAGTCCCTATAACTAAGCAGTCACATATAAAGCCGTTAAAGAACAAAGATCCTAATTATCTGAAGCCATTAGGATTTTAAGGATTTCTAAAAATACATAAAGCAGGCTTTTAAATATTATACTGTTGCCTTAGAGAGTATAAATTGGACATTTTAGATTATATTGGACCAAAACTTTTAAAGCAGTCTGGTCCATAAAAGGGAGAGGAAATAGCTGGGGGGCGTGTTCAGTTCCACAAACGCAGAGCCCAGGGTTTGGGGAACCTGGTGTTGAACTCTGTCTCACTTAATGAAAGGTTACTATTGTCTCTCTGCCTGAATAATAATTTCCCTTCCTTTTTTGCTTCCTTACGAAATACCGTGCAGTTCTACTCCCAAAGTTATAATATGTTGGGCCTGGGAGAAAAGTTTAATTTTTTATTTATGCATGCTTTATTAAACAAAGCCCTTACGGCAGCAATTCTTTTCCTTCTGAATTTGAGTTCCTTATTCAGTGCATGAACTTCAAATTAGTTACATATTCAATCTATACCTGCGTGATAACACAGAGAGATACAGAAATTAATGAGAAAGCAGGGGGGGGAAAAGAGAGAGAGAGAGAGAAAAGTTTAATAAGGAGCCTAAGTAAGACTTTCCTATCTTGTCAGGAGTTCACGTTTAAGTTTCTTTAAGAAAGTAGTTTCCTGGCTGATCGCGAAACTCCCTGAGCCCCCGCAGATCAACACATCAGCATCCTGTTGAAATGTTATTATGGAAACACTGTGGTGTTCTAAGCCAAACGTATCCAAATTAAACTGAGGGGATGGAAATAACTCTCCCTTGATACAGTCGGGTGGCTAAAGGTGGGTTTGTTTATGAGCAGAATAAAATTTACAGCTAGATATAAAAACAGACACATCATCATCTTGTAAACTTGAGTAACATGTCATTCCACTTCTGCCCTCTGAAAAAAAACACACTCAGGTCATGCCTAAAATAAGAACAGCCGAGGGCTGAGCATCGCACCCCAGGTGGAACCGCAGACTTTCCCGCCTTTTGATTAAGGCATGAGGCTTGTGAAAATTGGACAGTGAGGTCATTTCTCCCGAACCAGGAGCACACGGTGGATGTCATTCCCACACACGCACACTCGAGCACGCCAACCTCCCTCCCGGAGAGCTTCTGAATCGGGTATCTGGTCTTGGTATGAAGCAGTTTTTACTACTTGTTTTTCAAAGGCTATTTATGGAGCCGAAGAGGAGAGAGACAGAAACGAAATGGTGCCCTCTCTTCTTTTAAACTATAAAAGCTTAAAAAAAAAAAAAAAAAAAAAAAAAACCACCTCCCACTTAGTAAAAGAAAGACAGCTAATTGGCTTTCTAAAGAGATGCAAAAAAGAAACCCCAAAGTCACATGCATCAGATTGTGACATTCGGTAGGTTTCTGTTTTACATTTTTTAAATTTCTTTAAATTTCAGAGGACATCGATTATCACTCGGATGGACTGAAAAAGGATCTGGTGTTGCCTCTTAGGAGGCAGAGTCACTTGACTTTGCAGAACCTCTGTTTCCTCATCTGTAATTCCACTTCTACCTTCAGGGGAGGTTACTGGGGTTAAACAGTCTCCTGCCCATAAAAGTGTCGTCCCCAGAGTCTGGCACACATCGGGGTGCAGACGTGCTTGTTTCCTTCCTTCCTCGTGCCTTCCATGACTGTGGCCAGTGGCTGGGCCGCGGCAGATGACAATGGGGAAACTGACGGGGTCGGCGGGGATACGGGGAAAGTGCCCCAGAGGTTTTAGCCAGAAACGGCAGAAGTCTTTCAGTCTATCCTGTGCCCTGTAGCCCATTTAAAACTGAGGTACAGGCTGTGTCATAGCAACACGTATATTGCCTTGCAAGGTGGAACTGTTTCCAGCTGTTAATTTTTAGAAAGCCATTCAGTCTCCTCTGTGTAAACTGCAAACAGGACCAGACGAACCTCAAAGGCTAACTTAAGGTAAAGCACTCGTGTATCAATCCGTTCTGTTTCTGTTACATTTTAGTCCTCATTGTATATTGTCAATTATTTGCCTGTCTACTGTTCCGACTTCCTCACAACGTGGGAATCAGGAACGGTCTAGACTAGCGATTTTCAGCCAGGGTGGAGCAAGAATTTTTGAAACATGCAACACCTGATGATTCAGTCAGGGGCACCGACCCCTTTTCCATTAGATCGTCAAGAAAATGACAACAGCCAACACAACAGTAGCCACCTGGTGTAAATGAGTCAAAATTATACCCATTTTTTTTGTCAGATTGGCAAAAATATATTTTTTGGCATACCACAGAATGTCAGTAATTAAGTGTACGTGTGCCATGACATGAAAAAGGTTGGAAATTGCTGGTACAGACAGTCCCTGGCTGTCATTTTTGTTTCCGTTATAGCTCCAGCACTGTTATAAATATTTTTTGAATGAAAGAGAACTTGAACCAACATAGCCACATGCCCTTGAGACACTGGAAATACTACTTGGGGAAGCCTCCACCCTTTTCCAAGTTCAGTAAGCACTCCACTAGCCAAATTCATTTTGGTTACCTAAAGAGAGGAGCCCAATTTTAAAAGTAAATGAAAATGTGGGTTGCTACCTGGAGACCAACCATCAAAAACGATCGTCCACGTTCATACAACTCCACCTGTCCCCCGATGAAAGGGGCTGTTTTCCGGAACTGTCACGCGGAGCTTTGGAGAATGCTCATACCCATCACACTGCCGTCCCTACCGAGGCATCCAAGGCCAAGCCCACTGCCTGCCTCGCACGCACCCCCATGGGGTCTTGAGTGAACGGGTAGGAATGAAACGAGGACAAGCAGGTGGGGGCCCCTCTGCAGCAAACACAAAACACACTTCAAAAACAAACTCAGAGAAGGAGCAATAACCTGAAAGAAAAGACATTGCAATTTCCTGACAATCTTTAGATAAGAAGCAGGAGAGGATACATTTTTTAAAAAATAGATACACTTGATTCAGTTTCTGTCTCGGAATCTGGTGCCCTTAGGAAAACGCATCCTGAGAGGCGAATACAAGCTTTTCTGGACTTGCTGGCTCTCACGTGGCTTTGTTAGGCAAAGCTTTCTCTTCACGTGGGAAATAAACAAATAGCAGTAAGGGTGTGGGGGGAGGAAGGCAGAGAGAAGTGGGAATATAATACCTGCCTTGCCTAGGGTTTGCCTCGAAGATTAAATGGGTCAGTAGATATGAAACACCTCTGGACACTTTAAAAGCCTACCTAATATCTAGCTGTTGAAATTTTTTCACCTGGAGAAAGACTCCATGAAAACTGCTTTTCGTAATTGAATTCATTCTCCAAATACACTTTCATTAACTAGTTGTTAATGAAGATTTAATACAATGTGAATGCCAACAAAGTTTTTTTCCACCAGGCAGTGTTAATTTAAGGGAATGGGAAAAAAGGGGGAAAAAACAACCTCATATATAACTGCACCAATGACCATATTCTTTTCAAAAGGATCATAGAAAGAGACCACTGAAATTGCAGAAGAAATGAGCAATGATTTGAAGCATTGGGTCAATCACAACTGCCCCCAGATATCTCCATCCTGGCCCTAATCACTGCCCGAAGCCATTGATTTCTTGCTGTCCCTACTCCATCCCTCCAGGTCAAGCACAGTGACTTTCTGAGCTAAGTTCTCCCCAGTCTCATGAACTGAATGAAGTGGAGCCAGCATGACCTTGCTGGAGCAAAGCCGTCCCTGGTGGTCCAGGTCCAGCATCGCCTCGCTGGTCTGGTCTCCTCCCTCCAGCCAGGCTGGCCCTTCGGTTCCTGCAGCTCATCAGGTGCTCTCAGGCCTCTGGCCTTTGTTCTCAGTGTTCCGTTTGGTCCTCCTTCCCATTCCTCCACGTTAAGGCCAGCTCATCCTCCAGGCTTCAGCCCCTTTCCCTGGGAAGACATCCTTGACTCTCATAAATGCCCCTCCTGTGGCTGCATTTCTTCTCTCCCAGCTCTGCCCTTGCTTGACTGTACCTGCCGTTTAACGATCCTCACTGCCCCCCACCGCCCCCAGAGTGTAGGCCATGTCTGCCCGGTTCCCACTTCCCACTTCCCACGGGTCTGGCCTACGGCACGTACTCAACTAAAAAAAAAATGTGTGGGATTAATGACTAACTGATCCCCTGTCTGCTTTAATAGTATGACCCAGCCCCCCACCTCAAACAATTATTCCCTAGAAAACAGAGATGCAAGTGGGTCTTTAATAGGAAGAAGGAGGACATCCTTTCTAATGTTGTGCCGAGCCAAATAAGCAGAGAAGTTTGAAGGTAGAGTCAAGCGTCTCAACTCTGATTAAATATCCCCAAAGTCTCCACCTTTTCAACCTTCTAATTTACTCATTGGTCATGCCCTTGCGGTATTCCTTCCAAAGGTATTTTCAAATTCCACTTGACGTGTACTTTCATCAGTTAATTTTTAATTGAGCCAAATATTAAATGCGCACATTAACCAGACAAAGCATGTTTAGCTACTGATCTGCCGTGACGGCCTGTGTTATTCTCACACACAGGCCAAGCATGAAATAGAAAACTAATAACCCCTTAAGTGTATTCTCAAAGTATCATTTATGGGAAAGAAAACTACATTCAAAGGAAACTTGTGCAATGGCTGTCATTTTTTTTTTTTTCCCTGAGCCGCAAGCTGTTACAAAGCTGGGAAGCTCATTTTCTCACGGATACGGACAAGCTCAAGAGTCCCACTGTCACTGGATGCATTCATTAAGAAGGAATCTGGCAGCAGCGCAGGGGACGGATACTTTGGAAAACAGGCCAATTATCTGGGTGTCCTTTATAATTTGAAGTTTCTGAATTCACTCCTAGATAAGCCGCTTGAAGAGGGTCTGGCAATGGTAACACGGCGCACAGACGGCCACCGCGGAAATGACAGGGAGGAAGGGAGGATGGGGAGAAGAGAAAATTTGCTTGTGGTTTCATTCATGGGGACAAATCTGTAAGCTGACACATCCCTCTTCTTAAAAAGTCCCTAGAGCAGTATGGTCAAGCTTCATTACAAGTAAACAAATCATACCGTCTTTTTCAAACAGATGACAAATGGGGAGTAATAAGGCTCTGAGTTTGCTTCATGCCAGGGACGAGGAGTCTCAGAACACAAATTCCACCAGTTCGCAAACCACAGACAGGCTGCGATGCCCACGTCACTGAGAACAGAGAGCTTGGCCCCAAGCCGCCTGGCCAGTGGTTTTTATCCCTGACACCCCTGGTGGTCCTCTTGTCGTTGGGCGACATCTGGGGAGACAAAATCTCGGGTCTTCTCACCTCGGGGAACAGTGAGCTGTACGGTTACACCTTCAATTGGCTGCCTGTTTTCATGGGAGCCAGAGGACCGTTTACCCTCATGACTTTCCCGCCATGGTTCTTTCATATTTGAGCTAACACGCAGCTCAGAGGCAAAGCCCACCTTGTTCCCGGTGGACAAACCTTGGACAAGCCCTGATTTCTTTAACAGTAAGGGGATGGATAATCTCAAACATCAAGACTTTCACAGCCTGGACAGGGCTTGACATATGAAACATGAGGACCAAGAGCACCTATGCACATGTATTAAGATTGTATGTATTCTTTGTGCAAACAAGACATATGCAACAGTCAGCAGGCTGGTGTCTAATATTAGCATTGAGGACCAATAAAAGTTGAATGTTTACTATCAAGCAAAATCTGGGTGATTTCTCTTCAGGTATGAATGACATACCTTTCCAATTCAGTGATGAAGGATGAAGTTCAAAGAGTTAATAGGCATTTTTCTTTTTTCATTTCTATTAAATATTAACAGATCTGTGGGATGGGACATTCGGCGCATGAGCGCACTATACTAAGGCGAGCAGAAAATGCCAGCTGGGTTAGAATGAGTTAAATGCCCCAAATGCCTCTCACTTAATCACTTTATTAGTTTGTTAATTCAATAAACAATCAATGTGTGTGCACCACTAGCTATTATTCTAGGTGCCGGACACATTTAACAGGGGAAATATTTTACTAAATGAGGAGGGCCCGGTGAAGGAGAACACCTTGACTGTATAAGCCTGCAAAATGGAGGATACTATTAGGATATCGGAACACTAATTTCACTCAGGTTGAATTATTTTTTAAGTAGGCAACCTGGCAGTGGGAACGCAGCCTTTGAACAGTAAAACTCTGAGTTAGTCATCTTCAGCCAATCGAGAGAACTCTACAGAGAACTTATGGGGAAAGACAGTGTGGGGAAAGCAGAGAAAAAAGAAGACAGAATCCGCAGCGGCTTCTGGGACTACTTTGGGACTTGAAAGAGAAAATGGGAAATCCCCATGGTTTGGGGGGAATGGATATTGTACTCTAACCAAAACTTCTCTCTTGAGCTCCAAATCCTTAAGGCCAATTGCCAGTGGGCATTTCCACTTGGATATCCTACTGGAGGCTCAAGTTGAAAATGTCCAAAATTAATTTCATCACATTTACCCCACAAAATAGTAACTGTTCTTATCTTTGCCTTCTCTCTTAAGAACAATATCATTTTTTGAACCAGCTGGGCTTCGAACTTGAGTCCTTCGCTTCCTCCTGTCCCTCATTCCTCTCATCCAATCTGTTGTCAGTTCTTGAGTTTGACTTTACCATGCCCTACATGTGTCTTGTCTTTTCCATTTCCCACTCCACCACCATGATTCAAACCTCCTACCTGGTCTCCCAGTCTCTAGCATTCGTCATTGTCAATCTTCTGCAAGTCCACAGATGTCTCAGAACACCTTCAATATCCTTTTAATGGCTAACAAGTTCAATACAAACCAATGGACTTAGGAACCAGGCTTAAGTTATGAGAGACCCAACTCTTTCCAATTCGCCAAACGTGCCTCATACATTTTTGCCTGCTTTGACTCCTCTGCTCCAGTAACTTCAAGTGCCCTCTCTCCCCATCTCCTGCCTACCATCTCTGGCATGAAATTCTTCCAGATCCCCTTCCAACTGGACCAGATCTCTCCATTCACTAAGGGGTGTCAACTGCACAGCAGTTTCTGTGTGGACTTAGTCTCACTACTGGTTGGTAAGTTCCTTGAAGGCAAAGGTTATGTCTTACACTTGTTTTACTCAACTGAAGCCCCAGGCACAGAGCTTTGTACATAGTAGGCTCTCAATAAATGGTTCTTCAGGGAAAAAGGTTAGTGTGCATGCCATCTCAAATAAGATCCTACAAACCTTTCGCTTTTCATCGCTGTCCTGGTGACTAGGAACTTGGGGTTAAGTTTTGCTCATTTTCCTTGATTAAGACTTCTGCAAGTCCTTTTCTTCTTATCCTGTCACTTTAATAGTAAGTGCCTCTGCTGCATCGTACTTATAATTTGGTTATGAAATAGCTCAAAATCACCTCTAAAAGTTTTCAGTGTTAAAAAGGAAAGATAGACAGAGAGAGACAGAGAGATGCTGGCTGGAATTCATCATGGAAATGGCTCAGAGACAGTCCTGAAATTTTAGACTCGGAAGTGCCAACTGGCAAACTTTATGAACTTTTTTTTTCAGAGATAAAAAATCAATATCTAAAGCTGATGATATAATTTGTAATTAATTTTATTCCTATCCTAATTGCCAGAAGGTAATATATGTTGCAAATAGGCATTGAATGAACAGCCCTAAGTATTTATCCCGTATTCTCTTAGAACATTCTCATGCAGCTGAGTGGAACACTTGGCTGCAATTCAACTTCAGAGATAATGCATAGAGAAAGCATTCATCATGTTATAAAGTGGAAGAAATCTCAGTGCTGCTGAAGAAGAGTTGGAACAAGTCAAGTCAATCGACCACATTGATGATCCCTTGTTTGGCACTCTAAGCGTTACCTCTCCATTCTCTTTCGAAGCTTAAGACAAGACGTTTAAAGTGGAGAAATGCAGTAATTGGAACTGTTGCAAGAAAGAGGTGTTGGTTTAAGGGGTAAAAATCTCCCCTGGAAATTTGAAACTTCTCTTAACTAGAAATGCAATAGAGCTGTATCCCTGAAGTTCCGAAGGCAAAACCAGGGGAAGCATGGAAATACCAATTTTCCAAATAAAAGGTTTCCCAGTGAAGTGTGCAACATCTCAGAGATAGATTCTACTGTGAACCTTCTGGCAGAATCTGCCAGTTGCTCAAGCAAGTCACCCAAGCAGCTCTTAGCATCCTGCTACAAATGGTCACCCCAGCATGTCAGGGAGATTCCCTTTCGAACATGTTGAAGAGGGTGTTTGGGGAAGTGTCTTTAGTCTGTTATTTTAGTTAACTTTAGTAATTCAAAACTGATCGAAGGCTACAGCATAGCCCCCACTCTAATTTCCCACGGCAGAGATCAGAGCCAGGAAAAATCCCGCCGGTAGATCCTATCTCTTCCCTGCACAGGATTGGAACTTACAGTCTAGAGGAAACGCCTTGTCTCTGTGAAGAGAGAAGTCTGCTTTGCCCTGCTGCCTCTAGCAAGACTGGAGTGGGAGCTACTTCTAGCTTCAGTCAGACCCTTTCCTGCTGCCTCTTGCTGGTGTCCAGGCACAAGGCTCATTCTTCAGGTGAACGCGACCCTTCACGTGTTGGAACGGAACAAGGAGCCCCACCTAGGAATGAGGTCTGTCTGTGGTGGGACCAGGGGCGGGTAGAGGACAGTCAGTGTGGGGGTGAGGTGGGGTCCCTATAAGAAAGCCCACAAGGCCTTGGAGAGAGAGAAATAACCAATCTTCATTCTCTCTGAAGGACAGCTGGCTTTATGTTTTTGTCTGGCAAACAGAAAGCAGAGAAATCATGTTAGCACTACAGAACTGAGTGTGGATCAGAACAAGAGACGACCGCAGCGATACTTTTAAAAATGCAAACGGCTTTGTTGTAATTTCAAAAGTTTTACAATCTCCATTTAAACAGAGGGGACCAGGAGGGCAAGAAGCTAGATGCTGAACACCTGCTCTTTGGGAACACAAATCACGGCGGGCTGGGACTTTCTGTAAATAGCATTTTGGAAGAGGAGCTTCTTGATGAACAGAAGAGAACTATAACCTAAAACCAAAACAAAACACAGGCTTTGTTTTTCTTCCCTAATCCAAAGAAGAACCCTTGTTCTGGTTCAAAATCTACTTGTATTTTTCTGCATGCAAGAATTCTTTAAGGAAGACAGTTCTTCAAAGGAAGCTATTCCAATCATCCTAACCAGAGCCTTGATGGTCTTTTACTTAAAAAGAACTAATGAAATACTTTAAGAAGGGCAGACGAGTGTTTTTTAAGTCTTCTTAATGTGTAGAAAGAGCACTTAATGGGTAAATATTTAACAAGGGAACTCCCCTTACCTTTCAGTTCTCCTACACATATATCTTGTTATACAGGATTTCAAAATTTATCTACATTTCTCCTCCTATGTAAATCAGGCCTCATGCTGAAGTGAACAGCCATGATTAGAAATAACTTTCTCAGACAAAGACCCATGTGTACCCAAAAGAGCATACACTGACTTTTCTTCTTTTCCCTCTGAAGTCTAGGATTGTGCCCAGCAGCCTGCGTGGCAACTACGAGTGCACTGAGACACCCAGCATGAGCCTGCGAGGTCACCCAGGAGAGGGGCAAGGCTTTCCTTCCTGCACCCCAAACTCACCCAGGGCACACAGAAGACTCATGATCACGTCTGCCAAGTAACGTCTCAGTCCTTGGCTGATTTTCATCGGCAGTTGACATCTATGTGATTGTGTTTGAATCAAACCAAGAGGGATAAAAGAGAGGCTTCCCAGGGAAGGAAAAGTCACTGAGTGGTCTCTGTAGGGAGCAGGGGGGAAAGGGTGACCAGCTTTGGAGGTTACTGCTATCCCTGAATAAGGTGATATTAGATTACCTTAAAAAGGTTTAACAGAACCTTTGAACCTCAAATACAATATATCTCTGGGGGAAAAACCTTTCTACCTGCGCACTACAAAGACAGCGTTGTGTTTCTAGCATGAACACGTTTCAGCTGAACCCCTGCTTTGCCAAACGATTGCAGAGACGTGATGGGCCACCTCAGAAACGGGTGTGGGTGTGCTGAGTGGGAGAGACCACTCTTAATAACAGCACCCACACACCTGCTTTATGAGTGGTTTATCATTCCTCCAAAAAGCTGGCTAGGACTGGGAGTAGAGATAAGGAAAAACTGTAAGAGTCTGGCTTAAAAAAACAAAACAAAACAAAACAAAACAAATCTGTGGCTTTTTGTTACCAGGTGTGCTATGTGGCCTAATGACATTTAAGCAATCTGAAATGTACCCGTCCAATCAAGGATTGCTAATGAGACCAATCAGTTCTCACTAGAAAGCACAGCTAAAAGTAACAGGAGGTGTATAAGCAAGCCGTGTTTTCCACAGACGTGAAATAGCCACCACGGCCCTGAAACAGAAAAGAGAACTGAGCGAACTATAACATTTTACAAAGGTCCAGAAATGTAATTACTCAACAGCACATGACTGCAAACTCTGCGAGCAATCGTGTGTTTTTTCCCTACAAAATGAATTATTGAAAGGGGTCATGTGGTAATGTTAGCAGGCAGATGCACTTTCCCAAGGAAAGTTCATCACTAAATATATTATTTAAGACTGGATCATCTTCGGGCTATTTTTAATCTTATCCTGTTGCTGCCAAAATTGGCCATTAGCCGCCGATACTCAGCCCCTGGAAAAATGACGCTGTTCCGTGTGTTGTGTATGCAGGCATGGGAATGGTGCTGCTTTCCAGTTCATCAAATGTTTTGGTACAGAAAAGAGAAATTGCTTGTTGACCAGCTAATAAAAAGGAAGCTACCTCTACGAGATGCGGAGAAGTAAGTTTCTGTCTTCCGAAACCACAAAGACCAGAAGACCAAAAGACCACCCCCCCACCACCAAAAAAAAGGCCTGCTACCATCTCATCAGCAGAACGAAGCCAGTCAGCCAGCCCTCTGGTTCCTTCAGCCATCCCCACCTCGCTCTCTTCTAAAGCATGAAAGTAAATATCACGTTTCTCAGTTTGGAGGGTGCTATCCATTTTCACTCACCATCAACTTGCCCGGGTCTCAGCCCTTTGCTCGCAAGAGCTCCTTATTCTTGAAGCAGCACCGGGGCCACTGAACCCATCTACAGAATCTAAACTGTGTTACAAGGGGATAAAACAATAACTAACAAAGAGATGAAAAGAACTAAATCTCCCGCCTCTCACTGAAGCAGGAAAGCGGTCTTACTTGAATGGGCGATGCCAACACACCCTGCGTAACTACCATCAAAAACAGTGCGGAGAAGACGGAGCTTGTCATCATCATGGACCTCCTGCCAACTTATTTCCTTCCAACTTATTTTCCCCGAGGGTTAATAGTACGGACCTCTGGAGCCACTGCAAAGGGACCCTGGAGGATGCATCCCAGACTGTCCATCTTTATCAAAGATGTCCCCAGAACAGTAGTAGATGGTGCATCTCTCATTCCAATGTGCACACAAACTCCCGTACAGCGTGCGAACCACAGGCTCTGACTCCGTAGCTCTGGGGTGGGAACTGAGATTCTGAATCTCTGAGATGCTCCCAGGCGACGCCCACGCTACTGAACCGTGAACCACACTGTGACCAGCAGGGCTTGGACATTCCCTGAGACTGCTGCCGTCCATCTGCTCCCCTCCGCCCTGCCTCTCTGTCGATGCCACACAGCGCCTTATTCAGAGTTAGGGACAAAGGCACATCCCACTCTACACCCAATTTCTCCTTTAGTCTTTCTTTAATTTGTAGGGTTCTGGGACCATCTCTCAAACGTCTCTCATTCCAAGGCCCTGCTTTCTCCAAATTATGGAACACGGAATGCAAACAGTTTCCTTGGCCTCAAGTGCTTCTGATTTTGCATCAGCAGCAGCAAAGAAAAACTGTGACTTCGAGTCTAAAGCCTCCACTAGTAGCCGTTCAACAGACAAGTTGATCCACTGAGTCCTGGATCCAGCGCAAGTCGCTGCCAAATGTCAAAAGAATGTGCTGGCTCTTTTCTGAAAGTTTATTATGGTTATTAAGCGTGCTTTACACTGTAAGATGCAACATGTTATTAGAGATGCAACCCCGAGAGATGCAAATGTGGAGGAAAACCTGCCTGTATGTCAGATGCCTAAAACCAAAACTTGGATTAGTGATGCACATTTGACAGAATGGGTATATCATTGCTACCACTTTTATTCCAACACGTCCAAACTTTGACTGCATTTCCTGATATATACTTTTTGCCAGATTTCCATTTACCTACCGGGTCATTCATCTATATGTTGCTCTGAAAACTCCACATTTTACCATCAGCCATTTGTACTTCCCTCTGATTTATTCTTCCTATAATAGGTTTTGTCAAACTTTTTTTTATCGTGTTCTATGGTATGTCGCTGTGGTCTGGTATCATAAAATGTAGCTTCTGCGTTTATTAACCTCAGATACCTGTTGACCGCAAAGATGTGCTCTACAACAAAAACTCTATTTTGAAAGGAGGAAACGTGAGCCTTCACTTAAAAAGAACGCTCAACTGCATGAGATTACTACAACTCAACAACAAAGATCAAAGTTACATCTTAATTTCCATCCTAAACAAGTGCCTGTTTCCCATCTTTTCATGAAGTTACTTGACAGATGACAGTTACCACCTTAGCTTTCTGTCAACTAGAAAGATGTTTTTTAGATCTTTTACTTTTCATAAAAATATGAAATAGTAAAACTGTTCAATCAGTTTTACTTTGGCTTTAAAATGACCATTTCAGAGTCTGGAAGTCCCTACCTCTTTGGCTATGGTGGTTAAAAATAAAACCATCTACTGAACCAAACATTTAACAAAAATATTCTTTCTGCTCTTTGGTGAATTCTTCCAGAATTCCTAAAGATCTGATAATATAGCATCTCAAAAAAAAAAAAAAAAACCCAAAACAAACAATTTACAAGGAGCATTAGAAAGTAGAGATTTAAATGCAGGGGTGGGTGTGGGGGTGGGTGAGTATTTTAGTCAACTTCACTTTTAAACATTGAAGGGCAGCATGAACACTTTTGTCAGCTTTGGTCAAGTAGGATCAGATACTCATGTCAGCCATATACTCTTCTCGGCTTTCTCTCTTTGTGGACCCTTAACATCAACACACTTTGTAAACTGTAGTCAAATACGGAACATGCTTCTTGAGACTGAATCCACCGGTAATCATTTCTAGGCTTTTTGCTCCTGTTAGGTCCTATGAAATAATTACATTAGTAATTCCCCCTAGAGACCATAAAAGGAAGCCCTGAACTGATTCCTTTTTCAAAGGCAATTCGGCAACTTAAAACAAAAAGTCCAAAGCAAATTTCAGACAAGAATTGTTCCTCTTGTACTCGTTCATTAATTAGCAATTTCAGAATAAGGTGTAGGTCTCAATTATAATGCTTCTCCTCCCCCAGAGGATCACATGCAAACACAAAGACCTTTATGGTGGCATGACAGAAGCTCTAGCCAACACACTCCCGGAAAAAAACCATCTCACAGATGCTCCTCAAAACTACAGACATCAATCACTTCAGCTAAACGCAGAGCACCAGAGGATTCACAGCTAAGAAACAGTTCTTCTATGCTTCTTGCAGGGGCTGTAGGCTCAAGTCTGCTCAGCCCAGGAACCAGATGATGCGGGTCTAGGGGGGTGAAAACTCAAAGACACTACAATTCCAGTGAACTTGAAGATCGTACACCAGTTATAGAAATAGAACATGAAGTTCAAAGCCAATGCAAATTCTGTCACTGATGAGGCAAACTAAGGCATCCGCAGCTGAATGTCCTTCCAAGTCACTTGGCCACGCCCACTGGGAATGTGGCACGCCCTGCAGGCTGGGGACCCTGGGCTCTTGGAAAGTGGACTCCCCTCTTCAAAAACACAGCCACGCTTTCCAGGGACAGGGGCCACCTCAGCTGTCCTCTTGGGGTAGATTTCACCGAGGGAGTCAGGAAAAAACTTGCCCCTGGGTCCTTGGACGCAGTCTGTTCTTCTAATTGGGTGCTTCTCAAGTTTTAGTACAAAGAAGAAACCCCCAGGGAGTTTGCGTAGGATGCGGATTGCCAGGACCCAACCCGGCTCTCCCATTTCCACAAGCTACACAGGCCATCGAACCGTGGTGGTGGGGTTCCTTGGACCCCCGCGGTTGGGGGACCCTAGAAGGGTACCATTTATCCCGACATCGTACTGGATAGCAAATGCTGGGTCTTTGAACCTCAACGGCTGGCAAGCAAGGAAAACACTTTGGGTGGCAAGGAACGATCCCAGTAGGGTTGGCGGGAAGAGTTTCGTACCAGGGAAGAGGGTGGGAAGCAACAAGCCCGAGCTTCCTTCCCCGGCTCATGAACCGGCCCTTGGCCCGGGAGCCCACCCACACTCCAGCCACCGCGTCTCAGACCTGAGACTCCATCCCAGACTCACGTTCAACCAGACATGCACCTACCCAGCCTCCGTTATCCTGGATCCAGGTGTGCAGGTGCCGGTTCAGGTACTCTGTCATCCACAGGGCGATGTTGTCCACCAGGGGCGACATCTCCCGGTTGACGCTCTCCACACACATGACCCCACCGAATTCAAAGAAGGCCACAATCCTCCCCCAGTTCACCCCATCCCTGAAGAGCTCCTCCACCACCGTGGCAAAGCGTCCCCTCGCGGTGAAGGGCGTCAGGTGCAGCTGGCTGGACATCTCGGCGAAGTCGCGGCGGTAGCGACGGGAGAAGTCGTCGCCGGCCTGGCGCAGGGTCAGGTGGACCACGGGTGGCACAGGGCTGAGCGCAGGCCCCGCGGCGGCGGCGGCGGCGGGGGCGGCGGGGGGCGGCGGCGAGGTCCTGGCGGGCGCGGGGGTGCGCCCCGGCTGGGAGGAGAAGATGCCCGGCGCGGGGGTGGCCCCCGGGGCTGCGGCGCTTGCGTCTCCGGCATCCCACTCGTAGCCCCTCTGCGACAGCTTATAGTGGATGTACTTCATCACTATCTCCCGGTTATCATACCCTGTTCTCCCGGCGTGCGCCATCCTTCCCCCGAGGAAAAGCCGAGGAAAAGCAGCCGACAGCACCTCTCGCCCCCGCTCCCGCCCCACGGCCCCGAAAGAAAGAAGAATAGTTATAATCCAGCGATTTTATTGGATGTGCTTTGCATTCTTGGATGAGGGGGTGTCTTCAGTCACGCGGAACACTTGATCCTGGTGTTTCCCTTTTGGCATGAGATGCAGGAAATTTCTATTTCAATTCCTTTCGGGTCTTTATTTCATGAGGCACATTGTTATTAATTATTGTCAATATCAATTTACTTCCTCTACGACCCTGGAAGGTTAGGGAGAAAAGAAAAAAACCACCGAAAAGTCAAAATCAGGTGCATCTTCCTTCACGTTCTGGGTGAAAGCGGGGCACACACACTACAATCACACGGCTAAAATCAGGTATGAAACTGCCTGGAAATTAAACTCACCCGAATGCACTTAAAGTTAAAATCCCAAATGTTTCTATTAAAAGTTACATTAAACCAATTTCCTGTGCAAAGAACTTACGTGTGTTTTTTAAGGGCAGCATGGTCCTCTGTCAAGTTTCCCCTTTTGTGAAAACAAAACGAACGCATAAGGCAAAGACCCCATCGATCTTCAGAACTCCCCGGCGAGAGCGGCGGCGAAACTTCCAAATGAATCGGGAGTTGGGGGCGCGTGGGGAGCGGCAAAGACGGGAACTGGCAGACGGATTCTGAGGCTTCTCCTTCACAGAAATGTCAATCCGCAGGAATCCCAACCGGAGGTCTCCAGAGCACGAGGAAGAAAAAAGGTGGGGGCAGCGGTGGCGGCAGATGAATTACAATGTTCAATCCAGTATTTGCATAAGTCCTGTGATTTCCCCCCTCTCGGCAATTTACACGCGCGCGCACACGCGCGGGCACAGACATGGACCCCTATCCGCGGGACCGCTTCACGCCTCCCCGGGGGAGAGACAGGGACCGGCGGCCGGCGGACGCGCCGGGCACGGGGGCAGGAATCCTCTTCTGATTAAACTCCGAACGGCAAAGGCATTTTCCGAAAAGCTGCTTGATAAATGAAGGCAGGACGCGCCCGGCCCGCCGGTGCAGAGCCGAGGAGCCCGCGCTGTGTGTGGTGCGGCGAGGGGTGGGGAGGAGGTGGTGGGGGAGGGTTTTATTTTTTTCCCTCTTTTCCTAAAAAGGATGACTGCTACGAAGTTCTCCCCCCTGGACCCCCTCTTCCGCTGCACCCCACCGGCGCACCCCGCCTCCGGGCTGCGCACCCTTTCTCCTCCTCCTGCTCCTGCGCGGCGTTGCTGGCGGCGGCCGTCTCCCCGCGCTCCCGCCGCGCACCCGCTCCGGGCGATGACGGCCGCGCCGGCTGGGAGGGCCCGGCTCTCGGCACCTTCGCAAGCGGCGGCGGCGGCGGCGGCGGCGGCTCCGCGGGGAAACCGAGAGCGGCGGGCCAGCGGGCGGGCCAGCAGGCGCGCGTCGGGCGGGGGAGGGGGCGGAGAGGAAGGGGGCGGGCGCGGGGCGGGGGGGCCTGGCCTCTTACTTCATTCTCCGCTCGAACCGACTGGTTTCCTGTACGTACGTCACACGGTTCATTCAAAAAAAGAAGAAAGAAAGAGCCCTCCTCTGAGCGGCCCCACCGCCCCCTCCGCCCCGCTCCCTTTCCCGGGTTAAAGGAACCGCGGCCGGGCCGGGAGCGGCGCGCTTCGCCGGGGACACATGGCGCGCAGGGCCGAGCCGGGGAGGGCGCGCCTGGGACGGCCCCCGCCCGCCCTCTGGGCCCGCTCCTCCCGCTCCGCCCGGCCGGTGGGTGGCGCGGGCGGCGCAGGCCTCCCGCGCGGCCGAGGCGCGGTGGGTGTGCGAGGGGCCTCCTCGGGCCTGCGGCGCGCTCGGGGCCCGCCTGGGGCCGGGGCGCCCGGGGAACTGCACGCAGCCGGGCTGGTGGCGGCTGAGTGGGTGGGTGCGCCAACAAAACAAGCGCGGGGAATCGCTGTGACCCTTCCTAGCCGCGTGAGTGGCCTGTATGTGTGTGTGTGTGTGTGTGTGTACACCCATCGTGTTACCAGCGCGCGGCCGCCGAGGCCGATCTGAGCCCAAGCACAGGGACCTCAGCGCTGCCCTCCCGTGAAGAGAGGCGACGCTGCACATTCGTTAGCGAGGGAAGCTCCGAGCGTCTTGTTTACTTTCAAGTTGCTTCCTAGGTGTCCACGCGGAACACGCACTCTGGAGACATCATCCAAGACCAAGGCCAGACAGGACTCTCAGCCGGCCGGCGGAGGGGCTCGTGGAAGATACAGGGGCTTTGAAATGGTTCTGTAGTTGCACTTCTCAGCTCCTGAGAATTTCGGCCTTGGGTTAGGGCCGGGCTCGGAGAAGGTCTACATGGTAACTTTCAGGCCCACAGTCCCAGCGCCCGAGTGGGTGGGTTTCTAAAGGCCTCCACGGTCGCCTAGCAGCCAATCCCAGATGGCCACACCTTCTCAAGTTAGCGACACACACACACACACACAGTACACACCAAATGTGCATACAAGCACACACGTTTTTTAACCCATCAGCATGAACAGTCCCTCGGAGAAAAACCCGAGACTGCAATCAAGTTGCACGTGCTTAACTATTTTTATCTCCAAGAGTCTTTGACAAATAAAGCCCAGAGGAGGGGAAAATGTTTACTGAAAGCACAGCAGCTCACTTAGCAGGGCTGGAGGACAAATACATAGGGATGCTGGACTGTGGTCAGGGAACCATGACCTATGGGTGCTGCACTTTGTATGAATGTGTTCAGACTCTATCTCCATGTGGTCTCTTCCTCACCTACAATCAAAGCATTTATTCCTAAGCACAGGAAGCACAGCACATTTTGTTCCTTTTTTTAAATCATCCCAATCAGCCCACCTGCCAACCTCCTGCATGTGGGAATGAGTGCCTGGTCCAAACTTCGCGTCCAGGTGAGAAGGAATGAAGGAGGATGCTCTGTCCTGTCTTCTGGTCGCCGGGACAGAGTTCCCCGGTGCCTGTGGCCATGACGGGGAGGCGTTCCGGCCTAGATGTGAGCGCTGGGCATAGACTGACCTGAGATTCACGTTCCCACAGAATTAGTAGAAACCCACCTTGTGCCACAGCATTATGATTTGGGGATCTTCTCAGAACCTTGTCAGAAACCTCCAAGATGACCTAAGAGGAATTGAAAGGCTTAGTGCTTCCGAGACCCGGCCTGTGAGTGAGGAAATGAGAGGGCAGAGCTGGACAAGAGACGGTACTTCTGCAAAGGGGCAGCCAGAGCGAAACAGAACCCCATTCCCAGAGAAAGACCAGCTTCCTTCTTCTTCCCCTCCTTTGCAGATGTCCCCAGACTGAGTCCGTAGGTGGCACGCTGACCATGACCAAACCTCAGGACAGGTTTTCATGACACTCCTTGACTGAGGGTTATATTCCCTGGGACTTTGAATGGCAACAGGGAAACCCTTCTTCCATTTGGATTCCGCATTTATTAGACTCTACTTTAAACAACGAGATCGAGCATCCCTCAGACATGTGTGCATTTGCTCTTGGTCTCTGAGCAACGGTGAGGTGGCAGAGGGAGCTGTGGCCTGAGTCAGGAGCCCTGGGTTTGAGTCTCAGATCTGTGACGGACACCTTCCAGCCACCTCCCAAATGCGTGCGCCAGGGACTTTTCATTTCCCAAGATGTCTTCCACCGTTAAGAGCCGACAGACGAGCCCTTTGCCATTGCTGGGCTGGATTTGAGGAGGAGGGCAGCACCAGTAAGAGAAAGGAACAAGACGCAGGAGTGGAGACGGAATCCAGAGTCTTTTGAAAGGCCTGTGTTTTCCTTCTTTTTTCTCCAGTCTGCCAAACAAAAAGCTTTTTATTGCCAGTTTTCGCCACCTACTGGTTGATGTGTGATGGCATCATTCAGAAAGCTCTTTTTGTCCATCGCCACTGTAAGCGTTTCCCAAGTTTATGAAGTTCAAAAAGAACATTATTCTAATCTGGACATACTATACTAGTGTTTCATATAGGTATGCATAGAGTCTTCCCAGCTATTAGACTTTTTATTTAAAATAAGGATAGAAAGGCATCTTTGAGAGAGAATGGACAACTAATAAGATGAAAGTTAAAAATATAAAACATGACCCCAGACCATTTAGGCAAATTGAAGTGGAGATAAATCCACACACAAAACAAACTGACTAGAAAGAATAAAATCAAGGAATCCATATATAGTCTTCACAAAAGGTAAAATGAACTGTTTAAAAAAATAACATTTCACACACCTAGATAAACAATCCAAAATGCTAATTTCCAGTTTCAAGTATCTTCTAAATCACTGTTTCCTGCTTTATTGAAGTATAGTTGCCATGAGTATCTTATGCATTATAAACTCTTATGAAAAGATTTTATGTATTTATTTTTAAGGGGAAGGGAGGGAGGGAAAGAAACATAGATCTGTCGCCCCTTGTACACATGCTGACTGAGGACTGAACCTGCGACCCCGGCATACAGCCTGACCTGGCATTGACCAGGCCTTCCCCTTCATGGGACAACTAGTCAGGGCTACATGGTAACCTCAAACGCTGAGTGCCACACTCTTTCAAATGGTTTGCATACTTGGCTGGCAGATATGTAATGATGTTACTAATTAGTTACAAAATACAGGAGCTGGCAGAAGGCAGGCCTGCTTGAGTGTGGTTGGTAGGGTAACAATATGGGTGTAATAATTTACACTTTTAATTTGAACATTTCACCTGAAGTGTCATAGGGTGTGCTTGACTATGGTAGTGTTGTGTCACAGAATTACATGCTTATGATTTTGCAAAAGGTTTTGAAATAAAGAGGGGGCATTATTTGTGCCGGACCCGGTGTTAGATACTAAGAGTGATACTGTTCCCCCATCACGGGTGCTCGGGAGTCTCTCTTCTGCGCTCAGAGATCCCTCTAAGTTGTCTGCTTCATCTGTCTTCTCAAACTATCCGTGTATCAGGAAACTCGTGTCGAATCTGTGTTTCTCGGTTAAACCAAGGCTTGTTGGTCCTAAACCTCAAAAAATGTTTAGAACAGTTAAGCAACAACCTTTGAAACTAGGCAATGAACAGCAGATCAATCATTCCTTGTGCAAGTTTAATAGTGGGCCAGTAACGTTTACTTTTGGTTTACAAAGGAACGCGCTGGAAATTCACTTGTGGTCATTTTTTCCTTTCAAATTAGTGACTTTGCTTTTAAAGTGAAATAAAAGGAGAAACTTCTGTTTTTTCGAAGGCCTGCTGCTCTCCCTGGACTGGAACTGACTAAGAGAACCAACCAACCACAGTACTGAGGGGGTTAACAAAGAATTCACATTCTTACTGTGCCAAAATTACCGCAACTTTTAGTCTCTCATGCTAGTTTGCACTGAGCACACTTCCTCCTGATACTAATTCCCGATCAATCCATGTGGAAAATTGAAGGGTTTGATTCCTAGGGCTGCCATGACAAAATACCCCAAACTGGGAGGGCTTGTATTGTCCCCAAGTTCTGGAGCTTGCAATCCAGAGTCAAGGGGTCAGCAGGGCAGTACTGCCTTCGAAGGCCCCAGGTGGGAAAAGCCTTCCTGTGTGTTGCAGCTCCTGGTGGTGGCTGGCAGTCCTTGGCTTGTAGCTGCACCCCTCCTGTCTCCGCCTCTGTCATCATATGGCATCCTGCCTGTGTGTGTTTTCCTCCTATCGCTCGGTCACCGGTCGGTCCTACTGGATTAGGACTCTAATAAACTCATCTTAACTTGATCATTTATTTCTGTGAAGACTCTATTTCCAAACAAGACCGTATTTACAGGTACTCGGGGTTAAGACACCAACACGTTTTGAGGACGCGAAACTACACTCATACTATACACCCAGCAAGGAATTTTTCAAATGAATGAGGATTGTTTAAGGCCCTTGGACTCAGCAACCCCTGCATTTCCAAGATCGTTCTGAGGGTCACATCCAGCCCCATTTCTGCTCGGAGTTTTTCAGAGGCTAAAATCTCAACCCTCTGGCACAGCATGGCATGGCCCAAGCCCACCACCTGGCGTCCTTCCACTTTCCTTTCTTCTTGCAGCTGGATCACCTTCTGTGTGCCTTCTGGAAGACGTCAAGATCTCTCACATCTTCTGTGTCTGCACATCTGCTCATCTCCCCGAAACGCACGGTACCTACTCACGGCTAACGCGTCCTCATTCCTCATGTATCCTCTCCCCGGTGAGACTTTCCCGGGCAGTCCTAGGGTTCCCCTTGTGCCGTGAGAAGCGACTTAGTGGAGGCTGGGAGCTTGGGAGTCAGAACAGGGATCTGAATCCTCACTCTATGGCTTAGTCCACGTGACCTTGGCTGAGTGCCAGTGCCCTCCTTTATATCGTAGGGAACTAGATGGTACTACAGTAGTCCCCCCACCCCCAACATCCTCAGTTTCACTTTACCCAGTCAACCAAGGTCCAAAAATATTAAATGGAAAATTCCACAAGTAAACTATTCCTCAGTTTTAAATTGCACATTTGGGTATCGTGATGAAATCTCTTGCCACCCCACTCTGTCCCGCCTGGGAGGTGAATCACCCCTTTGTCCACACTGTTTACGCTCCCCACCCGTCCGGTCACTTGGTAGCTGTCCATCACCGGATCTGCAGTCCTGGAGTCTCAGTGCTTGTGTTCAGGTCACCCTAATTCTACTGCATGACGCCACCCTCACATAACTTTTATAGCAGCATATTGTTCATTGTTCTATTTTATTGCGAGTTGTGGTTAATCTCTTGCTGTGCCTAATTTCTAACTTCAGCTCAACTGTATGGTATAGGAAAACCACAGTATCTATAGGGTGTGGTACTACCTGTGGTCTCAGGCATCCGCTGAGGGTCTTGGAACGTATCTTCTGTGAAAAAGGGGGGGGGGGCGGCTATGTACTCAGAAGGTTGGAGCCTGATTTATACGTGCTCACTGTAAAGCACTCACAACAGTGACTGGCACTGGTTCTGTTTTTGACATTCCTTATTTGCATCTTCATCACAGCTAGTCTTGGATCCGCAGTGTTAATTTCTGGCATTCCTGTAGATTACAAACTATTTGAGAGCAGGGACCATATTTTTCCTTTGAGCATTCCAAGCCTAGAATAGTGCCTGGCATTCAAATATTTGTGGCATAAAATTCAGAGGCCCCAAGCCAAAGAAAGGAATGGGGAGTGGTCCTTTCTCCGAGAAGACTTGAAAAGAGGGATGAAGGAGGGTGGAGGGAACGAAGCAAGAAATGGAACTGCCACGGTGGGACAAGTTGTTGATGCAGGCAGACCCCAGGGCCCAGGGCCAGGGGACCGAGCTCATCATAGGCACTCAACAAATACATGCTGAATGAGAGAAAATGGAAGTTATACAGTCAGCAGTGGAACAGAAGAAATATTTTTTTAAAGGTCAAAAAATAAAAATTATAGAAATGATACTGTATGCCAGTCACATACATGAACTGCTCAAATGTAAAGAAAGGTGAAGTTTGCAAACCAAGATGTCCAAGAAATCTCTTCTTAATGTGACCCAAGCTTTTCTGTTGAAGGACTGAGAAAGATTAAGGCGTGTTTTTTATATTATCAGTATTTTATACCCTTCAGTATTGGAAATATTTTATTATTAGAGTATGAAGGTTTAAAGTATGGGAAATCAATTTATTTGTGTATGAAACATAATTAAGAAATTTTACTAAATTCTGCATTTCTTACAGTTTTACTCTTATATCCCACACCAGAGTCACATAAACATACAATGTATTTGAAACAGAGCACATTGTATCAAGTACTTAGTTGGAAAAATTACCTCCTAAAAATGATGAAAGGTGAGCCCCGTCAGGATGGAAGGCTAGGAAAGCTTATGGAAGAGGTTTGTTTATGTTTTGCCTATTTCTTTAAAAATGCAAATTTCTAGAAAAGTAAGTTTTCAAATCTGCAAAGCTTATTCCCCATTTATTTTTTGTTGTGATTCAGAAATACAAGGTATGAAAACCAGGTTACAATTATGCCACAAAAGCTACCAAAGTAGCAAATGCAAGCTCTCAGACATCAAAATAGCCATGTGCACCCTTATGGGTTTAAAAAAGTCTTTATATAGAGTTGTGACATCAAGCAAGTGTAAAATATAATAGCTAGTATCTCCTTTGCAAAAATACCAAATCTAATATCACTGCACTAAACGAGATTTAGTCCAGAAGACAGAGGTTATGATTAGCAGGTACTTTAATTAAAGTTGAGTTACCAGGAAGTAAAAAATGTAAGGAAGCTACAAAGCATCTTAAGTTAAAAAGTATAAATACGTGCCCTCAAGTAAGACAAGTTTAACTTAGAATATGATGTAATAAAATCTGTTGATGATATAGTTCAATAAAAAAAAATTACAGTACTGTTTTCTCCTAGAAAGACAAATCCCTACAATTATTTGAATCAAAGCAACTATTACCAAAATGCTTTTGTCATCTAAATATTGGAAGCAGTCTCTTAAAACTTCGCTTCAATATATCATTTAACAACAGAACAAAATAAAGATTTCTAATTCAACACAAGTTATTAATGTAAAAAGGCTATCCATTGTTAACAACATCGTTAATTTTTTCTTTTCAGCTGTGAAAATTAAACTTAAAAAATATAGAAAAGAATAATTCCTTTGACATTGTTTCTATAAAAAGGAATGAGTATTTTTTAAATACCCTTTTTCAATTATGAAGGGTCCTACACATTTTGGAATTTCGGAGGCTGCATGACGTTAAACATTTTAAAATAAATGTACTCATGAATATGTTATAATGACACAGAACCACCACACCCGGCAGAGACAGGCACTTCAGAACTGAAGCTCACGTAATGAGCCACTGCTGGTCACGGAGAACCAACAATTCAACAGAATTATAATTAAACTCCTCCGCCACAGGGAAGACAGACCCACTTCTAGGTACAATAGCAAGCGCTGAATTGATGTGATCCTTTAAAAGAAAAGAGCCAATAGTTTCCCTAACAGTCTGACTCAGGGCTTTTTTCCCCTTCCCCTAGGAAAAAAAGTCAGTATATTAAAAAAAAAAAAAAGTACAAAGGAACAAAGCCAAAAAAATAGCATTTGCCGTGTGCTATGTTTGTGTTTTTGGTGAATCCGATCTCCGTGTGATACTGCTTAAATGCTACAATCCCTTTACCTGAACGCCTTCCGGCCAGATGTGTTTCAGGATTCACGTCTGCATCTCGAACAGGTTAATACGGGGCATATGCGGGAGAGTGTGGAACATTTTCACAGGATCAGGGGGCCACCCTTGTGGTCAAACCCACTGGCAGGTCTTCAGGTGAAATGAACAAACAGTTCACGCAAGAGCACGAACAAAAACTATAGTGATCTCACGTCTGTTCACGTCACATTTCAATATCAATTGTATCATGGCACCAAACTTGGAAAGGAAAAAAAAAACCCACCTTAATTTTCACAGCTGTTTGGATAAAGCGCTGTGACCCCTCAATGTCTGTGACAAGCCCCTTCCCCGATGGCGTGTCTCCACACCAATGCCCACATGCCTGGGCTCTGGCTGGGTTGGGGACATCCCCTCCCACCATGGATCAGGGGTCTCACACTTGTCCAGGCAGCAGATCACCTGCGGTCACAGTACTGTCTAGGAGGACACCCTGAGAAATGAATATTGAAATAGCTGCTGTTAACTAGGTACTTTTATTACATGAGACACCATCTTGGACTAGATTTCCATACAGACCAGCAGAAGGTGCCAACATTCAAGGAACATCTATGAGAGAAAAGAATAAAACTGAGAAAAATCCAGAGAGGAATGTAACTGCTTTCTGCGAATTAGGAAAACACAGCTCTTACCACATTCCCGATACTGTGCAGAGTCTGCAGGTCATGGAGTCCGAAGGCCGAGACTCCCAGCACGATGAGGGCCCTCCACCCACCCCGCAACGGCACTGAGATCACCCTGAGCAACTTACACACTAAATTGTAACTGCTCCTGCCACTGACAGTGTTTAAATAGGCCGTTCTCAGCTTTTGATTAATAAGACCCCATGGATTAAAGCCATTAAACATCTTACTTTTAAAAAATTAAGTCATTTTAACGTCAAGAGGTTCAAAAACTCAAGAGGAAAGAAAGTCTTTGTTCTCATTTTTAGGACTTCAATCTTTTGTGAAGTTTTGTTTTTGTGTTGTTTTTTTTTTTAAACGATGAAAACTTTCCTCTTCAGAAGCGGTGGTCCTTCTCGCCCAAGCGGGCTGGCATGTGCTGCCAAACACGCATCTGGCTGTGCGAGGAGGGGGCGTGGCGTTAGCGTGAAGGCGGTCGGCCTCGGTCGGCGGTGCACAAGGGACAGGGTGGCTGAAACTCATCGCAGGCACCTACTGTGGGAATCCACGAATGGGCGATGGCACCTGTCGTCAGAAACAGCATGCTCGGGGCTGCGAGGCGCCGGAGCTTTGCTGTGAGCAGGACGACTGCACTTCCTTCCTGTGCGGGTCAAAGAGAGCCTTCTGGAGCCGGCCAGTGGGAGAGTCACAGAAAGAATGCGGTGGTCATTTTACTTCAGAAAGAACTATCTTCCAAATCGGCCTTGTTGCCCAACATGTTTCTCTTAATGAGCAAAATTTATACACACCATCAGCAGCCTTTCCTAAGAGTTGGGAGAGGAACATCTCACGTCTTAATTTTTTTGTGTTGTTTTCATCAATTCATGAATGAATTGAAAAGGTCAAGTCAAAAATTTTTAACTGGTCTTTTCTTTTTAAACAAAAAATGTTATAATAGTACAAGCAAATCTGGAAAGGAAGAGATGAGAATAAACTGTTGATGTAATGGAATGAAACCTTAGCTCATCATGGCTAGTGAAGAAACTGTAAACATTTATGCTTCTAAGATTTTATTTCTCTTCAAAAAAAAAAAAAAAAAAAAACCATTTTAGGAGGCTGCCTTTCCCCCCGAGTGAAAAATGAGAAGTGCCCTAATAACTGGAACCTAAAGAAGACAAGAAAGCATGGTTTTTTCCTACTGGAAAATACCTACCCCATTTTTCTTCTCTGCACTGACCTCCCATCCTCTCGGAGTTTTATGGAAAACTCCAAAAGTGAGGGAATCCACAAGCATCCACCAGCAAGCCACACAGGGAGCCAGAAATATTATTAGGTATTCAGACTCACCCCTAACATGTAAAACTCATCTTGAATAAAATACACGAAATTAAAAAGGGGAAAAAAAGGCTTTGGAAACCCATAAACTGTCTTGCATGGCAGGTTTAAAAAGCCCTCACGACGTCTTAGGTGTCGAAGTCCATCTCTGGGCTTGATCTCTAAGCGGGGAAAAGAAAAACTAGAAAAAAGGTAAATGATCACTCTGGAATCCCGTTCCTGACCTGCTCGTACCTATTAGTTCTCCTACCATCATCACCTCTCCTCCCAGAGAACCAGATGGTCTCCTAGTCCATGTCTGTGTAGTGTTAATAACATTGTCTGCACTTGAACTTCTACCCCCTCGCACGCAGCCAGGTTGCCAAAGACCGCTGGTCCCCTCTGACATGTTCAAAATCAACACACAAGCGTCTGTGGTCCAAAGACTGGGTCCCATCCAGCAGCAAGCTGCTCAGGTTATTTAGAAACACTCCTTTTTCCCGAGGTTTAGGCAGTTTTGTCTGCGGTTTCATATTTTGCTCTTTCTATCATGCAGCGACGAATTATGTTGTCGAAGCTTCCCAGGTAAAACAAAGACAGCATGCGGAAAAGGCCCATGGTGACCACCTGGAAGATAAAGACAGACCTGTGAGCGCAGCCAACAGGACGATACAATAGTGCGCTCCAGGAGAGTTTAGGATAGGTCGCTAATAAATAGTTTCTGAGCTCCATCTTCTAACCTGGGGCAAAGAGAAGGATGATGAAAACTTGGTTGGTGTCAACAGAACAGAGGACAGAAGCTATCTGCTGTGCATCGCTGGACACGCAGTGCCTGCCAGACAGGTAACGACAGAACACAGGCTCGATTCATATATTCAAATTAAACAAAGAAAAACAGGCATGCCTAGCAGCCTCGGGGTTCTAACGCTCGGGAAAAGCTGCTTCAGCATCACTAACATCTGGACTACAATCAGGGCTTTCTGCCTTAGGATTCATGGTCTGAACACAAAGTCAGACGCTAGGCCAGGTGCCGAGAGCAGACTCGGGCCTGCCCTCCAGGAGGTTATTCCCGAATTGGAAAGACAACCAGTTGGAGGAAGACATTTACAGTTTCAGGGTCAAGATGGCAAATAACCGTACCTGCTAACTTTCACTTTTTCCACTAAGAGATTCACTACTATCGCCTCTAAGTGGAATTCTCGAAAGGCACAAAACTACAGAGAAACATGTTCAAATGTGCAAGGTCTCAAAAATTTTCCCTGCTGCACACCTTTTTCCCTGAAAGCTGCTAGAAGTAAACAGCCAATGTGAGGGGGGCAGCACAGAAAGGCAGCTGTGTGATATGGGGGTTCCTCGGGGTGACCGTAAGGAGGGGGTGGGGGTGGCGTCAGCTGTGCCCAGGCGTGGGGCAGCCAGTCCTGGCGGCAGGTTCCAGGAGGAACGCCTTCCGGAAGGCGAAACTGATAGGAGTATCTGACATTTCTGAGCGGCAATGTAGACCGTCACTGTGAATAAGCCACAGAAATCACACATTAAAAAGGCCCACAACAGTTTCAGGGAAAACAAAAGGTTATGCAAGGAAAAGAAATGAATGATGTATGTATTACACAGCATTTTTTAAATGACAATCCTAGTGTGGATCTAACCAAAAGCTCAGCATCACTATGAAGGGAGGGTGGGGAGGGAGAAGAGGTGGGTGCAAGTGTGTGTGGGGGGCGGCCTGGGCGTCAGCGCCTGATCCCAAAGGGAGCGGCGGCCGAGTGGAAGCGGCTGTTCCGATTGTAACCCGGACGCACGGAGGTCACTCTCCCTGCGTCCGGCTGACAGGACGGCAGGGGACTGCTTCCGCGCAGGTGAAGTGGGGATGCGGAACGAGGGACCGCTGCTTTTCCTAGCCAGCCTCGACACCTCCGTGCGGCTCTGACGTGCGCACGAGGCTGACTCTGAGAAACGTGAAAACCAGAGGGACGCGCTGGCCGAAGGCACAACCAGGGAGGTGGCCAAGAGCAGGGCTGGAGAGGGAGGCAGTGCTAACACATCACGGAGTGCCTGCCTGGGAGGGAACGGCGACACTGTGGGTGTGTCACAGAGCAAAGGGAGGAGAACCGACAGCTAAGGCACCCGGACATCTGGTCTGGACGTGGTCTACGGCACCTAATTCAGTGCTTTGTTATAATCTACCCATCGGCAGCATGGGCAGCCCGGCTCAGGCGGCCTTGCCCACCCCCCGCCCATCCTGGCCCCCGCCCATCCTGGCCCCCACCCACTGTCCACCACCCATGGCTTCGTCTCTGGAAAGCAGCCCCTCCAGTATAACTCATTATTTCACACTGTGTTAGTACCACCCTCTTGGTCTGGGAGCCCCTGGAGTTTACATCTGACCCTCCAGAAGCAAACACAGCCCCCAGCTCCTCGAGGAGCAGTTAACCGTTTGTGTCCCGGATGAAGTGCAGCACCCACCAGGGTGGGGACTGGGCTGAACTCGGATCTCCTGAAGCTGAGTTATCTGCGGCCTGGCTCACCTGGAAAGGGAGCCTAGTCTAATATCCTAGGACAGTCAGGCAAGAACCCCTGAGCTACTCTCGACAGAGGAGAATTCCATTTTCCGAACACTTCCGATCGGACGAGAAGCCAGACTGACTGCCCATCGGCAGAGACAGCGCCGTAGCTGTGTCTGCCGTGCCCGGCACGGAAGCCTTCTCCCGCCGCCTACGTTACCCGGGCGAAATCTTCAACCTGCTTCCCAGTGACTTGTCCCTGGGAAAGGCGGGGAGAAAGTTGCTGCTTGAATGAGAATTGTTCACATGCTCAGATCAAGCTGCTAAGTCTTCCTCTGTTTAGCCTTTCTCATCGAGGTTTAATGAGAGACGCTGTCTGTCTGCTGGCTCAGGCACCGCTTACCTGCTGGAGCCCTTCAGTAATGGAAGTGACAGGAGCCATGCCGCAGGTGAGGGACGAGAGCATGTATCCATCCGAGCCGATGGAACTGTTAAAGTTCCCTTGCTAAACGGAAAGAAGAGAAAGGAAAGAAGCAACGGGAATTACATGGGAGGAATCAACTCAGCATGTCAGGAACAGGGAGCTGCGTCTGTTTACCCGGCGCGGGCTGGGAGGCTGACAAAGCACCTGTGGCCGCTCGGAACGAACATGGCCTTGGCAGAGGGGCTGGTGGCTACATGGGAGGTTCTCAAAACGTGGGCCAGTCCGAGGACCCTGGGTGTCCATGACGACAAAAAGATCGTCAACGTAACACGAAAGCGTTCGTGGACTTTTTCACCCAATGACATTTGCAAAATGCTGGCTCCTTAGCACAAATCACGGTAGTGGTACCTCTTCACTGCCACACACCCCCCCACTGTGATAAATATACAAAGAAAACAAATTCTGAAAGACCTCGTAAAATTTTAAAATGTCAGTTTTGCTTTAAAATGCCCTTGATACGGTGGTAAAATGGACTGTTTAATTAAATCTCAACTCCTGAGGACACGTCTTCTTAGAAGTAAGCACCCCTCTTCCTATGGCCTACGTCGTAAAACTTGCTGCTTTGTTCTTGGAAAACCATTTTGACATGTCAGAACCACTAACAGACAACCTATGGTTCCCCACCCTCAGCATTTGGAAGATCTTTTCTGGAAAATTAATGAAACGCCCTGTCGTGTTAAGAAAAACTGGCAGTGTTTATGGTCAGTGTTAAAATCTGAGCTTTCCATGGGACTGGCAGGTTCCCACTAGATGAAGACTTTTATAAGATCAGCAGCAACATTAATAAATGCAATTTTTTGGATAACTCGGAGAACCCATTTTTTCCGAATGACTAATGCATGCCGTTACAAAATCATGAATGGGTCCAAAGCATTCAAAGTGCAAAGACCAGTGGATTTTCCTGCAACAGAGAACAAAAAGTTCATTAATGGAGTTTCCAATACCACACTAGAACTAACCTTTAAGAGGCTACTACTCTTCATCCAGTGTGGGTTTCTAGCCAAAAAAGCATGTCCCTGGTGATCTGAAAACCTTGTGAAATACCCTTCCCTCTTCTAAGTACGTGTCTGTGTAAGGCCAGGTTTTCTCTGTATCCTCCATTCAAAACCACATGTGACAACAGAATGAGTATGTTCTCAGAAGCAGCGGGGAGAACCCAGCTGCCTTCCAGGAACACACACAGCGAGGCAACCGCTGCCGTGTAAAACAAAGCCTCTCGTTGCACCAAAGGTTTGTTTTGAGAAATGGTTACGGTTGTAAAAATGTTACATTAAAATGTAGCGGGTTTGTTACTGTTCATTTAAATGGGATTCATAAATGTTTTAAAAGTTACACAGTTTCCACTTGTAATATGGCAAATATAACCCACGTAAGCAAAAGTTCTCATTCGGGTTGTCAACCCTTGAGAGCTCAAAGTGGCCAAGAGGGGAAGAAGTCTGACCACCGCCAGCCCGAATCAGTCCTGCCGCAGTACAAAGAGCCGTTTCAGATCATTAAAAACAGAGTGTTTGCTTTGACCCGAGATAAGCAGGAAACCCAAAGTCCACCCCATCCACGGTGCCGTCTTTCCATGCCTTTGACTACACAGCAGGGAAAAGTCCTCCCCATGTCTGCTCGCATTTTCGTAGAGCTTGAGATTTCTCATATTCTGCTCAGGTCGGCCTCAGGCACAGCGTCCCAACACCTCTCGTTCCAGGGGTCCCCAGATTTAGGTTTACAGACACCCCCATCCCTGGCTATTTTTCTGCATGTTAACAGGAATGTTGTCCAAAGCCTCTGTCCAGCATGTGTGTTGTTCTACAAAACAGCACGTGGTTTCTGAAGACAACCTTCTTGATTCCACGGAAACTCTGTAGCCCAGAAGCACAGTATCTGGGTTGATGGTGGGAGGGCCTGGGGGGCTGGCTGCACTTCCTCATGAGTGAACATTTGGGAAAATGACTCTGGGAAGCAAGAAGGTGAAAGAAAAACCTACGAGTCTGGCAAGGTACCTAAAATCATCTACAACTGAAACTACCGTGGGAAAGAAGGAGGCAGCAGGCCGCATAGAGTGCGTGGAACACATCACTGACGTGTCACAGATAAGTCTCATTTTTATCCCCAAAGAACCAATGTTCCCACACCCATACCGATCAATCCGTTCCTAAGGTTAGGGTTCAATGCAGGGTCCGGCAGAAGTAACGCCTGCTTGAGTGTGGCTGGTAGGGTCATAATACAGGTGTGATAATTGATAGTTGTAATTTGGACACTTCACCTAAAATGTCACATAGTGTGCTTGAGTGTGCTCTTGTTGTGTTACAGAATTGCATGCATACGATTTTGTAATAAAAGATTCTGCAATAAAACAAGGGTGTTATTTGTGCCAGACCCTGTAGAATTCATTTCCAAAAAGCCTGCTAGTTAACATGGAATCAGTAACCTTTCTCGGGGAAGAAAAGCAGAGTCTCATACTAGATATGATGAAGTTGACCAAAAATGTACAATAATTTATGTTTTGAAACAGCCTGGGGACAAATTCCTTTCTGGAAATAGAGAACTACAGCTATTACTAAAGAACACCAGGACTGACTTACTATGGCATCTTTGACGATCTGCTTGGCCACTTGCTCTGGAGCACAAATAGAAGTGGTCTCTGAAATAAGGCGGGTTTCCAAAGGCTAAAGTGGAGAATGGACATATCAACACCATTATATTTTTTTTAAAAAATCAATAAAATTCTTACAGCCCTCCCCGCCCTTGTACCCCGTTTAGAAATAAGTTCAATTTTCTACCTTTGAGTAGGTTCCTACTTTTGGAATTAGGTCCATCTGGATTCTCTATCAGTTCCTACCTGGTCCCTGTACAAAATTCAGCCCAGAACCTGAACCTGGACAGAGAGGCCCTGGCCACCCTCTCTGTAGGATGTGGGGTCTCGGCTCCCAAAGAGGACCACCAAAGCGTGAATGAAAACACACCCCTGCCAGGAGAGACCAGTCACCTGCCCTCCTGAATCCTCACTGCTGGCCGGACGCCCGCCCGGTGGGGTTTCCGCAGAACCTGGACCGGGTGCCCTGAGCAAGCCTGCTCGTATGCCTGCGTGTCTGATGCCACTGTTGTCCAGACCAGCGGAGGACTGACACCTGCACAGAGCGGAGGTCCCAAGCAGGGACAGCCACAGCGCCATTCAACACTGCAGCTGTTTCTTAAAAGGCCATGAGGAGACTGAAGATAAATTATGGAGTGGCCGGTCCCTCTTGTGGCTGTGTGCTTGATACTGGGTCGGGACGTAAGAACCCCAAATCCTAGCCTTTTGTTAAATGTTCATCCCCACTGTCACAGAGGTCAAAGAGCTTCTGTGAGTTCACAACAGTAATTCGTGGCAGTAATCTCGCCTTTGAACATTTCTGCTTTAATGTATGTAATAGCTACCTGTGTATTTACAATTTACCTCCTAAATTCTTTGTGGACAGGGTTTTTTTCTACCCCCCATTAAACAGAAAAAATCTTCTTTGCAGTGATGCACACGAACACTCAAAAATTCTTCAGAAGGGAATTCGTTAGAAGTTTCAAAATTGGAGCCTTAAACTGCACAAAACTGTACATTTTATTTACTGTGCCGGCTGAAAAGAATTAAAATTAAAACCAGAGTATCTTCTTAAAATGGAAAAGCAGAGCACTTCATTAAAGCCCAGTATTTCTTGATAAACCGGAATGAAGAGAAAGGCCCTTTTGAAGGTGCCACGATTCAGTCTTCCAGACCACGAGGCTGGTATAACCACACAGCCAGACACACGTTAGATTTAAAAGCACTATGGCGCCCCCTATGGGCACCACAGGCCAACGTGTAGGATTGGATTTTCCCTAAGAAGTCTGCCCAACATTTTAGTGGTGGGGGAAAAAAACCCCAACTTAACATCAAAATCACATCTTCACAGGGAAATCACCACCCTTTGTCAGCGCTGGCTTCAAACTAAAAGACTGCTTACCAAATGCTGCAAATCTGCTTAGCAGATTCCCTGCGTATTCTGAGACAGACATTTGGCTTGAATTTACTGCTTTGAAATAGTAGTAATTTTAAAAGAGGCAGAGCCGAAGAGAAATGAATAGGAAAAATGCTTCTAAATCATAAACATCTTTCTGCAACGATACAGCCTATGGAGCCCAAGTGCCCATTTTTATGCGGTGGGGGCTCACCCTAAGCCTCATTATAACAGAGAAGAAAAACAAGCAACACCAGTTCAAGGTGGTAAGTTCTGGATGATTCCTCTCCGCCCCACGGGGTTCGTTTGCTCAGAGCGGCTACCGTGCAGCAAGGCCCAGAGGAGGTTCCGTCAAACGAAACACAAAGCTCCGCGTCCCGCTCAGGACACTGGCAGCTGCTGCATGCAGCGTCCAGGGGTGACAAGCACCTGGAGGAAGTGTAAAACCAGAGGAGGAGACCACCCCGGGGGGTGCCATCGGAGATACAGGGTCGGGGAAGTGACCTCTGTACAGAGGTGGGAAGCACCAAGGGGGTGAGCCATCCGGGCTTCCAGAGGGGACAGCGAGAGCGAAGCCCGCGGGGGATAACGGGCCAGGTGAGCTGGTGGAACTGAGCCTGAGAGGAGGAGGAAATGCTGCGGGCAGGTCGGCGGGCGGCCGCGGCCCAGACACCGGGAACTTACACTAGGCCTTTGGACTCTACTCCAGGCACGACGCCAACATGCTCTATTTAATTTTAACTCTGGGTTAGGTAAAATTAAATAAAATTGAAAACTCAATTTCTCAACCCCACTCACCACACTTCTGGTGCTCCAGAGCCACAATGTGAAGAGAGTGAAACAGCACATTTTCACCATTCTAGAACATTCCATTGGACTGTGCTGCCCAAGAGGTGTTTGGCTTTTTTTTTTTTTTTTTTTTTTTTTATCACAGGAGGGTTTTACACAGGGAAGTGACAAGACCTGACTCAAGCTTTAAAAAGGCCACCAACGCCTCTAGGAAGAACAGACCCCAGAGCAGACGAACGGAAGCAGGCAGACCAGACTGAAGCTGGTCAAGTAAGTTTAGGCAACAGTATCAGTGGCTGTCGCTGCCAGAACGGTAGTGACACGTGCAGTTAAGAATAAACAGGTCAGACTTGGGATCTGTTCAGACAGGGGGCTCAGAGGGAGAATCTGGCTGGCTTCCGGTTCGCAGCCTGCGCCGCTGGGAGAGCGCTGGGCGCCAGGTAGTGAGACGAAGAGGAGGGGGGTTGAGAGGGAATCAAAAGTCCCGTTTCAGGAAACGTTAGTCTGAGCTGCCTGTCGGACCGCCACAGGGAGACAGTGGGGCAGCAACCAGGTCTTTAGGTGCAGAGGTGAGAATGTGATTTCTGAAGAATACCATCTCATTAGTTAAAAATACAGGCTGCACACTCCGTCATAAAGAAGATACCTCGTTAATTCAACAAGGCTTCAACGACTATTAGCAACACTCAAGGCCTTTGAAAATACAGCTGCATTCTCCAAGATGTCAAATGAACGTTCCAGAAAGTTCAGAGGCCTGCAGCAAGCCCATTAACTGAAAGGCACTCAACTTTCTGACTGATGAAAATGCCTGCAGGCTGAAGTGTGGAAGGAGAAAATCAGAAAAGGGGTTTGCGACATTAAAGACTTGAGTCAGGGCACAGAGGGGCACTTACCTTTGTCTTGTTTTCTTCTGCAAACCCAGGTGTGTCTGTGTCAGGTGGGTAGGCGACCGTGACGTAGACATTGTAGGGCTTCACCTGCATTTCAGAAACAACAGCTGCACCTCAGTAAACAAGACACAACTGTGCATCCACACTCCCCCCACAACATGAGCCTGCACGGGGTAACAGGCAGGCACTCGGGACCAGATGCTGCCTGCTCGTCCCCAAGGTAGCCCAGGCAGACTGGGGATCCCCAGGAATGAAAGCACCACCCGCTGAGCCAGGAAAGACCTCCCCAGGAAGCTCATTCAGAAATAAAGTCGAAGGCTCATCCTAACTTCCACTCCAGAAGACAGCTGGTCCTAAGGTAGAGAGAGAGCCATTCACCCCTCCTGCTACTGCCAGGGACAAAGGGACAACACTAAAAGGGTCCTGTTGGCCACGGTGCCCGCCGCTCAGGCTCTGGGTCCAAGGCAGCGGCCTGGGCCCGCTGCTCCGCCAACAGGCTGCAGATGTGTTTCCCTCACGCTGTTTCTGAAACTCTGGTACATAGATTTCATGCACAAGGCGTGTGGAGGTCGCTTAGGCCCCTCCCCCCTCCAGCCTTCCAGCTTCTCCTCACGGCTCCCTCCCTCCTGGGACTCACCTGGCCCCTCGGGCGGTGTGGAAGAGCACCTTGTAGGCACTGTTACCTCACTGCGTGCCTCCAAGCTTCCCCCTCAAACGCAGGCCCTCACCAATCCCAGAGGATTCTCCTGCCGGTCTGATGGGACACACCCTTCCCAAAGCCCTTCCCAAAGCCCTGCTCAACCCGGATTCTTAACGGCTCATCCATCGGTGGTTGACACCATCCAAACCTCTGCCACGACTCTGGCTGACTTGGAAGAGGACAGGCAGCTGATGGCAGGTCCAGCCACTGTGGGTCTTACAGAGGCCAAACGGACACAGCAGGACCACCCAGGGCAGCAGCCTTGGAGCACCTCCCAGGGTGCCTTCCTGTCACACAGCCCTTTTCTCCCTGGGTCCCTCCACGGAGCCAGGTTCTGCAGCCCGCGGGAGAAGCCGTGAGGTCCCAGAGGGCCGTGTGGACAGCAGGTCCCCCAGCAGCCGCCCAGGCCATGCAAGAGCAGAGGGGACGCCTGTGTTGGCGGGGCCCCAGGACGCCCAGGGCACCCAGGGCACCCAGGGCGTGGGAGCTCCCTCGACAGGGACTGGGCACGCAGCTTCCCAGCCCAGCTATGCCCACAAATGGCTCTGGATTCGGGCCAGGCGGGGAGGTTGATGAGCAAGCAAGTTCTCTTCCACCTGTTTTTGAGAGAGCCACTTTAAAAACTGTCTCCCATGGCCTTGTGCACAGACCAGAGAACTCGAACGTAGGATATAAAACTGAAAGCAACACGTGGACGAACAAGACGAACAAAAACTCACCCAGACGGCAGTATGGTGGTCACCAGAGGGAAGGGGTGGGGGCAGTAAAGTGTAAAGGGGGTCAAGTACACGGTGATGGAAGAACAGTTGACTTTGGGCGGAAACACACAATGCAATACACAGATGATGTATCATAGTACCGTGCACCTGAAACCTACGTAATTTTACTAACCAATGTCACCTCAATTGTTATTTATTTTTATTTTGTTTACTTTTTTTAGAGACAGGGGAAGGGAGGGAGAAAGAGAGGAAGAGAAACATCAGTGGGTGAGAGCTATATCCATCGGTTGCCTCTCACATGCATTCAACTGGGGACCTGGTCCACAAGCCAGGCATGTGACCTGACTGGGAATCGAACCAGCGACCTTTCGGTTCGCAGACCAGCTGTCAATCCACTCAAGCCAGGGCTCACCTCCATGAGGAAATTGAATCAAGGAAAGCCAACAAGTGGCCATCAGACCCTATAAGCCTGATGCTGACAGCTCAGACGTGCTGCCCAACGGTAAGGACTGTGGCCCATCAGCCAACGGAAGACAGCATTTCAAAGCAGAGTTTCTCAAATTTCTCAAACTCAAGGTTTTGGCTGAGCTTCCAAATAAGCAAAACAGGGTTTCAGAACAGCTTTCCCCTGGCGTGGGCACAGACGGTCAGGGCCGGGAGAGACCCATCCAGCTGCTTTTTGGATGTGGTATCCTGTCTAAAATCGGGAAGCCAAATGACTCTCTTACCCTCTGCCTGGATACCTCCCAGCGGCTAGTAAGCCAACCATTTCATTCATTCATTCATCCAACAAACACTCCCTGAACTACGGCTACGTGTTGGTACTGTTCTAAGAAGAAAGCCTATGGATGTGAGCGAAACAGGCAGGACCCTTGCTCTCACGGAGCTTACCGTCTCCTGAAATTCTTGGTCAGATAATGTGCTAAAACCTAAATATTAAACTACATCTACACGTTCCTTTCATCAACCAATCCCACAACCCCCGCACAAAAGGAAATGAGGTTAGCTTGGCTTCACTTGTCTGTGCTAAGTCACTGCTGACTCCAGAAACCACCACTTGTCCTGAGAATTTACAGCCAGGACTCCGCCACCTGGTTCCCCACTCACCTAGCTGGTCCGCTTCTCCTCCCCTCGGCTCTTCCCTCACCCTGTGCTTCCCGTTCTCCCTTCTGCCCGGGCTCAGCCCCAACAGAAAGACAACCACCTGCCCCAGAGCTGATTTATTGTCAGAATACTCCCACCTAAGGGGTGTTATTCCTAATTCCACCCCAGCAAAGGCACGGGGGGCTGCAGAGGAGGTCAGAGGCGCTGATGTGCGGAAGGTGTTGACTTTCAGGCCATGCGGGAAGAATGGTGCCCGCAGGGGCGAGCAGGATCCAGACAAGATTTTCTTTTACTTGGTCTCTACTTTCCCCAAAAGATAACTTTTCAAATCTTTAACTGATGTATTTGTCCCTCAAAGACTGACTTTTTAAGAGACAAACAAATGCAACAAAGCTTTCTTTCCAAATTACTTGTACGTAATACACCTCTAGGGTCTGACTTTAGTTTTGGGGGAAGGGGTGGGGTAGACCGGAAGACTTGAGAGTTAAACCAAAAAGGATGATCAAAAGCAGTTAGCATTTCAGCGATTCTATCAGGTCTGATCATTCACTGAAAACCCTACCACCTTGGCCAAAGAGCCTAAGTATTCCAGGTTTCAAAAACACAACACCGGAAGTTTGTAGGGAAATACTTGTTTGGATGCAAGTTCTATTATGGACAAACTAGATTTGGATTATTGAATTTATTTCCCCGCAAAACTATTCTTCACACGACAGGTTTATGTTATGTTTTGTGTACATGAGGACATTTTGAGTAGAGTCCAAATACAGAGGGACGTCAAGGAGACTGGCAGGTCCAGGCCAGCTACCTGCAGGATGTGACTCACACTGGTCACAAAGAGGCTGCAGGGACTGTACAACAGCCACTCACATCCTTTCCCCTCTTCTCATTAACATCTCCATCCCATCTGAAGCGAAACCAGGGCAACCGTCTTATACGTATTACACGCTTTGCCCTAAATTACTGAATCCTGAGGTGGCTCTGCAAGGCAAGACATAGGGACAAAAAGCCCTAACGGGCACATCTGTCACTTCCAAAACACCCCTTCCCCTACCAGGTTTCTAAGTCCAAAGTCAAGGGCCAAGGTAACCAGCCGATGAGCGAGGCCACTCTGACCCGAATTACAGACGCGCTCTCTGCTGGTCTGCTGGGGGACAGAGGCAAAGATGCAGGCCCGAGGCTGGGGCTGTGTCACTGTTTGGTCACCAAGGCTCCATGGGGCTTTGAGCAACTCTATGAACTTCCTGAAAACTCAGCTTTCTGATCTATAAGGTGGCATAACATCGTCTGCCTCGAGGATTTCACAAAACTGTTATAAACATAAAACGGTCATTCACAAAGAGACTTCTCAACGGAAAAACTGCAAAAGAAATACCGGCACTCTTGTCTGAAATGTCCCAGCGGCATGTGTGCTCTTGGCTAATCGATGGCCAATCACTGGTTACAGCACTAAGCAAGTTGATGAACATGAGATTTGGGGCTTGTTCCTTTGAGGAGAATGGCACAGTGTACCAGCCCCTTGGTGGCCGCTCAGGACGTGGTCACTGACCAGACAGCTCGCCCAAGAGCAATGCTCATCCGCTCTCTAGGCAGGGCGGGCCTGTGTCACTTACCACCAAGGGCTCTTCTAGGGATTTTCTTTCTCTTTTTTTAAAGATTTTTATTTTTTATATTTTAGAGAGGGGAAGGAAGGGAGAAAGAGATGGAGAGAAAAATCAACATGTGGTTACCTCTCACATGGCCCACACTGGGGACCTGGCCCCCAACCCTGGCATGTGCCCTGACTGGGAATCAAACCGGTGACCCCTGGCTTCGCAGCCCGTGCTCAGTCCACTGAGGTACATCATCTTCTAGGGATTTTCTAAATCAGGGGTCAGCAAGGTACGTCTGCAGGCCAAACCAGGCCCTTCCACAGTTTTTGTCAATAAAGTTTTATTGGTACCCAGCCACAACCATTCATTTACATATTGCACATAGCTGCTCTCCTGCTGTCACAGGAGGCTTGAGGAATTAGGACAGAAACCACCGAGCCCTCAAAGGCTAAAATCCACTATTTGGACCATGACGGAGAAATAATGTTCCAACCCCTGATCTAAGTTGTTAAATGGGATTCTCAAATCACACCGTTACTGTAAGAGGGCTGGCAGCAGTGAATTCTCCTCCGGGTCCTTAACATCATGCTGTGGTGTTCTATTTCTGCACCCACTGCAGCAGTGAAATTTTGCCTCACCTTTTTCAGTACTTGACTTTGGATAGGTCTGTGTGCGGGTCTGTAAGCGTCCCCTACACAGCTGAGGCCCAAGGCTGTCACATCACGACAGGCACGCACTCTGACACCAATCCTAACCTCCCCCTCTGCCACAAAAGGTTCTACGAAGTGTGAAAATAAAAAGCCATCTCTCTTATCAATATTTCTTTAAGAAACTGAATGTAAGTATTAGGAGAATCAAATGATTTTTTTTTTAGTCCAACCCTCTCATTTTATAGATAAGTAAACTCAGAGTAAGTTCAATGATTTGTCTAAAAGCTCACAGCTAGACAGTTTCAGCTCCCCCCTCAAACACATGCTAATTGTATTAGCTAGTCATAAGGACAGGTCTCTTTGTTCAAGAGACACCGCTAGAGAATCAAGTATCTGGCTAAGCTTATTACACATGCTCACACAGTATCAGACCAACGATGTAATGAAGACCTTAGTAGTACTCTGTGTATTCAATTAAGCAAGCAAAAACCTCACAGCCATTTTGCTTGTCACAACCATAATCATTTTATGCGATAAAAATGTTAATGTTTTAATTGCAAGATGCTGGCGCGGAGCCAATGCTCCTTCACAAATGTCAGGTTTACGAATCTGGAATTCAACAGAACGATGTGTGTAAAGCAGCCGCCAGCGAAAGGGGAGCATTTGCTGAGCTGACAGGGAGAAGCATAAAACCGCACACAGCGCTTACCTCCATCTGCAGCGCTTCCGCCAAGCCCCTGATGGCGAACTTGGACGAAGAGTAGGCGGTGAAGCCGAAGAGGCCCACCTGTCCTGCCTGGGAGGACAGAAAGACGATCCTGCCCACCCGGCGCTCCTTCATGGTGGTGATGACAGCTCGGCTGGCGTACACGCTGCCCAGGTAGTTAACGCTCATTAGTTTCTGCAGGGAACAGAGAGGCCATGGGGAAGGTCAAAGCCACAGGGCTGCACACACCCCCAGGCATGTGGCTGCTTTCCGGGTGGGAGCTCGGTGGACTCCTTGAACGAATGAGTGAATGAACGAACAAAGGAACGAATGAGAAAATGACCCTGTAACTGAGCAGCGATGCTCAGGATCTGTTATTTGAAGTCTGTTTCGATCTGTCTGGCCTTGCGTTCTCACAAGGACCACAGTTACGTCTTTGCTGAAAATGGGTCAAAACTCATTTTCTCCTGGCAGGTAATACTTTTGGAAAGGCAGTGTTGGAAACGAGCTCCCAAACAGGCCCAGCCCTTTCGTTCTAAGCTCAAGAAAGAGCACAGAGAGACGAGGACGGTGCCTGACAGCCTGGACTGTGGTCTGAAGCCTATCATTTACTACCCATTTGACAATAAACAAGAAAGCCCTGTGCAGCTGAAAACAGGGTCCTCACAATGGTACACTCTCACAGGGCTGCTGCCAGGGTCGAAAGAGGGGACCCAGGTCGGGTGCTGGGGCAGCCCCTGGCCCTAAGCCCGTACTAGTAAATGTTGGCTTTTGTATTCCAATGGGTAAGGTCTTACCTAAGTACCAACAGTATACTTTCTCCTCATCCTGGGAAGTCTTAAAAACCTTACAATTTCACTTGAAAATCTAAGACTACATACGTTGAAATGTTTTTATGTTAAAAGTCTTGTAAAAATATTAGATCCATTGCCATGTGAAACCAAACACTTCAATGGGGGAACTTTGAGTCCATCGTGACATGTTAATTCAATAGAATGTTAGATCACTTTTAGAAATAATGACCAGAAACATCAGGAGGGGGGGAATCTTTATTCTGTAAGTTTAAAAAAAGTCGAGGGCAGATGACGAATTTACACTGTGACTATTTCAAATATGAAAAAAAAAGAATACATGCATAGGTGTAAAAACAAGGAAGCGGAAAATTCTATATGACTGTTAGGATGCTGCATTCCCATTCCCCACCTTTCCAGACAAGTATCTTTTAATATCATTATACTGTTTTAATAATAACAAGTCTCTGAAACGGTATTTGAAAACAAGATGGCACACTGCATCCAGGGATACCCTCAGCCCCTTCGGAACCTCCACTACAATTTCAGTAAAAAAAATATATATTTTTTAAATTTTAATTTTTTATTTTAATTGTTGTTCTTGTACAGTTATCTGTCTTTTACTCCTGTCCCAGCCCACCACCCCAGCCCTCCCCACCTCCCTCCCATATCCATCCCCCCTAGTTTTTGTCCATGTGTCTTTCATACTTGTTGCTCCAAAGTGTGTGTGTGTATGTATATATATATATATATATTTTTTTTTTTAAAGAATCCAAAAGAGCATAGGAAATAGGAAAGAAAATATCAGCAGTAATAGTTTGAAAGTTGAAGAACAGAAGCACAAGCGACAGATAACCAGCTTAGCAGAAAGCCGAATGCTAAGCAAGGAGTGGAGAAGCTAAAGCGTGTGTAGCACAGAACCTCCAGAAGGCTCAAGGCCCTCTGGGGGCAGGAGCAGGGGCGGGGGGCACGGGTCTGAAAGACAAGAGTTTCAACTAAGAGTCTGCTCACAAAAACAGTCAGATAGGCAAGTTCACGATTATAATTGGAGACTTCAATACCTCTTTTTCAACAGTTGGCAGAACAAGCAGACACAAAATCAGCAAGGATACAGAAGATTTGAACAATGTTACCAGTGCGCTTTTCAGGTGTCTGTGGAATGGCTGCAGGGTAGACCATATTCTGGGCCCTAAATTGAGTCTCAATAAATGTGAAAAGATTCAAGTCCTACAAAGTATGTTTGCTGACCTCGATGGAATGAAACTGGAAATCAATTAAGAGAAAGATTTCTGAAAAACACTCAAATATCTGGAGACTAAATAACACACTTTTAAATAACCCAAGCGGCAAAGCAGAAGTGACAAGGGAAATTATAAAATGCTTTAACTGAATGCAAGTGAAAACACTCTCTGCTGTGGAAACAGGACTGAAAAGGTAAAAGGCCCCAAAAATCAGTGATTTCAGCTTCCACCTAAAGAAACTATAAAAAGAAGAGCAAATTAAAACAAAAGCAAGCAGAAAAAAAAGGAGATAATGAAAAAAATAGAGGGAATAAATGAAATGGAAAACAGGAAAACAATCGAAAAGTCATAAACCAAAAGCTGGTTATTGAGAAAAATCAATAAAAGGTCCAGTCATCCCAGTTGGGAAACGGCGAGGACAGATCATCAATCTCTAGAGTGATCAGCGACGCCGCAAACTGGACGGACATGAGGAGGACAGTGAGGGAACACAGCCAGTAACACTGTGCCAATAAAGTCAACGACTAGATGAGAGAGACAAGCTCCCTGAAAGACATGGGTACCGACAGCCGCTCGAAAAAAAGAGAACATACCCACGTAGCCATCTATTTATCAAAGAAGCAGAATTAAAGGCACAAACCGCCCCACGAAGAATTCCACCCAACATTTAAGAAAGAACAATAGCAATTCCATACAAACTCTTCCAGAAAACTGGAGAGAATACTCCCCTGCTCATCCCATGAGGCCAGCATCACCCCTTATTCCAAAACCAGAAACTGACATTACCAGAAAGGAAAATATCCCTCAAGATCATAGCAACAGGACAGCATAACGAAATGGGACTCATCCCAGGAATGCAAGGTTGGTTTAACATGTGAAAGTTAATGTCTGATCACCCCCCCGGGTGCAGAAAAAGCATTTGACAAAACTCAACATCCATTCCTTATAGAAACTCTCCTGGCAAACTAGAGATAGAAGGGGATTTCTTCTGCTTGACAAAGGGCATTTACGGAAACCACAGAAACCAACCACAGCTACCAGCCCACTTCCACGGTCAAGGCTGAGCGTTCTCTCCCTCAGATCAGGGACAAGACAGGAATGCCTGTTCTCCACACTTCCACCCAGAACTGTGCCGGAAGTTCCGGCAGAGCAACAGCACTCTCCAGAAGACAATGCTACCAGCAAAACAGTCGCAGGCAGGGGACGTGACCTTCAAAGTCGAAAATCCAATGAACACTGGAATTATAATTGAGTTTAGCTGGGTTGAAAGATCAATATCCAAAAATCAATTGTACTTCACTATATGAGCAATGAACACTCAGAAACTGGAATTTAAAAGATAAGATTTACACCAGCATCAAAAACTATGAAATACTGAAAAGCGACGTGTAAGACCCGGGCACTGAAAACGAGGAAACTTTGCTGAGACGAAGGAAAACCTAACCAAGTGGAGGTCTAGACCGTGTCCGTGGGTCAGAAGACAATATTGTTAAGATGTCAATTCTCCCTAAGTGGACTTACAGTCAATGTCATCCCAATCAAAAATGTAAACTAACTCAATATCCACCGGTAGAGAAAACAAGACACAGCTCCAAGACACCGTAAAGAAAGGCACCAAAAAGGACAATGAAGTGAAGGAAGTGAGTGGGAGGCACCCAAATTCACCTCCAGTTTTGTGATTCTCGGGAAGGCCTCACGGACTCTGCCCAGAGTTGCGCTCATCATGACTAAGGTTTATTGCAGTGAGCAGACACAGAGCCTCCTCGGCAAAGGCAAAGGGCACCCAGGGCAGAGTCCAGCGACACCAGGCGCAGGTTTCCGGGAGTCAGCTCTCTGCGGGCTCACACAGGGCGTGCTTGCTTCCCCCTCCCCCGCCCGCGATGTGCAGTGAGAACACGGGCAAGGAACGGTGCACAGGCGTTTTATGGGCACACAAACGTCAGTAAGATGAAGACTGAAAACAGGAAGCCCAACAAAAGTAACTGCGACAGAATTTATTTCACATAAAAATGAACTCTTAGCTTTGGAAAACACATCAGAGGTGTGCTCCAACAGGGCTCCCTGAGGATCCCTGGACTTGACGAGAACAAAGCAAGTGACTGCACCCCAGAGGGGACAGGGGCTTTGGGAGCTGCCGGTCCCGAGGCCTTCGTGGGGGCAGCCAGAGGAGGATGGACACAGAGGGTCTCCCGGTGTCAGGCCCTGTCGCTGGAATAAAGGCCCCGAGCTTGGGGGCAACGGTCCTTCCTTTCTAGGCTAGTTCTCACTGTGAGCGGGGCCTCTTCCAACACGCCCTATCAGCTGCTTGAGCCCCTGCGCTGACCTGTCCCCCACTCCTGCAACCCCACACCTTGGCCACCCAATATTCTACCCCACCCACTTTCCAACACCACCACTTCTTCCCTCGATGGCCCCAGGAGCTCCTGAAAGTCTCCCTGACACAGCAGGAGAGCCTGGCTGCCTTGCCCAGCTTACACCTCTTGAGAGGTTTTAGACTAAACTCCATCCTGCTCCGGGTGGCCCTCAAGGCCCCAGCAGACCCGGCTGCACCCTGCTGCACCCATCCTCAGGGATGCTGCAGTCACGTGGGCCTGCTGGAGGCCCCTGGGGTTTGCAGAGCTCCTTCCACCTGCAGCCATGCAGCTGCAGGGTCTTCCGTCTGAGGTCTCTTCTATGGCCACCCCCTCCTCCAGGTCTCAGAGGCCCCAGGCTGGGTCTCCCTCCACACCACCTGACCAAGCTCCTCGGCCCCTTTTACTTTCCCCACACCACATACCCCAGTCTGCAGTCATGCTGTTGTCTGTTTGCTCCTGTGGGCTTTGCCCTCCTCACCAGGGCCAAGACTTTATTCTCTTGCTCACCACCTCCCTCAGGACCCAGAACAACGCTGGACTCACGAGAGACTTCGCAAATATTTATGGGTTGAGTGATTAACCAGGAGAAGAACATTAGTATATATTTTTAAGATTGTATTTATTTTATTTTTAGAGAGAGGAGAAGGGAAGGAGAGAGGGTGAAAAACATCAATGTGTGGTTACCTTTGGCATGCCCCCTGCTGGGGACCTGACCTGCAACCCAGGCATGTGCCCTGACTGGGAATAGAACCTGTGACCCTTTGTTTTGCAGGCCCATGCTCAATCCCCTGAGCTATACCAGCCAGGGCTCAGGACAGTGGTATTTCCTAAGCAAGTAACATGGACTGGGCATCATGCACACATTATGTTACTTCATCCTCACAGCTCTGGGGGCTGTCTATCAAGTTCAGGGATGGGAGCTGGGGCCGGAGGGGAAAGGATGGTCTATCTGAGATCACACAGCCACCACATGGTCAGAACAGAAACCATTAGACATAAGAGGTCAAACTGGTTTAGCCTGATGCCAAAGTCCACATCTGTTCTGCCGTGCCTGCTGGGGACAGAGAGCAGCAGTCGCATGGGCGCCTGCAGGGGTGGAAAGGCGCTGGTGTGCGGGCAAGGAATCAGTTCTGATTGGTTTGTTATTTTTAAAATGAGAGAGGGAGAGGAGAGGGAGAGAGGAAGGAAGGAAAGACGGAAGCAAGGAAGGAAAGAAGGAAGGAGGGGAAGGAAAGGAACAGTGTGAACAGGAGATAGAAATCTGAGAGCACAGTGAGGGTTTTTTTTTTTTAAAAAAGATCAGAATTGTGCATTTTCTAAACATTTTACAAGCTTCACATTATCATCATTTTCCTTCTCCCCCCGTCTCACCTGCTTCGCGCCGCCTCCTTGTCACTGACACCGCAAGCGGGCCTTCCCCGGGGCTGTGCACTTAGTCTCCGCTGCCCTCGATCACGGTGACATACCCCACAACACACGCATTCACTCGGCTACCTCCCCACTTCCATGGACACACAAACGTAAGCCATCCCGACCCCTCCGACCCCGAGCAGACCCGGCCTGCTTCCCAAGGTCGTAGCTTTACAACTATGCGTTCACTCGTTACAACCCCGCAACCAAGTACCCTGCTACCCTCGCTGCCCCCACACTCCGTCAGGGAAGGTCCGCTGATTGTCCCTCCATGTCCTCTCTCTCTGGCGTGCACACACACACATACATACCCCCTACTCCTCTTGCGAAGCCACCTCCGAGATCCCTCCGCCATCATTTCATGCTGAGATGGCTACCGCAGCTATTCCCTCCCCACTGATTCTTCACATAGCTATTGACATAATCTTCCAAATTACCCTTTGATTACTCACAGGTAAAGGTAGACTGGTTGTCTGTCTTTCTGCCCAGTTGGTAAAGGCACCCTAAGACTCTTGAGCCCCAGGCAGGGCACCACCCTGCTCCTATTACATCTGGACGCGCCCAACTTGGACTTGGCTGTAAATCGGAGCCCGTGGTGCTCGCCCACCGCCCCCTAGAAGCAAGGTATGTGAACCACTGCCCCAGCTGGCTCCTTTCCTAAAGCGGGGGCAGCTCCCCTATGCAGACTAGCGCACACAAAACCCTGTACCACAAGGACGGCTCAAGAGAACATTAAGAAAAAGAAGGCTGGTGCCATGTCAGCTAAAAAAAGCGTTTTGTACTTAAAAGATTTCCGATCTGATGTCCATTTCTGAAGAACAGGCTGAAATAAATGACGAAGGGACGCTCCATGGAACACCTGTTTAAAAATATAATCGTGCATCGATGCATTCTCTTTCTATTCTGATTTCGGAACTCTTAAAGGTCTGCTCCTCAATTTTTTGGCTTTTCCATGTTAAAAATACTGACACTTGACATTGAAACCCAGCATCTCTTGGCTCACAAAGCTCCTTCTCACAGTTACTGCCTCAGGGTTCTGTCAGGGTCACCTGTGTCAGACCGGAGGGTCCATTCCCATCTCACACCTGGCGACACCCAGGTCGAGAGACTTGTCTAAACCCTTAAGGCTGGACGGTCAGGGCGTTGGGTCCAAAAGCCTGTGTGGCCTCCCTCCAATCTCCCAAATCTTCTACGCAACCCGAACACATTTCTTCTATTTCATCCGTAAAGCCTTTGCCCCAGGCCTGGCTCTGCTGGTAGTGTATCAGCTACCCTCATGAGCAAAAACTGGATTTTTACTTACTTCGAAAGTCCCAACTTCAAGATCTTCAAATTTCCCTGAAAGTGACATTCCGGCACAGTTCACGAGCATGTCCACTGGGCCCAGTTTCTCCTGCGCCTGCAAAAGTTGAGCAGAGCGGACAGGAAGGGAGAGAAAGAAGAACTCTTTAGCAGCAAGGTGATGCCAACAAATAAAATCTATACAACCACTAAACCTGTCAGAAAGATGCACCGATTTCAAACACATGGCGAAATGGTAAGAACAACACAAGGCACACAATTTCACTCCAGTGAGCCCCGCCTCTTACTTGTTTGATGACATTTTCTACTTGGCTGTAGTCTTGAGAAACGTCGACTGATATACAGAGCACCACCTGTCGGAAGGGGAGAGACAGATCAGAGCCATGCAGGCATCTGCAGCTAGCCTTTCAGGGCTTTTTTTTTCTAATTAAGGACAATGCTTTTCAAAAGATAAGGAGTCCAACCCTGGATATATTAACTGTATTGCTGCAAATCTGTCGACAATGCAATTAGCAGACTCTGGATTTTCTCCGCAGTTTTCGTAGAAACTATCTTAAGCAAACTCCAAGAAATGTTGGCCAGAGGGCACAGACTCCCAGGTCTAAGCTGCGTGACTTCGGGGATCTGATGTACATCACGGGGTCTGTCATGATTAATACTGACCTACTGTACACATGAAATATGCTAAGAGAGTGGATCTTAACTGTTCCCGCCACACACACACACACAAACACACACACATACACATACACACACACACGCGTAGCTCTGTGAGGTGCTGGCTGTGTTAATAGAATTGACTGTGGTAATCATTTTACAATGTGAACGTGTATTAAATCATCACGCTGGACACTTGAAGTACATATAATTATGATTTGTCAGTTATACCTCAGTAAGGCTGGAAATAGAAAAAAATGTAAACATGCTCCACTGTGCCCTAATCTAAGGGACAGAAGGCAGGTCAACCACCACGCGAAGCCGGGAGGGGAGGCAGGCACGGCCTGCAGGGGCAAGGGCCAGCTCTGGGGGGCGCTGGGGATGCTCTGTGTCTGGAAGCCGGTGGTGGCTTCACAAGTGTGTACATCTTTAAGTGGGTGTAGTTCACCGCATACAAATTCTATCTCAAGTTGTTATTTAAAAGAATACATAAATTACACAAAGAGCACATAAACTGTACATAAATTATGTATCTCCAGGGGTTCATATCTGAACTTGTTAAAAGAATAACAAAACTGGGAGTAAGGACCATAGGATTACTTTTTAAACAAGCCTTTTTATACAGGATTAGATCATTTTCTGTAAATAAAAACTATACCACAGACAAGTGAAATTTCACAAACAGGGAAGTGTTAAGATATTACCAGGAAAAAAACACCCACAGGACACTGATGATGCCAAGTGTGCGACAAGCTCCCTCTTGCCCACCCCAGCCCGGACACTACCCCTCCCTGACGTGGCATCCCCACAACCTAAGCCATCTGATGGGTGAGGAGCGGGCGGGTGTAACGATGAAGTCCGGAGCAGAGAGACTGCCCTGGTGGCAGGCAGGACCGGAGCATTCGGGCTCCATGGCTTTAGATGATATCTCCTCCTCTTTCAGAAGTTGCGTCATTATGAGGGGAAAAAAATGAGGAAAAAACAGGGAGGTTGGCTGAGCTGGATGACATCCAAATTTGTGCTCTTCAGAGAAGAGAACACAGGCAGAGGCCACAGCACTGGAGAAAAACTCACAGACATGCAGAAGGGCACGGGGGTGAGGGTTTCTACCTGCAGCAAAGAATACAGTCATAGCACAAACACCAAAACGCCCAGCCGCCCAACAACAGGAGGTGGATGGAACAAACTCCAGGGCACCCGAGAGTGTGCCGCAGCGGAATAAGGAAGCGAGACAGGTGAATTTTTACGGACAGGAAAGATCTCTAATATGTTCTGGTGGGAAAGGAGACAATGAAATACCATGTACAAGCCATCAAAAAGGGAACAATTAGAAGTCAGACAATACCAAGTGTTGGCAAGGGTGTGGGGCAGCAGAAACCAGCAACCACACTGGAGGGAGTGGAACCACTTTGCCGAGGCAAAAGACATGCACACACGCTTAGCTCAACAATTCCATGTCGAGGCAACCTCCGTTCCTGCCCATGTGCACAAAGGGCCAAGCTTCAGTAACACAAGGAAACAAAGCCAACAACGAAACAGGAAACAACCTAAATAGGCACCAACTGTGGAACTGACACACGAAAGGGAGTCTCTACATAGGAGAGGATACCATGCAGCAGTAAAAAGAGAGTGAAATCATAATTGTAATTATATGGTGAAATTATAGAGAAAAGCAAAAAGAGGATCAACACAAAAATCAGGGTGGGGTCCCTCTAGGGGTGAGTGACACACAGGGAGAGCTGACGGGGGCTCACAGAGGGGCTTCGGGGTGCTGGCCAATCCCGTGTCTAAGCTGGGCAACGAGTGTTATAACGAATTATGTGTTGTACCAATACGTGTACAGACATATAACACTTCCTCTATCAAACAATTCCATAACCCGAAAGTGTTTTTAAAGGCCCCCTTTTCCTTCAGTGTGGCTCTAAAGTGGATTTAAATAAAGAACTGAAATAAAACTGCTTTCTGGTAAAGCATTCTGCTGTCAGATCACTTGTGTGTGTGTGTTCGAGTCTACGTTTTTAGTCATAACCTGAAGTTCCAGACAATTCAAACAATTTCACCTTCTTAAAAACAGCCTCACAGGTATTTTACGATCAGGAAAATCTTGTGTCTTTTAACAAACCACTCAGAGTTGAAGTCAGCCTTCTTCTCCTTTGTGCAACTGTGTTGATTCATACAGAAAAGGCACCACGGGGACAGTGATTTTACCTGTTTATCATTAATAGAGTGCTTTTCAATTTCTTTCTTTGCCTGCAGCAGCCTGTCCTGAAAGCAAGAGAGAACAGTTAGTTCTGGCGGTCAGCCATGCGTCTGCTTGCCTGTTCAAAAGGAGAGCAAAAGCAGCGGTCGGTGTCCGCACTGAATTCTGGGAAACGCAGAAGCCAGCACCTACAATCCACAGCAATGGGCCGGTCTCCGAAAGAAAGAAGCTACAGAGTGTGTTACATCAGGGATTCATGGCGGCAGGTTTTTAAGATCATGGGAAGGCAACAGAAAAATAAATGAACTGCAAACTCCCAATCAACGGTATTAATTGCTAATGGTCACCCTGTCAGGTCTAATCAATGGTTTGATCTGAGATTTCTTAGTTGATGTAAGACAAGAACGACCGTATGGATATGCAATTAGAGTGCATGTGATTCCACGCCAAGGGATCGCCCAATATTTCCCTCCCTTACTCCCAAAGCGAGTCACTTTTTAGACAGACTGGGCGAATCCGTGCCTGGTTATTCTCGAAGAGACTCTTCAGACAAGCAAAGCTATCCAGGTAACAGCCCTTCTTCCAAGGCCTCAGTTTCGCTTGTTTCATGCACTTTCAAGGAGACAAGTATCGCCCTACAATGTCTTAATTTGGTCTACAAAAGATGTAGTTCAAATACATCATGACAGCAGAAATGCGCAAAAAGGAAGGCAAACCTTTGGAAAGGCGCACAGGTTTCCTAAATATGAATGCGTCTACAACAAAATAACATTGTTCTGTTAATAAACACAGACACCCCTTGACTTTGCCAAAATCGGAATGAAAAAAAAAATCACGCGAGAAAGTGAAGGACTTCTCGATGCCAGAGGCATGGGGTCCTTTACCTCCAGCCACTCCCAGGGCCACACAATGGGCCCCCCGCCTCCTTTCCATCTGCCTCGTGTCCAATACGGGCATTGTTTCAACCTCACAAAATGCCTCTCTATTAAAGCTGCGTTTCCACTCCCATGAGGTGGCGGCAGAGCAAAACAAACTCACTGTGAGAGGTCAGCGTATAAATAAAAGATCGCTATTTCTGCCTTTCTTAATTTGAAAAAGAAAATATGGATGTCCAGGCTGAATTCTGTATCCTCATTTAAACGTTTGCCCCAAAGCACCCCGTGGCCAGCCGTTCCCATGGAGCCCTGCTCCCCTGCGACCCTGCTCCTGCCTCCCTTTGCATGGGGGCACCCGGGTCTCCCGGCACCAAGGCCACGCTGCATTCCCATTCCCTCCATCGTCCCCCTTCACGCCCTCATTCAGCAGAGATGTCTGAGCACCCACTGAAGCCGGGCACAGGGCAAGAGCAGCAGACAGTACAACCCTGGTCACTTCCCCCACCCCAAGGAGCAAGAGGACCCTCTGCCAGAGTCCCAGTAAATGCAGTGCCGTGGAAGCAGCTTTGGAAAGAACAACAGACCCTGAATAAAAAGAATGGCAGAGCTTGTGTAAACTGAACACAGAAAAACACTCGTTCTGCTATGCTGCTGGGAGGGGTGAGATTCCTTCGGCCTGGGCTTCCCTGCAGATGTGCATCCGGTCCTGAGCACGTCCCTCAGGACTCAGCATCAGCTCCACCAGCACCTCCCACCTCCGGTGGGTGGAGGGCCCTCCAAAGCGTCCTCCTTCCAGCCAGGTGGGCCGCTCAGCTTCCTCTTGGCCTCTCCTGTTTCAAGATCACCAGCGTCTACAGGGTTCCCTAATGGTTGCTGGCACTAAATAAATACTAGTGGAGCTGATCCGTCTTCAGCCGAGAAATTGTCCTGAACAGCAGAAATAGCCAGTGGTTCGGGAATGTCGCCTCCACCCAGAGACTCCCAGTGCGGGTGTCGAACCAGGCCGTTCATGCAGCCTCTCGGACAGTTAGTGCCGACTCACCTCGTTTCGGGCGACCAGAGTTATGAACGCTCCCTGTTTGTAGCACTCGATAGCGATACACTTTCCAATGCCGCTGGAGCCTCCGGTGACCTAGAAGAAAAATACGAAAAGGCTCCTGAGCACTTGGCGTTACCCTTCTGAGGGAAGTGTACTTACCATGATTATCACGGGCTCTAAGAACCAATATAAGAAGTAGGTGAGCCCTGGCTGGTGTGGCTCAGTGGTTGGGCACTGGCCTACGAGTCAAAGAGTCACAGGTTCGATTCCCAGTCAGGGCACATGCCTGGGTTGCGGGCCAGGTCCCCAGTAGATGGTGCACGAGAGGCAACCACACATTGATGTTTCTCTTCCTCTCTCCCTTCCCCCTCTCTAAAACATTATTTTTTTTTTAAAGTAGTAGTTCTGTAGCTACTGTCACTTCTCCATCCCAGAGTGGGACAACTGTGCCATCCGCGGACCCTGCTGCAGGCTGTCACTGTCCCTGGCGCTGAGCTATACACGGCGCATCTACAGCACATCTATAGTACTTTCCTGAGTTCACTGGAGGGAAAGTGGTGCCCTTTAGGTCTAGCTACTTAATCATACATTAGTCCTAAGTGCTCATCAATAGGCAAGTGGATAAAGCTGTGGTTCGTGTCTGCAATGGAACATTACTCAGCCCTAAAAAGGAAGGGAATCTTTCCATTTGCAACAGCATGAATGGACCTCAATGGCATTATGCTCAGTGAAATAAGCCAGTTAGAGAAAGACAAATACAATACGATTTCACTCATATGTAGAATCTAAACTACTATATTAAGAAGAACACTATAAATGAACACACAAAACAGAAACAGACACAGATGCAGGGAAAACAAACCGATGGTTGTTGGGGGGGCCGGTTGGGTGATGGGTGAAAAGGTGAAGGGATTGAGAAATACAGACTGGTAGTTACACAGCAGTCATGGGGATGCAAAGTACAGCGTACATAGTACAGTCAGTACGACTGTTATAACAGGGCACGGTGCCAGGTGGGAACGGGAATTATTGGGGGGGGTCACTTCGTAAGTTACATAAATGTCCAACCACAATGTCACACAAACGAGCTAGCCTGCGAATCAAAGAACTGCTCAACCCGATCACTTCTAAAATTTTTCCAGAAGAACAAGAGCAAGACTTCAGCTTTTGGGTCACGGTTCACAGGAAACCAACCTTCCTGTCAAGTCACCTAACCCTTAGCCGACATCTACGGGTGAGCCATTTCTGGGCTGTGTTATTCTGAAAGCTACAAGCAAATGTAAGAGATTTTCATAATGGCTTAGAAAAGTGGTAAATAGGTATGGAGCTGCCTGACCATTGGTAAGCTGAGACCAGATGTGGGACACTAAAGATTAACTTCCATCCTCTCTCCTTCTCTCTTACTACTCGCTGGAAATACCATGCAAATGGGACCAGCTCTTTCGTCACACCCTGCGCCTGTCACTGAGGGCAAAGGCGGCGGGCGAGCAGGGCAGGGAGTGCTGCTGCCAGCCATCCTCAAAAACAGGGAACTTGACTTTCCAGTCCGCAAGTCAATTAAACAGCTTTTTAAAAACCAGCTGATTTAAAGAAGTGCTTACCCTGTAGCACGTCCACAAGGTGGTCAGGGCGACAACAGAAACAGACAACTGATAGTTACGATCCCACCTGTTCATGCCTCCACACATGCGGCCGTTCCGAACCTCAGCCGCCTCTCCTACCCTCCCCTGGTCTGGTCCTAGCAGATCCCAAGAAAAATAACCACACTTTCACTCCTCTTCTGCTGTTAACAAAGAGGGCAGGTGGCGACATCACGTGAATCATCCACGCCATCCTCGAATTATTTATAAGGGCATCTGAAAACTAGATGGTGAAAATAAGAAACTCCCCCTGGTCTATCCCAGGCATGCCTGTCATCTTACCCACCTGCCGCGTGCGGCCTGATGGGGCTGGAAAGACCAGAGTCAAGGTTAAGTGAAACTCTCTCCTCAACCACAGACTCAAAATTCTCGTCACTGCTTCTGGCCTTACCATTTACCAAGTCACGCTCTGCGAACACAAGATGTGAAAGAAGCCAACTTTTGAAGCCCTGCTTTTGTGGCCGCAGTTGTCCTGTGCGTGGACGGTCCACCTTCCGGATTCAGTGTGACCAGAGTGTTTTGCTCCTCTTTCTTGCTTGTCCGGATTTCAAGCACACTAAAAGGACTGACGGTCCTGTCCTATCACAACCCAGTGGGGACACTCAAGTGTGTCACCTCGGGTACCAGGAGGAATAGGGCCACCAGCTTAGTAATGAGCTGCCCTTACTCACAACCTGCGGCCTCAGTGTCCCTGGGGTGGGGCGTTCAAAGCCACCGCCGACAGCGAGGTGCAGGTAGGGAGGCGTCGGTTCAAGACAGGTGCTACAGCAGCAGAAAGGGGCCTTTGAAGACGTGATCTTCCGGTAAGAAACAAAGCAAGCCCATGCACATCCCCGTCACTCCTAAAGCACCTGCCAGGTGGTTTGGCTCATCCCTCTGACTCTGAAACGAGGACACCGGACCGCCCTGGGACCCCAGGCTGAGCTCGGAGAGAGATGAGCAGTGTAGATGGGGCAGAAGCGTCTCAGGGCCTCCATCCAGCCAGGGCTCCCGGCCCACTGGCCTGGGACCAATGTTCCCCCCGTGAGTCACTCTCTAGATGCCTTTGGCAACAGCTGTCTGCCACTCGCACCAGCCATCTCCCAGCTGGGGGCCGCCTGGGCCAGTCCCTGCGGCTGGGACTCTGTTCCCCGCCTCATCACCCCGAGCTGTCACCGAACGCGGTGTCCTTGACAAAGTTTCTCAGCCTCTTTGTTCCTCAGGTGACTCATCGGGAAGACTGAGGACAAAAACAGCCACCACCCAGGGATGCGCCTGGGATTGGCAAGCGGCTCGCGAGCCCCCGGAGCACCCTCCCGGCGGAGCCAGCCGCCGCGGAGGGCAGGACGGGTCCCCGAGGCCCTCCGCGGGGACAGTGACGGGGTGCACGGCGGCAGGTGACCCTCGTTTGGAGAAGGAGCGGCGGCGGCCCGGCGGCCAGGGGGCGGGCTCCGGGCGGCCGAGCCGGCCGGGGCTGGGGCGCGCGCACTGGGAGCCACTCACCACCACATGCGCCCCGGGCAGCGTGAGGGGCTTGGGGCTGATGAGCGGGGACAGCATGTACAGCAGCAGCACGAACGCCACGACGCAGGTGGCCACGAGCAGCAGCATCGCTCGGCGGGCCGGGCCGGGGCCTGGGACTGGGGGCCGGCGGCGCAGGCGATCACGCGCGGCCGCGCAGCAGGAGCCGGTGTTTGGGTTCCGGGCGGGGCGGTGGCCGAGGGGAAGAGGCGGAGCCGGCAGAGGGCGCGACCGCCGCGGGGCGGCGCCACCCGCGGGGATGCGGGACTAGGTCTCTACGCCCCCGGCGCCCGCTGAGCCCCGCACCCGTCCGCCCCCGGCGGTGCCACCCGGAGCGCCTCCGCAGGGGCTCGGGGACTCCGCTGGTTTGTGTCGCGGTTGCGTCTTAGGACCGGGGAGAGCTGCTTTCCGGACCCTCCGACCGCGCGTCCGGGCGGTGGGCCCGCTCTGCTCGTGCGGTTCCGCCAAGTCGCCGAGCGTCGCCGAACCCCGCGGCCCGCCTGCCTGGCCGGAGGCTGTGCGGAACGATCTGGCCTCGAGCTGTGCGGTCACCGGACCGCGCCGGTGCCTGCAAGGCCTGGCGTCAAAACGAAACCTCGGCCTCCATTTCATAGTTTCTGGGCGTAAACGGTCGCAGCTCACCGTCGCTCCTCCGAGGAACGGGAAAACCTGGACAAGGCATTTCCAGAAATCACTCAGATAATTCGATTTCGTTTGAACAGAGTTGTTTTGTTTTGTTTTGTTTTAACCAAGGCAGGATTTAAATTAAAGAGAGGGAAAGCTTGAGATCTAACTCACATCCCGATTTAAAGTGCACAGTAAATGGACTCGAGTGCTCTCAAGAGTTGGGCAGCACCCCCCTCCGCCCGCCCGCCCCAATTTTAGAACATTTCATCACATCCCCTTTCCCCCCAAATCCTGCCCCATTGGCAGGCCCTACCCATTCCCTCCCAGCCCTACGGCGGCCGTCTTTCTGTCTGCAGGTTTGTTTATTCTGGGTATTTCCTGTAAGTGGAATCACACTCTGCAGCCTGTTGCGTCTGCCTTCTTTCCGCCACTTGGCATAGTGTTCTCAGGGCTCATCCATGTTGTGCAGTGTACCAGTATTCCCTGACTCAAAAAAAAATTTATTTGATTTCAGAGGAAGGGGGAGAAAGACATTGATTTGTTGTCCCACTTATGTATGCATTCATTGGTTGAATCTTGACGTGCCCTGCCTGATTGGGCCTCACTCAACCTTGTGTATTGGGAAGATGCTAAGGAACTGAGCTACCTGGCCAGGGGGGCACTGTATTGTTTCTTATCATTAAATGCAATTCCACTGTGTGGATACACCACATCTCATTTATCCAGTCACTAGCTGATGGACATTTAGGCTGTTTCCATATTGGGGCTTTTATAAATAATGCCTCTGTGAACCTTCGCATACAAGTTTTTGTTGGGACGTACGTTTTCATTTATTTTGGGTTTAGACCCTGGATCTTGTGGCCGGAAAAGGAAATTCTGCGGAAAGTAACCTCACCTGGTGATCTGGTCATAAATTCCTAACAGGGGGGAGTCATACCCCGGACCTTCTGCAGTAAAAGGCTGACCTTTGCCTTAAGCAAACGCTTTCCCGTTTCTGAGCATCCAGGTTTACACACCTTTGAAATGATCTTTTTAGGCCCCTCCTTCTAAAGTGTGACCTCAAGAGAACACATAATCTTATTAACTATCCTGTAACCCAATCCCCCCACCTTGCCTTCTCCCACCTCCAGGTAATCTTCCTTACTTCCCTCTTTAATTCCAAACGCATACAGCAGCTGCAAATGGTCATCTCTTGGAATCACAGTGTGTTGAGATCTTGCTTCCAGGCTTACTCTCAAATAAAATTTTTTTTATTGCAGTTGTCTACAGGTTTGACCATTCTGATGCGGACAATCTTATGGTAACTCTGTGTTTCACCAGAACTCCAGACTGGTTTCTAACCATCTTCCATTCCCACTGACGATGTACGAGGATTCCCATTTCTCCTTATCCTCAGCAACACTTAATCATGTTTTTTAATTATAGCCTTCCTAGTGGGTGTGAAGTGACATTCCATTGTGATTTTGACTTGCATAAGGCATATATTTTTGTTTGCTTGCTTTTCCTTTTTGTTGTTATTTTTAGAAACACTGAGGAGCAAAGGTTCTGAGTTTTTCTTCTTTACTAATTTGTTGCCCAGAGTTAGCCAAATTGCAAGGTTTGAGGATACAGGTCCCCAAAACTTCTGACACCAGTTTGAAGTTTGAGAAGCTCCCAAACCACCTTCTGTGTAATGAGTCTCTGCAAGGACCCGCTGCACCCACTGAGAACTGTTAGACTCATGGCTATGGCTTACGGCAAAGTCAGCGACAGAAAAAAGTGAATGGGGCAAAGTCTGCAGGGCTATAAAAGCAACGCTTCAGCACCTCCCATGGAGTGAGGGCGTGGTGACTGTCCTGTTACTGGTGTGTGACACTGTGCATGGAGCCTTGCCAACCAGGGAAGGTCATCTGGTGTCCAGAGGTTCTTATTATGTAAAAACCTCTTTATGATGGGGCTTTATTATGTAGGTTGATTGACAGATTGCCCACATGGCTGAGCTCAGTCTCTAGGACAACTGATAATACAAGATACTAAGCTTCCACTACACCACATCGTTGGTCTTTTGGTCCCGGCCAGACCTCATCTAAACAAAGACACTTCTGTCAGGGACGACATGGATTACTTCCCAGAAGCCAAAGACGAAGGCCAGGCCTCACTGGTGCGTTTCAGGTGATGGGGTGTTGGCCTGGGAACTGAAAGGTCGCAGTTCAGTTCCCAGGCAGGGCACGTGCCTGGGCTGTGGACCAGGTCCTCACTCGGGGGTGTGGGAGAGGCAACTGACTGATGTATCACTGAGGTCTCGCTCCCTCTTTGCCTTCCCTCCTCCTCCTCTCTAAAAATGCATAAAATCTTCAAAAACAAAGGCCAGACCTTCTCTTTGGGCCAGATTCTTGACTCACAGGCCATTACCTGGTCTGTATTCCAAGCTCTCCCACAGTTAAACAGATGCCTAGTTTTGGGAGGAGGCTCTTCACTCAATTTCCCTTTGGATCTGACCGTTGACGTCAGCACTGCAGTCTCACTAGTAAGGCAATGACGGTGCCCCACGTATCACGCTATCAGCTAGAAAAACAGAAAACGGAGGCAGTACAGAACAAAAGCATAGTTGCAAGAACTATATAGTCATACCAGCATCCTCCTCCTCCAAACCCCCCTGAAAGGTAGAGGACTCTACCTGGTGGGATCTTTCCCTTGGCCCCCCTACCGCTGAGTGTGAGCGCACATTCAGCAAGGCACGCCCATCAGCCCCTCCTGCCTTCATCTTCCCCTGCGGTTCCAACCGCCTGTTTCAACTCTCTAGTAGACCTTCGCGCTGAGGATGATTTGCAACATGCTGTGTCCATTTGATGTGATATCTCTCTGAGCACTGTCGGAGACTATGGGCTGTAAAATATGCTTTAGGTCTGAAGAAACATAATTCGGAGGTCCAGACTGGTGCGGTATCTTCTGACTTAGTCCTTTAATAGTATTGGGTTGGCCAAAAAGTTCACTTGCTTTTTTCTGTAAGAAGGCTCTAACAGCGCTTAGTTGTCTTTAATTCGAAACAACTTTGTTAGATTGTACTGGACAGCTGCCCTATCAGCGTGCATTTAGAAAGAACTTTATCAAAATTGGTGAATTTTTGTGTAGCCATTTTAATATTGAAGATGGAAGAAGATACACAACATTTTCAGCATATTATATTTTATTATTTCAAGAAAGGTAAAAACACAGCTGAAACACAAAAAAACACTTGTGCAGTGTGTGGAGAAGGTGCTGTGACTGAATGAATGCGTCCGAAGTGGTCTGCAGTTTCATGCTGGACGTTTCTCAACGCATGATGCTCCACGGTCCAGTAGACCAGTTGAAGTTGATAGCGATCAAATTGAGACACTGAGAACAATCGCTTTACCACACAAAATACAGTCAACAGACTTGAAATAGCCAAGTCCATAGAGTTATTGGTAAACATGAAATGTGTCATTTCATGGAAAAAACTTAAAGGGACTTTTGGCCAACCCAATACTTTGAGCATTGCATCGACCTCTGAGCAGGCCAAGCCCAGTCCAGAGTCTGCCCACTCCGTCAGGATCCCTTCGTACCCTCCCAGGGCTGCCAGCATCTGCCCGCAGCCGGCTGTGTCACTCCCCCTCGGGGGAAACTGCCCCATAGCCATGGGCAGCCTCTGTCGGTCCTGTTGGCGTTTCGTGCCCCAGAGGGAACGCAAGAACTACGTCAAGATTTGCGCCATCTCTGCGCTGCTGCGGCCCTCGCATCCCCTCACTTCGTGGGTCCAGGTGGCCACCTCGAGTGGGCGCACCAAGGTACGCACTTGCTGGTTCCAACTGCCTTCTGATCCCAGGAGGTTCTTCTGATGACAAGTGACAAGCCCTACTTTAATGTACTCTTGAGTTTCCATCATGACTTCCATACACCCGTGCTCCCTTCAGCCATGCCCTGAAGGGCCAACGGTCCGTCGCCCTGCTACCCGAGCATATGGCCAGGCCATTAGCCAGTGCCCAGGAGCTGGTTCAACACCCAAACGCAGGGACTGACGGTAGGTAGTTCGGCCAGCTGAGCCACTTGTTTTTACCTTCTTGAGTGGCAGCCTTCCCAGGAAGGATGCTGTCCATTCACCTTGAAACTGGCATCCAGAAACCAAGCGGCTCTGCTTCTGGACCACAGAGACCTGTGCCTAGGACACCGCCCAAATGGCCCAAGTGACTCCAGGTCCAGCAGCTCCTCAGCTGGGGTCCAAAGTCAGCCCCGGAGTCTATCCGCTGTGCACACAGTTCCCTTCTTTGCATTTCCTGGTGGCAGGTTCCCGCAAAACCAGCTCCCTTTCACCGCCAACTGTTCTGGGCTCCGCCTTCCCCAGTAGGGAGTTTCTCTAACATCTCCAGACACGCATGACCTATCTGCTGTTGCTTCTGTCTCTCTGGAGGGCCCTGACTAATACAGAAGGGATCACGGGCTTACACGCACAACGACAAAACCTTTAGAAAACACATTGGATTTTAAAAGAATGAAGACTTTGGCTAGTCAGAGGGAAAGAAAATCAGGTCACTTATTGAAGAAATCAGGCTGGTTTCAGATTTCTCCACAGTAACACTGCACATGAGGAGGATGAGATTCTCAAGGAAAGGAAGTTGAGCCCAGCTCTTATATCCAGCTAATCTGTTTTTCACCCATTGAACATGTAATAATTAAGGAAATACTTTCCCACGAGTGCTTCTTGAGGGAAGTATTAAGGCTCTCTATTGTCTTAGTCCGTCTGGGCTGCTGGCACACGGTGCCACAGACCGGGTGCCTTATAAACAGCAGAAATCTGCTCCTCACAGTTCTGGAGGCTGGGAAGCCCAACATCAAGTACCGGCAGATGTGAAGACACTGCAAGAAGGCAGTTTCTGAAAGCCGGAAACAGCTCTCACCAGAAAGGAAAGCTGCTGGCGCCTGGATCTGGAACTTTCAGACTCTGGAACTGTGAGAAATAAACTTCTGTTGTCCAAGCCGCCCAGCCTGTGGCATTTTGTTATGGCTGTCCTAGTCATAGCAAACGCCATTAAATGACCCCAACTTTGCCCTGGCTGGTGCGGCTCAGTGGATTGAACGCTGGCCTGCGAACCAGGAGGTCATTGGTTCAATTCCCGGTCAGGGCACGTGCCTGGATTGCGGGCAGGGTCCCCGGTTGGGGGCATTCAAGGGCAACCAGTCGAGATGCCTCTCACATATCAATGTTTCTCTCCCTCTTTCTTCCTCCGTTCCCCCTCTCTTAACAGGTCACCCTCTGGGGCAGGTATGGAAGGCAACCAATCGATGTTTCTCTCTCACATCTGTTTCTCATCCTCTCTTCCTCCATCCCCCCCTCTAAAATGAAAGACAAAATGTAAAAAAATAAAGACTTTACACAATTTCCAATCTCAGTTATAAATGTTATGGACCCCACACACTTTACTCCTTAACGAAGCCTATTTTTCACAGCGAGGAGGAAGCAATGCGCCAACACTCTGGCCGAAGCTCCCTATCAAAGCTTCCGGTCCCACCGCGGCAGCGGCCGTCAGACCACGTCCCCACAGAAAACTGCAACAAGAAGCCACATTTGCCCTGGCTCGGTGGCTCTCTTGGTTAGAGTGTCGTCCCATACACCAAAAGGTTGCAGGTTCAATTCCCAGTTGGGGTGCTTATGGGAGGCAACCAATCAATGTTTCTCTCTTTCTCTCCCTCCGTCCCTTCCTCTCCCTCTAAAATAAAAAATCGTTTCCTCGGGTGAGGATTTAAAAAAAAAAAAAAAAGTCACATTGTTGAGAAAGGAATCTTCCCTAGTTTTACAAAGCTCCAAGTTAACTGCGTTTGTCATCAAGGAAAGTGGAAATAATTTTTCTTCCATCTCACGTTAAAATTGCACTTACACTGAAAGAACTGCCGCTGCCCTATCTGCGCACTAAGAAGGTGAGATAAGGGCACTCAGCTCGGTTTACTTGTTCTATGAACTGGCGTTCAGGTCTTGAGTGTTGAGCTGAGGCTGATGGGAAAATGGCACTTTAGCTACTTTCTTTAGCGCAGCCTCACCGGCCCTCTGATTGTTTCACTGACGTCTCAGCAAGAGCCGAGGGTCTCTGGTCTTAGCACACAGGCTACTTGATTCAAACGCCTGCAAAGCCCTGGTGCTCACCTGCGCCTCTACTGGCTGGCTGTGTAATTCAATCTTCCTTCAAGCGCTTTTGGTTTTGAATGTGTTTCTTTACAGTTCCATGTAAATTCCACGTAGTTTGGTTGCAGTGATCCGCCAATCAGCCCACCTCCTCAGTAAGGACTCACTATGGTTTTCACACCTCACTGTCAGTTACGAGTAGGAACTAAACCACTTTCCATGTAAAACAAATACAAATGTGTTGGTGTTCGTTTCTTTATAATCACCCACCATCGTCCTTAGGTACCAAGTGCCAACTCAGGCGGTGTTTCGTTTTACACAAAAGTCCGGTTAAATTCACATTACTTCAGAATTTAAGAGTAAAAATAATACAGATTTTATTTCCACAGTTTAGCTTATAACGTCAAACTGGAGGTTAAGGGAAAAAAACCTTGAATCTGGGAAAGGACAACTCTTACTTACAGAATTCCAATGAGTAAAGGCAGCGGGAATGAGAGAAACTGAAACATCACCAACGGAACGAGTGCTGACCGCTGGTATCGGCAAGACTGACAATGAAGGGGCCAAAAATGGAGGAGAAATAGAACGACGCACAGCCTCAGCGGGGCCTCCCCCAAGCACTTACCAACCACTGTGAGATGCTACCAAGTACCCACAAATTCTTTGATTCTCTCCCCCCGGAGGTGTGGCTTCATTTCCTCTCTGCCCTCCGTGGCTGGACTTGGTGACTGGCTACCGCAGACCAGAGAGTGCGAAAAGGAAAACAAAGTACCCCTGCAGGGGAAGGCACCCACCAGGCGTCATCTCAGTCACAGGACCAAGGTTAACGAACATCACTGAGAATGAGGCCTTGATATCATGTCCCCCTGACCTGATGTGAGAGCGGGACACACCATTGAGGGGGTATCCTTCCCCCAAATCCCGAACATTCGGCTAATTAGGAGAGGACATCACACACGCCTAACTTGACAGTCAGTCTTCAAAATACCTGGTCAAAACTATTCAAAAGTGTCTCAAGTTCATGAAAAACAAGGAAAGACTGGAAGAACATCACCAATTGGACGAGGAGATAGGACGGTAAGTGCAACCCTCGACGGGATCCCGGACAGAAAAGGACGTTAGTGGGAACGTTGATGAAATCCTTGCCAGGTTGTGGTTTGGTTAACGAGCGGTATGGTGGCGACGCTAATTTCCTGGTCTGTCTGCACCGTGGTTCTATGGGATGCTAACCTTAGGGCAGGGCTGTCACACTCATGTTCCCCGGGGGCCACCTCAGCCTCATGGTTGCCTTCAAAGGGCTGAATGTAATTCTAGGACTGGACAAATGTAACTACTCCTTCACTGTTAAGGAGCTGAAACTACACTCTGCCTTCTGAAGGCCACTGCGAGGCTGACGTGGGCCACGGGGAACATGAGTTTGACGCCCCTGCCTTAGGGGAAGCTTCTGAAGGTTACACGGGAACTCTATGTTAATTTTAACTTCCTCTTCTGCCCAGTCCTGCCTCCTCCCCCTGCTCCTCACAGGTGCTGACCTGTAATAAACATCTCGGCCGCCAAATTCTTGTACTTCTTGTTAGCTTCTGGAGAGCCCAACTGGTAACAACACATATCACCTGACACATACCCAGTTAGACACATCTGGGAGGCAACTGATCAATGTCTGTCTGTCTGTCTGTCTCTTCCCCTTCCTCTCTATCTAAAATCAATGAAGACATTCTAAGGTGAGGGAAAAAAACAGAATTTCACGTTAATAATCAAATAATCTAATATATCAAATATACTCATTCTGTTTTTCTGCATTTAGATGACAGAGAACTTAAACATCTATCGTATATTGAAATACTTCATAATTAAGGTCCATATAGAATTTTTAGGCTGAGACAAAAAATGTTCTTCAACGTCCAGGGTACGGCTCATACAGATGCTCCTCAAGTAGCGTTTACCTGTCGGCTCTGGAAACGACTGTCCAGAATTTCACAACGGTCAGGACCACCAAAGCCTGGCCACTCGGGCTCCTCTGTGTGTCTGTCCGCACAGAGCGCACACAAGCGCACACACACGGCCTGTGTCCTACCACTCTAGAGAAGTCTAGAACTATTACATTCCAGAAGCAGTTTTAGAACCAGAAATGGAGAAAACAGAGCTAGGGCCAGAAGTGATACGAATACTGAGACATGGTTCTCAAAGCACATGTAAGAATTAAGTGTGATAAATTATCCACTTACCATTAACACTAAACTTACATACTATTTGCTTATGCATTTGATTGACTTAAGTAAAATACTTCCTCAAAACAAATTCTGGGTTCACAAGAACTTCTGGATTTCAACTACTATATAATTAATATAATTATGTTAAGTCTCTTAATGGTACAATAGCAGTATTACATAATTCTGAGTCTGATAAAGTACACATTATCATCTTATAAGACATCCATGAACAATTCAGCATTGGTCTGCCAAGTTAACTCCCCATCCTTACGTAAAAAGTGTTGAAAACAGGATTTTCATGCATACATTCTTAATAATTTAAAAGTATTTTTTGTATCTAATCAATGCAGATATTAGTATTTTCTCCCACACAGAAGACCCCCAAATAAAGAAGCATACACGGACTACAGATAACACTAGGTTATACCAATTTACTTCACTTACGAACAAGATGTTTTAGCCTATGATTTCCATTTCTTATCAAAAACAGTCTGTACAGAACACCCTAAGGCAACCACACAGAATGTGCGAATATATTTTAAGATGCAAGCCATTCCACATTATTTGCAAGGTAGAGCTTTACAATAATCAAGGAATCTACCTCACTCTAGCTAAATTAACACTCCTTTGCATGTACAGCCAATGCGGATACACAAGGCACAACTTAGTGTCGGTGCTGAAGTAGGTAACGCAGATCCTCAGAATTTATTTGAAAACATTAAAGTAACATAGTGTCATGTTTGTAATTTACTAGTGAACGAGGCATCAGCTCCTTTCTAAAGTGTCACAAAGCATCACACTGGTAACATGTACGCGAGGCCAGGACACACTGTTTCCTGAACTTAAAAAAGAAAAGACCCTTGCTACCTTATTAAAAAAATTATATATATGTATGTACACAGATAAACCCACATCACACACAGGACACGTCCCACAATCCAACGAAAGGCCACTCCTTTTAGCAAAGCTTCCGATTACAGTATTTTATGTCAGGGTTAATTAAAAAGGACCTATTTGTTTGCTACTGGGTTAGGTCAATCTTGCTACAAAAAGACACACTTGAAACGGACAATTATTTCCTTCAAGATAAAGACAATGCCTAATTTAGAAAGGCTTTCTCTTGAGATTGCACAGTGAAAGGTATTATTTAGTTAAATATAAAAGCCTGCAGCTTTTAAGGAAATTATTTAAATCTACAACCTACTGAAAACAGCAACAAGAGCCTAGGCTGGAACACAATTCAAAACCCCTCAAGCCCAATCACAGTGCTCTTTGCTCTTTTATCAGCCGTCCCTGAGAGTAAAGATTTTTGTAATTTTTAATTAAGTAAATAAATTTACATTGATGAAAATGATGTGTAAAACATTTTTAAAAATATGAAACAAGCCCCATTTCATTTTAGTAAAAAAAAAAAAAATGTTCTTTACAAAGACCACTTATTCATAGTAATTTTAAATACATGTATCTCAATCAATTTTAATCCTCTTTTTACTGGGCAATTTCTATTTTTGCCATTCATGTGTCACTCACTTCCTCAGAATCTATTATTTTATAATTTTTGTTAAAAACAAGCATTTAATTGGTAACAGCACACACACACCCGTCAGAGGACACCGAAGTGAGCCCTGCACTCCCTGTGGCTGAGTGGTCCGCTCAGATCATCTGGCCGCCACCCGGGAGGGCAGAAACACCCCACAGGAAAGGGCACACGCGGTCAACGTCGCCTTCATCGTCTCCGGCTTAGCCTTCTTGGCCAAAATCTTCCGAAAACTTCTTCAATTTCAACAAGTCGTGCTCATTGACTGTGGGTTTGGTGCTAGACAGCGACCGCAACATATCCGTCTGTCGGGAAGAGAGGCGAGGTTTCAGTCCTAGATTCGATCAATCACGCCTTTCCCTTACTGACAGGGGGAACAGGCTACCGGCAGCGCACCCTTACTCCTCTGCAGGACGGCACCGAACGCACCACCCTGCAGCTGCTCCCTGTCCAGACCGCAACCTTCCCAGCTCCTGCCTCCCACTGGAAGCAGTCAGGTCTCTCAGCACCGGGACCAAGACCCCCTCCGTGCGCTCCCCATCCCGTTCCTGGCCTTACCCGCTGTTTTCCTAAACAAGAGAGCGGGTTTCCAGGTGCGACTCCAAAAGAATATAGTCACTTGCTTATACTTAAGTGAAACAGATTGTTATTTGATAAAACTCAACTAATCAGAATTTTAAATTAAAATAAAAATGGTAAGAAAATAGGCTAATATTTGGTATTTGTTACAAAATTAAGTTCTATGCCCTGGCTGGTGTAGCTTAGTGGATTGAGCGCCAGCTGCAAACCAAAGGGTTGCTGGTTCGATTCCCAGTCAGGACACATGCCTAGGTTGAGGGCCAGGTCCCCAGTAGGGGCATGTGAGAGGCAACCACACATTGATGTTTCTCTCCCTCTCTTTTCTCCCTCCCTTCCCCTCTCTCTAAATATAAATAAATAGAATCTTAAAAAAAAAACCCTTAAGTTCTAGGCTATGGCTGTTTCCTGTATAAAAGTATGGAAATAGTCAAAAGAACCAAGACTAATAAACAAATCAAGGATTGAAACAAAGAAAAAAGGGTTTCTGAATAACTCCTCAGATGAGCATTATGGGTAATGAACACATGAATACATGTACACACGCACACACACGTTTATATACATGTATGTGGTCACATGCATCTTTATATCTATGTCTACAAACCCTGCAAAAGTCTCTCCCCTGCAAGTTACTGTTCACCCTGACATAAAGCTCTTTGAAACTGTGGCTGAAGGTTTTAAAAACTGAGTGTTTACCAACAAGAAAACATAAACATAACAAATGCACCTTTTCAACCCCAGGAAGTTCCCTAAAAGTTATGTGCCTTATGAATTATCTTAACTCCTTCAACATAAATAACAGAAATGTAACTTTTTATTATAAAAGTTGTTTTGCAATTTTTTTCAACACTGCATTATTTAACTTTCTATAAAGTCTCGAGAAAAAAAACAGAAAAACACCATTATGAATACTATGATACATGCAATAGGGCTTCTGGATATTTTACCAAATATGAGATCCAGAGGAAAAAAATTTTCACCAATCCTACTTTTTAATAAATCTTGATAATATTTTATGTAACCTATGTCATTTTGGCAATAGTATCCCAACTATAAAACCTATAAGATCAGGAACCCATGTTTTTGAAAAATAGCTTATTCACTTTAAATTTTCCTCAAAGTCCAAGAAAATATTTTAAAGGTAATTTTTTAATATTTTAAGTTCAATCCATTTTTCAACTTTTTAAGTGAGGAGATAGTATTAAAATAGGCCAATGTTTCCTAGTTAACTTTACATAACTGAACATTTTTACCTTTGATAAATTACAAAGTATAATGTTCTAAACTTTTTCTTAAAATGAAACAAAAATGTCAAACCATGGAAACAATTGGCTCCAAGAGTTTATCCCCAGGGACGTCCACCCATGTCATTTCGATGGCGCCAGGGTCACCCGGAGAGCAGGGCGTCAACAGGTCATCTACTACCTCGTTGGGGTCAGCGCGTGACGGTCCTTGAACCTGGAATGAGGAGTGATCTAGCATCGTTATCTGAACAAATTAAATAAATATTAAGATTTAGGCCACTATCTGGAAATCTGAACATACACTATTATTTCTTGTTTCATTAAAATGTCTACTTCTGAAAATAAATAGAAGACTATACAACGAAAAGTGGTTGTCTGTGGGTGCTGGGATTGATTTTGCTTGACTTTAATTTTTTTCCTCAATGCTTTTCTACATTTTGAAATTCCCTATAATAATCACAGGGAGAATATGAGTTAAGATGTACAAAAAAACAGTCTTCTGTGGCTACAATTTCCCTTCTTTTCCTGGTGCTTATTAAGTGAAAATAATTCTTGAGACCAAAAATAGAAATAAGTATCCTCACTTATTGTCCGTCTTTCCTCACAGAAAACTTCAGCTGCAGGGATTTTTGTGCGTTCCGACTGCTGTGCTTTATGCCTTAACCTCCGGGCCAAGATGAGTACTCTAGCTGCCTGGTCAAGCAGCAGGCGGACTTGTCCTTGGTGGCTGAGAGGGACAAGGGATGGAGCCGTGGGGAGGCGGACTGTGCAGCCTCCTGGTAGAAGTGACCGCCCGCGTCACCTTCAGTGCCAACAAGGGCCTGGCTTCAGGGTCACAGAGGCTGTCCCTCGTAGCATGAATGACGAGTTGTGGGTGGGAACGGAAATGGCAAAGGAATTTGAGAGAAAATGCTGCGGTTGTGGCCTAACTCGCTCTAAGTTGACTGTATTTCTCTCAGCAATGAAACGGCTGTAGAAGAAGAGAACAGTAACATCTTCCAGGCTAGTAAGGTACCATGGAGGTGCGTGTGACTGTCACTTCATTTCTGCACCACTTCAAAGTAGTGTTACCATCCCTGTTTAAGAAACGATAAAAATGACCCTTAAACAGATAATGCAGTCATTTGCTCAAGAAGATATAACAAGTAAACTGTGAAGTCGGGATTCAAATTCAGGTTTAATTCAAGTTCATACTTTAAAAAAACTGGTTTTACTGTGGTATTGAGACATACATACGTATCTCAGACATATCAGTCTTGTCACACACTGCTGGATTATGTGCGCTGATAGAGTTTCAGAATTGTCACATCCGTATTCATGAGTGACACTGGATACAGCTGTCCTCAGCAGAAGGGTCGGCCCAAATTACCTAGTGCACTGTTCCTTAAACCGGACATCTCCAGGCCAGTCTTTTTACCCAACTAGGCTGAACTCCTTCAGGCAGACCAACAGTGCACGGTGTGGGGCGGTGGGGGGGCAGGCCGGAGAGCAGAATGGCTGAGACCTCAGATGCTGTAGCCCACCTGACCTGGGGGACAATCACACCTCTGCCCCTCTCTAGCTGCACCTTGGCACCAGGTGTCAGCCTCCAGGTACCAGTTTAATCATGCTGACACCTACATGCCAGGTGAGGCATCAAGGGGTGGCTATGTGCACCTCTTCTGTGTGAAGACCCAATGAAAAAGCAGGAGAAAAGAGCACAGTGCCAGGCATGTCAGGCTTAAATAATATTGGCCATTCTTATTTTTACTTTGTTAATGAGGCACAGATACACCAGATTCTGCTCTAGGATATTCTAGTTACAGAGGTAACTAGACATTTAAGTTTCTACACTTACATGAAAATAGTAAGTATTTCAGAAGTCACTGCATAGAAAAAATTAAAATACGTATTTTAGGACTATTAATGATGGCCAATTAATAAACTATGAGAAGACTTTTTGCTATAGCATTTTTAAAATGTTATTACTGGGGTGGCATTGGTTAACAAAGTCACGTAAGTTTCAGGTGTACAGCCCCACAGTGCACCTCCCGTGTACTGCATCTGGGCTCAGCACCCAAAGGCGAGTCTCCTTTGAGAACCTGTTTTCAGTGAAGAAGAAGTAAGCCCATTATGTAAGTCCACATATTTATCATACAAAACTAAAGCCTTCCTAAAATTCTTTGAAGACAAAGCAATGATGGTCTTGAAACTGATTTCAAAACATGAGAGGACGGATAAAAGCTGCTCACCTTTTTAAAGTGAGTGGCCGACTGCACTTTTCTGACCGGCTGCATGAGCGCATCACGCACGATGATGCTTATGTCCGCCCCCGAGTAGCCCTCGGTTTTCTGGCCCAGCTCCCGGAAGTCCGTCTCCGTCAGGCTGTTCTGTGTGGCCCCCAAGTGCAGTCTGAACATCGCGGTCCGGGCGTGGGCCTCTGGCAGCGGAATGTAGATTCGCTTCTCAAATCTTAGAATGAAAAAAAATCCCAACAAGAATATTGCTACATATATTTCAATTGAAAATTAGGATATTTCCAAAAAGAAACAAGATATTTAGATATTCTCATTTCTACAAAGTTGAGTAAGTTAAATGGGCCCATATGTGTCAGAGTTAAACTTATACTTAGGTTAAATAGGGAAAATATCCAGAACACAAAACAAATAAAACCGAAATAGCCAGGGAACTAGTTTGGAGTGGTTTAATCTTTTCACACGGCTTGGTCCTCCAGGATTAGAGTCTCCCACAGAATTACACCCTGAACTCTCGATCAAAAGATTAATACAGTTGACAATATGAAATTAGAGATGACAGAATAATTCTCTAAATTCAAAATAGGAAACTTACTCAAAATCTTTTAGAATAAGCATGTATTACACAAAGCGTCCACTTTATTATAATGCGTATCCAGAACAAATAATTCTACTATGTCATAAATAAACACCATGTTGTATTTATTAACAATAATTTTGCTTGCCCCCTCAGAATTTCAGCATTAGAGAGAGGGAGAAAGCAGTGAGGAGAGATTTAAGTGGTCTGTGAGGATGTTTTTTCTTCCTTCAGGTAATTCTCTGGCAATGAGAATCTAAAAAGTTGCCATTATCTCTAGAGATGGGATTGGAATTACGCCATCTTCAAAAATAATCAACACATTTCCTTTCTTGGTACCAGATGGTAACCTAGCACCCTGGCGAGCCATCACGTGGATGACAGAAAAGTGGCAAAAACAGAAGTGTTAATTTTTACCACTCAAAATTAAACGGCTGGAATAGAGAATTGTGAAGCAGTAAAAAAATCATCAGAGTAGATACCTTTCCTGCAGCTCAAGTTTCACATGCAATTTAAAAATTACAGGCATACATTTCCAACTAAAAATATTATCTTGTATAATTTTAATTTTGCTAAAAGTTGTATATGAAGGTTCTTCATTGAAATATCAAACTATACTTGTAAATTTCTGAAGCATCAGTGCCTACGAAGCTTCATCAAAACTACAAGTGTCAGGTGTTACCTTTCCCAACATGAAAAATTCCAGTGCGTGGAAATCTCATATCTTCAGCAAAGCAAAACAAACAAACAAACAAACAAACAAACAAACAAACAAACGGACGCCTGCCTCTCTGTCCCCAGGGCAGGGGAAACAGGGTTGGGGCACACTGAAAAAGTGCTGAAAACCTATCGGAAGGACTCCTCACTAGACGGACCGGGAGTTCTTACTCAGTTGTTAGATCGGTAGATAAAAATACTTCCTGTAGCACCATACCTTCGCCTAATGGCAGAGTCCAGAACCCAGGGTATATTTGTAGCTCCCAGAACCAAAATCCCGTCGTTGTCCACACCAACCCCTGCATCAACACAGGTAGTATTTTAGATAATTTGTTGTTCTAGTGTTCATTAAGCCTCGTCTCTACGTTCTGTTACCAATGCGACACTTTAATGTCAAAGTACCTCATCTTGAGAGTCTCTCTCTGGAAAAAAAACACCTGTACTCAATCAAATATCAAATAACTGAAATGCGATGCCAATATTTCCAAGAACTGAATCTCCTAGACTGTGGACAAACACTATTAACACTGTTTTAAAACTACTCCTCGAGAGACTTCGCCGGAAGGCTGCACGTCCCTTTTACTGACACTGCCCTGGTGTGAGCGAGTGCAGGGACCGCCTCGCCGTCTGCGCCAGCACACCCTACCGGACGGCTACAGTGGGCGGAGGACGCTCAGAAGGAAGCGCCGCACAGTGAACCGTGTGCCAGAACGAACCAACTCTGCTCGGGTCCCTTCCCCGCTGCTGCTGTAACAACGGTCACCCAATGGAAACTGCTGGCGAACTCAGGGGCAGCACCTTGCATTTGAACCAGGAACTCCGTCTTAATTCTACGCGCAGCCTCGCTTTCATTCTCACTTCTTGAGCCACACAGTGAGTCGATTTCATCAATAAAGATGATGGAAGGCTTATTCTCTCTGGCAAGTTGGAATAAGTTCTTAACTAGCCTAAAAATAAATAAAAGCCTTCAGTTTCTAAAAAATAATAGAGGACATGACTTAATGGAAAGACGAAAACAAAACAATATCCAATGTTACAGGAACCCTACAGATTAAAAAGTCTAGTCATGTTTTGATCCAGAAAATAAGAATGCTACAAACAGATAATTCGCTTTATGCTTTATTAAACTATACATATATTATCTTCCCCCCATGAAATAAACTCCAAGCTAGGCACTGATTTGACAAGAGAACTGAACACCTACACCTTGTCACTTTCCTGAAAGTCTGTTAATGATGTAAGAACCCTATTACTTTATAGAGTGAATAGCGACCACCAGTCAAAGAAAAATTGGAAGAAAACCAAACCAAACCCAATTCATTACTTACTTTTCACTTTCACCCAGCCACTTGGAAACAAGGTGGGAGGAATGGATGGAAAAGAACGTGGAGTTGTTTGCTTCCGTGGCTACAGCTTTGGCTAAGTAGGACTTTCCTGTCCCTGGTGGTCCAAACAAGAGGATTCCCCTCCAGGGTGTTCTCTTGCCTAAAATGTGTGCAAAAAATAACATGAGAATTTCCAGACTGCTGATTTCAGTCACCAGAGACATTATCCACCCTGAAGAATACTGTGAAGAGGTTTTCACTCTAAAGCTATCAGCAGAATCAAAAGTTTTAAATAAATCAAAGGCAAGTCTAAAATGGGTTTTATTTGCGCTTTTTAGAGACCACTTTGTCAAAAGCATTTACGTGAAGATAATTCTTCCAACAGGAAGTTAATTTGCTTGCTCCCTCCTCCAACCACTATGTGGAAGCCACAATGTACAGACAGAACTAGGGATACAAGAGGACCTCTGCCCTCCACGGGCTCACAGTCTGTGGGGAAGAGTCCAGTTAAAGGGCACTCCTGACCACCCACTGTGCGCACTGCTTGATACCAGACCACAGGGGAAAAGCGGCTGGAAGTATTTTCATTTAAACATTTATGACCTTTGGAGGAAAGAAACTAACAGTTTGGTTGACCCCTTGTGAAGTTCTACTCAATTCTTGATTCTACAAAGAAACACAGGTTATTTTCACAGGCAGTGGACTCCCATTCAACAGCTGGGTAATGACAGGGACTCTGCCTTTAACTCCAGTTTTCCCAAAATACAACATGTGAACAAATCAACTCTTTCTATCTCAATTTTGCTAATGAGAAATTATAATGCTGCCCAAAATAAATCAGGCTGGGTTACACCTGACAGTTAATATCAAATATACACTGAAAAAAACTGCTAAGTGCAAACCGTGGATGTGTACATAGTATATGCAAAAGAATGATAGGTAGATGACTAATGGCAAAACTAAAAACTGTTGTAGTTACTGTTTCTAGAGCCTGGACCTTTACTAGAATTCGGTTTTCCTGTTTTACACGTCCGCAGTCAGTCAGTGTTCCCTAAGTGAGCTCCACGTGCCCCTGGGGGCATCTGAAGTGCTTTTAGGTGGAGTTCGGACACTTTGTACTTGGACGACTATCTTTTTCATGTGTATTAGACAAACACTAGTTTCTCCATTTATTATAGTAAACACAAAGCAGTCTTTTAAAATAAAGTTACTAAGTAAAATAAGTGAGATGAGCCCTGGCTGTAGCAGCTCAGTGGATTGAGCGCAGGCTGCTAACCAAAGGGTCCCTGGGGTCCGACTCCCAGTCGGGGCACATGCCTGGATTGGGGGCCAGGCCCCCACTGGGGGCCATGTGAGAGGCAAACACACATTGATGTTTCTCTCTCTTGCTTTCTTCCTCCCTCCCCCTCTCTAAAAATAATAAATAAATAAAATCTTTAAAAAGTGAGATGAATTAAAAGCTCAAGTATGGGCAAAACAATGTCTGGTATTTGGGGCTGGGAGAGTGATGGTCTCTTGGGAGGCAAGAGGCAGCCGGCATCTCGGGGTCACTGGCAATATTTGCTGATCTGGTCGATGACTGCGCAAGCATATTTACTTGGTGATACTTCACGAAGCTGAACACTTAGGGTTTCTGCATGTCTCTATATTTACGCTGTACTTTAGTAAAGATTTGCTCTCAAAGTGAGTTATTTAAGGAAAAATATTCTTACATAATGGCACATACACACCAAAAAATTCATGAAGATAATGCATAAATGACTCATGATTGAGCGACACTGGCCAAAGTAACATACAGTCAGGCCAACTCATCTGTACTTGCAGCTTTACGGGACTACGCCGCCAACTTTTCTGCCTCAGTTTCGTGTTCCTGGAGTCAGGCCGGAGCCGGACCCCGAAGCTAGGTGGGCCGCGGTGGCCCACGTGCTCTTTGTGCTTCCTCACCGCTCCGCACGGCCCCATTGTCAGGACCTGTTCAGTTCAAGGCCAGCACCACCGATCTGCTCTCTACGTAAACCAGCTAGTTTGTAAGAGGGAAAAAACCCCAACTCTGTCTCACGTCTGGGCTGCAGGTGTAGCCAAACCACCAACACAGGCTACCAGTCACGGGAAGGACGACGAGAAGGAATGGTCTGGCAGAGAGCAACACCCGCTGCTGGAGCTGCAGCTCCAGCTCCACCCAGATGGCAGCTTAGCAACATGCTCCTCACAATGCGACGAGCTGTCCCTCCGCCACTAAGGGACACGCACATCACCCGAAAATGGTAAATAACCCTTACTCCTCTTTTTAAGAAATGGAGATATTCCTATAAAACTAGTGCATGTCCATTAAAAAAACTCAGATGAAAGTCAAAAGGAAAAGGAAAAGACCCACCTTATTTATGTCAATTCACCCACACCCACTTGTCAACACACATTGATTTAACAAACGTGGAATCATCTACACGTATTTCGTACTTGCTTCCTGACCTTTACAACATGGGTGCACGCCCTCCTGTGGCAACCACACCGTCCACCCGAGTTTCTGAACGCAGATGCGCACGACGCAGCGAGCGCGCCGCACACCGCGGTCTGCTGGTGACCGCCCTACAGTCTGCGGCTGACATGCAGACTGTTCTGCAGTATATATATTCAAAATAGGTATACGGGCTTGTGCACCAAATAAATCTCTTTGTATAAAGGCATGACACCGCCTCAGAATTTATTTAAGGTAGTGACTCGTGACGTGGTGACAAAGATTCACAGTGCTCCACCTCAGTTATTAATGCGGTTCTGGAAAATCATCCAAATAGATTATTTAAAAGCCATCTCACCTGTGAAAAGATGCGGAAATTTAATAGGCAGTATCACGGCCTCTTTAAGTGCTTCTTTGGCTCCTTCCAGACCAGCAACATCGTTCCATTTCACATTAGGTCGCTCCATAATAATGGCACCTACAAAAAATTACATCACCCTTAAATTAAGGAGGACCATTTCATCAAATTTAGAAGACAACACGAAATAATGATGTTAAAGAAACACATTATAAAATTGTCTGGAAGATTTCTGCACTAAAAACCTTTCTGAAAGAGCTGGCGGTGAAGCAGCTGCGAGTAGGGCACAGTCAGCAGACGCGAGAGACCTGGGGTGGGCGGCTGGCTAACTCGGTGAGTCCCTCTCCTGCGACCGCTTCCTCATCGGGAAACGAAAGCACCACCGCTGCCTAAACTGCTCAGACGGGTTTGCGTAAGGGTCAGACGACGTAATAAATATCGGAATGCTCGCAAAGGCACCGACATTACATTACAGCACCGATTCTGGGGTGTTGAGGGTACTTGTTCAATGGGGGTGACTTCTCCTTTTAAGCGAACAGCAGCAAAAAAATGGTGATCTAATAATGCTCTCCTTTAGCCACAGAAGGAAAATATACTTCACAATATTTAACTGAAGACAGACAGACAGATGAAGAGACAGAAGGGGAAAGGGATGAGAGGGGAAGGGAAACAAGGCAAGAGGAGGAGGAAGGAGAGAGAGAACATGTATTCTTGCAGACTTGCAATATTTTTCCAAACTTTGCCAAATTTTCTGCTTGGCTTCTAAACAGACCTAGTTACAATATTTTTACATTAACAAAGTTATTTAAATAAGTCAGTTTTTGAACATCATATATTCAAAAGCCACAGCAGTTGTTGCAATAAGAGTCCAAAGATTTCTTTTAATATAGCTATTGGCAAAGTTTTTTAGTTTATCTTTCACCAAAAGTGTTTCCAACTTCCCAATACAGAAATTGCTCAACTACAGACTATTAAGCAGTCTGTTCCAAAGTGATGTGTAATTATTCAAGTATAATAAAACATCATCACTTACACAATCTACTGGTTACCTGTGAAATTATTTTTATGAGTATTCTTCTCATTAGGAAATACGTATTATTCTAAGAGGAGTTATACTCTGCAACTTCCCTAAATTATGAAAATCTTTAGCTATGCATTAAAATTAAATAAAACTATAAACACAATTTTACATCTAAAAGTTCAGACCAAATATGAATTAGGAAAACCAATTCACTTGTTCTTTTCTATGTTCCATTCAGATTAGTAACCCTACATGAGAAAATATTTTAGGTCATCAGACAGGATTAGTTAAACAAAAGTGAATTTACTTTACATATCAGCATCATCAAGTCAACTACAGTTTTTTTGCTATAAATTTTCTAAACATGTCAAAATTGTCAAATTTAACTAATATTTTTTATCTTAAAGTTTAAAGGTGACTTTAGAATGTTTAGTGATAAAAGATTACTTAAATAAAAGTAATATTAATTACTAGACATTGCTTAATGGTTTGTAAAATTAAAGGGGGGAAGAATGATTGAAAAATAAAGGTCAAATAATTTGACTGTTTCCAATTACATAAATTTATGTAGCCTTGATTATACTAGTTACTATACTAATTTGTCATTTAATCTCAAAAAGGCATTAATATCAAATTTAGCTAACAGAACACTCAAATCATAAACTCTTTAATTTTAACAATCAAATATTACACTTTATGCCATAACCTAAACAGAAGTTAAAGATTTAAAAGTTTTAAGGAAAAAGACAACAGTAAAAAAATATATTATACAATATTTTATTATATATTACATTACAGAAATCCATCAGCAGACCATTACATTAAAAGATGGGAAAGGAGAATTCTCGGATATAAAAGACTAGGGCTCCTTTCATATTCCACATCTTAAAATTCCAAACAAATTACTTCATTTAAATGTCTTAGGCATTTCTATTTTTATAGACTTCCAGTCCTTCTCATTACTGATTTTTAAAGAAAAAATCCCAATTAAAGACTGAGTTGTATCACTTTTAAAATTAAAGATACAATCCAATTTTTACCTGGTGGGTGGGCGGGGCTGGAAAGAGGGGAAACCAACCAATGCCCTCCCCTCCCCACCCTGCCTCCCCCGCCAAAGAAACAGACAGAAGAGCACTCTTTGCCTCACACAACTGAAGTAAGGCCGCTTGGCTCGGACCACTGGGTTGTCCACCCAAACTTGCTGAGTATGAAGTGTGAGTCCCCACTGCCCGGGGCAGAGGTGTGGCCGTGGGGACTCAGTTCTGTCCTCGGACTCCACACACCACTGAAGTTCTAGGTTTGTAAACACATCCTCGTTAACTGTGTGATGTTAAGATAACATCCCTACAGCGGTCTCCTATTCATCCCAGTGAGGTTGGTGGGACAGAATATCCCAAACGAAAAGCCCAGTACAGCACAGTTCAAGGTCTGGCCAAGCCAGGACAGTCACCGTTCACTAACCCAACTGACCTATAGAATGGGGGTTGGTCCCAGTCACGCATTCTAGTTGGTGGGACGCAAATGAACAAAATACATAAAATTCAACTTGAAAAATCATCAGCTAACATTTAAAAAAAACACCCAATTTCAGTAACTGAAGAAGCCAGCAATTAAATAGATTACTTTTTAGATATACAAAGCTACCATTTATTGAGTTCCCAGAATTTGTTAAGTATAATACTAGGCGGTTTTTACATCGTCAGAAATCTTTACTAGCCCTGAAAGGAAAACATTATTCCCTGCTATTTTAGAGCTAGGGTCTCGGACTTGGAGATGTTGGGGAACTTGCCCAACATTTAAGTAGCCGACCCGGGGTGGAATCCAGGTCTGGATGGAGCCAAAATCTACTCTCCCTCCATCATGCCACTCGACTACAGCCCAGAAGAATGAAAGTTGTTTTTTTTTCTGTGTGAAAGGTAAAAACAGAAAGTGGAAAGAGATAAAGGGCAGTGCTGAAAGAGAATAAAAAAGGAGATGAGGAAGAGCAGGTAGGAGACATGAAATAAACCATCAATGAAAAAGCTACAGCAATAGCAACAAAAGCCAAGTGCAAGTCCTAGTTCATTCTGTTCCTCTGGCAGGACATTTTAATACCCTCATACTTGGCAGTGTGCTATTAGTCTCAACAGTACCTTCTCTGACGGGGGCAAATAAGAGAAAAATGAGAGAGAATAGGTCAACTGACAGGCTTTTTAAGGCAGAATGAAAAAACAAACAAAATTTTTACTGCATGGGAAAGAAAAAAAGACCAACATACCCATTAGAGACCCTAAAAAGAAAACGCCATGAAAACCAGCATGTAACCCGGGGGAACTAAAGCCAGTTGTTGAACCTCATTTAGATATGGGGGAAAGAAAGCAATTTAAACAGACAATTTACTATGAGTCTTTAAAAATGAGATAGCAAATTTAAAAATGAAATCTAAAGCAACCTTGAAGTTGATTCTGTAGTTTCTTTGTTTCGGGATCATCAGATTCTCCTTCCCCATCACTGTCATTCCTAATAAAAAGAATTTAATATATTCAAATGATCACTCACTGCTATCAAAATAAGGAAAAATGAAGGAAAGATTAACTCAAAATATCTGTAAGTGGCAAAATAAGATATTCACATTAAAAGTTATGCTTATCTTATTTTAAAAATATATTAAATAAACTATTACATAGAATATTATCCATCTGTATGGAATCATACACAGGAAATGGGCAAAAAGGCCAGAATGAAGTCAGGAATTAGCTCCCATTTCCCAAGACAAACCTTGGTCCGTGTTAATTCACACAGATGAATACCCCACACCTCATCCTATGAAAGATTTCAGATGAATTACAGGAGAGTTGTAAACAACAATAAAAAAACCCAGAATAATCAAGCAAACTATGTATTACAACAAGAAGTCATAACTGGGAAGAAAAAACCCAGCACTCATTATTTAAGGTACAATGGTCTATAACCCTTAGTGTGGGGGATCCAACGGATTAATGAAGCTTCTAATGAAAACAAACTGAGCTCAAGGAACAAGCAGATCAACTCAGGCACTTCATAACCAGGAATTTATTCTGAAGAAATAATTTAAAATGAGTTCAAGGATTTGACTATAAGGATAATGATGCTCACACTGTTTCCAACAGGAAAAACAGGAACAATATACGTTCAAATATAGGGATTAGCATATGACAGAGTACACTGTAATCTTAACAAAAATGATGCTGTAGAAATAGTTTACTGGAAGATGTTCATGATGCGTGCTGAGCGAAAAAGTGATAAAGCAAAAAATAGGGCATCCCATCATTTTTCAGATGTAAGCTATAAAGGCTGATTAAAAGCCTGACAGGTTGTATCCCCAAACGGGATCCCTGGGTTGCCACGGGACGGAGGGGCTGGCTGCAAGGTAGAGAAGGCAACCCAGTTCATCAGACACTCAGGCTGGCCTCCTTCCACCGAGGGCTTCCGTGCCGTAAAGGCCGCGCTGCGAAACGCTGCCTCTCCCAGGCTCCCCCGCGGTCAGGGCTCCATGTGAGACCACAGTCTCCCGAAGGAGGAGGCAGGCCAGCGGGATGAGATCTGCGTGCAAGGTCCCACCTGGGGGCGAGAGACTGGCTTTGCAGAGGGGGCCGTGGCGGAGGTCCCACCCCCGCTCCCCTGGCATCCGAAGTGCTTAGCAGCTAGCTAGCTGGCAGCAGGGGGCCCCTGCCAGAACGACCCTGCTGGAGCTGGGCATTTCTCCTAAACACACGGAACCCAAGCTTGATTCCCTGGCCCCCGAATTCTGTACGGTAATACACTGTAACAAACCCCATCTTGCTTAAATTAGCCAGAGTGGGTCCTGCTGCTTAACTCAGAGCTGCGCCTCAGTAGAGAGAGCCTCCGCTCTCAGGGAGGGTAGGGTGTTCTGCTGGCCAGGCAGTTTCGGGGAGTTGCGGACCCAGCCTCTAGTGGTCAACTAACTCTTCCCAAGAATTTCGCTTAAAGTTTGGGGTCCCAGTCTTCCAATAAATGCCCCACCTTTTCTAAAGGAAGGCTGACGAAGTTGAATTTCTGTCCCAGTTCACTAATCCACAAGATCAGTTGGGGTCTGATTTTCCTTGTCAAGCTACAGCTGAAGAAGGTAAAAACACCCTTCGGTGTCATAGAAATTCCTGGTTCCCAGAACCATGGCTTGAACAGAGAATATAAAACCTTGAGCTTATGATTTTCTCCAAACTCTCCCATGTAGTTTGAAGCAGCTAGTTAACTCTAGTTCTCACGTTGCTCACGTCCTTCAAACTGGCCTGTGGCAGGGGCCACCAAGCCCCCACAGTGCTGCCTTCAAGGCGCACCACTCCTGGTGACCACGGCGGGCTGGCTGGGTTGCTCGCGCCCCTACATACCGGGAACTGTGAGCATCACATCCTCCAAGCTAAGCAGAACCTCCTGCCTTCAAACCAACAGGCCAAATACCTTCATCCAGAACCTCATTTTCTCAGAGCGTGTTATCATCTGGAACCACGTCTGGCATCAATTAATAGAAAGGTCAGAGGATCTACGTAGGATATGTTCCCTGCTTGGCACAGAGCTTGGCACGAACATGCTGAATAATAACCTCTGCGCCTGTAAGTGACACATCTCCCCTCTGGGAAGACGTTCCAAAATTGGGTTTTGATGTTTATAAACTATGCCGTGTTGATTTCTTTACAATGACAAAGTAAAAGCAAATCCACATCAAAAAACTGTATATAAAATATCCAAAAAATGATTTACATACTGGAGTCATTTTTCATTTTGTCCACGTGGTTATCAGTACAGACTAACGGTCCATACTACCAATCAGAGATTTGATTCCCAGACCACTCCTGTACTTTTAAACTTCACCGTCACACAATGGCCAGAGGGTAAAGGACGGAGGACCAACCCACACACGTTGGTCCTGTGCTACCCAGTGGTCAGCAAGAGTCACTTGAGGTGTATCATCCCCTGCGCTTGGCAGAGCAGGGGTTGGGAAAGCTCCTCTGTACAGGACCAGACAGTAAATATTTTAGGTTTTGTTTTAGGTTTTATGGGTCATTCAGTCTCTGTTGCAACTACTCAACTTGTTAACTTTGTTGGTACAGCACAAAAGCGGCCACAGACAATACGTAAATGAATGGGTGTGGTTCTGTTCCGATAAAACTTTATTTACGAAAAAAAGCTGAGGGAGGGAGGGGGTATAAAGGGACTAAATGGTAATGGAGAAAAAAATACACTTAAAGATTAAAAAAAAAAAAAAAAAAAAACAGGCTAGAGGTCACATTTGGCCCATGAGCCATGGCCCACCAACACCTTGTTTAAACAGAAGAAATTTATTTCACAAACAAAATTCAATGTTATCTTTTAATCAAAGATAAATGTTTTTTAATCTCTAAAATACATACCCCTTCTCATCAGCTGGACTTGGCTGTCCCTCTTTCACTGGCTTCTGTGGTTTTTTCTCTTTATTTTTCAGGTAGTCCTTTAGTTTTTCTGCTCTATCAAGATACTCTGTACACTTCGCCCTGATACTCTGCTTGGCCTTCTCACCCTGTGCTTCATCTGTTGAAGGGAAATGAGGGAGATCCTTCCATCAGTGTTCTATCCAGGCATGCTGAAGCTCTTCTGTATACTTGCAAACAAGGAAAACCTATTTTGTGGGAGGAAGACCATCTCTGGCTCATTGTAACCAAGGATTATCAATTCTCTCCTATTCCTTCTCAGGCTGGGGGTTTGACTCAGAAAGAGATCTGAGCAAGGCACTAGGCTACTTTTCATTTAATGCTTGGATAGTAAGAAATTAGTATTTCTGTGGGTTTCATACTCTTCCTTTCCATTTTGCACAGAGAGGTGACAGCTGCTTGTCTCATATAAAACCAACTGTAAGACAAACAAATACAACACTAGTAACCATCTCCACGAATGCCTACGTGAGCTTCGTTTCGGAGCGTGCAGGGTGACAGCACCCCCACAGCACCCCCACCCCAGTAACTACAGGCACACGGGCAGCCACCCAACAAGCAGACCCCAGCACTGCACGCAGCGCGCGGGGTGAGTCGCACGTCTTCCACGTTACAGTTCGCTCCTAGTTTCACTGTAATTCGACAGAAAAACCTGAGACGTTAAATGGGAGAGCTCAAATGAAAATGCTAAATTGGCCAATCGCTTACATTTTTTATTTAAAAATAACTTAAAAGTTTACCAGAAACATGTCTTTTTTAACATCTTATTTCTCTCAAGTTCAGCATTAGGCTTAAGATACTTGAAGGCAGGAATTTTTACCCATTTTCCCCTCACTGCTGTATCCCAGTGCCTAGAACAGAGCCTGGCACGTGGTAAACACCCAAGAACTGAAAAATTCATGGAAAAAAGTTTCCCAACCCATTTTAAACCACAGAGATGCTTAGAATACGAGTAGGTTCAGATCACATAATCTGGGAACATTAAATAAAAACAGGTTTCCACTGGCTATCCGACATCTTCGTATGCTCGGTTACGCACAGTAATAACCAGAATAGCTGTGCGCACGTCAGCGGAGCCCCTGTAGCCTGTCCAGATGTAAAAACAAAGCTAGTGGGAGTGTTTTTACAAGCTGATGGTTTGGAATTTTCTGGCACTGAATTGCAATTTCCACAAATTAAACAGAATTTTTCTTTTAGGGTTCTTAAGTAGAACCGCACACCGCGGCCTTACATTTGACCACGTGGAGAAAGTACTGCACCGCATGCTGGTAGAGCTGCAGGGCCTCCTCGTAGTTCCCGGCTTTGTCTTCCTGGGCGGCTTTGCTGGCAAGGTCTATCGCTTTCTGTTTGAAGGGAAGTGAAATCAGACCATCAAAATCACACCATCCAATGAGACCACCATGACCCCAATGCCACAATCACAACACCCAAATCACGCAATCAAATCAGACCATCAAAATCAAAGCAGAAGTGTAAGTCTGAAGTAAATAATCATACGGAAAGTTGTTTTAAATAAAAACAATCTTAAAACAAATTCATTTGTTTTCCAAACCATAATAACATTTTATTATAAATTATAACTATTTATAAAATGCAATTTAAATATGTGGGCAAATGCTATCTGAATGCAAGTTTATCTAGTACTAATAGCTAAGATTCTCACATAATTTTCACTCAACCTAAATCAAGTTTAGGACTAGCACAGGATAATCAAACAATCTGAAAATTCAGTTGAAAAGGCACTAGGGAAATTCTCAAAATCCAGTGCTGCTTTATCTAAGGTGCATAACAGTCAAATGTAAACGGGGTAAACCCCCTTCAGAAGCAATGGGGCAATAAAGCATAAAAAAAAAAACAACACAAAAACCCACCAAAAACCCCCACATCTTTCAACCCAGTAATTACATAAAAGGTTTACTGTGTAAAGACAGTAACCAGAAAAGTCTTTTAAAAAACAAAAACAAACTTTGGTAACTTAAGTTTTAAATAGCAAAGAGATGCCACACAGTGGAAAATGATAGAAACGTTAAAATAATATTAAGAAACATTTGTAATAACATGGAATGTATTTATATTAAAGCTTTTGGAAAGATACATTTTACATGCAGCACAAGTTCAACTTTTTGAAATAACAGGAAAAACAGCACAAGCAAAAGATGTGAAAGAAATATAGCAGAACTTATCTTTGATAAAACTTAATTTTTTCATTTCCTAATTTCACAACTTCTTAAAATGTCATAATGCACATGGACTACTTTTGAAGTATTTAAAAAAAAACCTCCCAGAAATAAATATATACAAATATATCTAACTGACTGATAACAAGGTAAAGGCAAGTAAATAGAGGAACAATAGGCTTTCCAAGAAATGGTGTGAGAGCAACTGCATATCCATGAGCAACTGCATATCCATTAGCAAATGAGAGAGAGCGTGCGTGAGCGTGCAAGCGCGTGTGTGCTAGTGCGTGTGCGCGTGCGACCTTCAACCTAAACCCCAACTTTGATCAAAAATTAACTCAAAATGGATTATGGAGTTAAATAAAAATATAATCTATAAAATCTTGGTTCTCTGACTTGACACCAAAAGTACAATATATAAAGAGAAAAATAATAAATTTTTTCATCAAACTTAAAAACTTTTGGTCTGTAAAAGATCCTGTTAAAAGGGTGAAAGGACAAGCTACAGACTGGTAGAAATATTTGCAAACCACGCACCCTGCAAAAGACTAGTATCTGGAATATATAAAGAACTCAAAAATTAAAAAAAGAACCCAAGTAGGAAATGGGCTAAAGACAGAAATAGGCATTTCACCAAAAATATACACATATAAGCACATGAAAAGATGTTCATATTTAGCCATTAGGAAAATGCAAATTAAAACCACAATGAGATGTCACTACGTACCTATCAGAATGGCTGAAATGAAAAGCAGTGACAATACCGATGGCAATGAGGCTCCAGAGACACTGGTGGTGAGGATACGGAGAAATTGCCCACTCACATATTACAGGCCGGATGTAAAACCATACAGACACTCTGGGAAACTGGTTTGTTTTTTACCAATCTAAACCTGCAACCACCGTATGCACCAGCGGCTGCACTCCTGGGCTTTCATTCCAGAGAAATGGAGATCTATGCTGACACAGAAACGTGTACATGGACGCACCACACGTCTGTCCGTCAACAACCGTGTGGTGCACAAGCTGGGGTACATCCATGCCATGGAGTATTGGCACCGCAAAGGGAGGAGCTCTTTTTTTTTTTTTTTAATAAAAGATTTTATTTATTTCTTTAGTTTAGAGAAGGGAAAGGAGGGAGAAAGAAAGGTAGAGAAACATCAATGTGTGGTTGCCTCTTGGCCAGCAACCAAGGCATGTGCCCTGACTGGGAATTGAACCTGTGACCCTTTGGTTCGTAGGCCAGCGCTCAATCCACTGAGCCACACCAGCCAGGGCCAAAGGCAGGCACTCTTGATACCTGGACAGCAGGGGCAGGGGAGAAGGAAGAGATGGTGGTCATCACAGGCTGGGGGGTGGTGGAAGGAGTCCTGGTGGAAGGAACTGTCCTGCACCAGAACTGCAGGTGCCAGAGGCTGACCCACACACAGATGCACACCAGCACAAGTGACACTGGGGAAACCCGAACGCAGCTGGCGGACTGTGCCAGCACGACCATGCCAGCTGTGATACTGTACTACGGTCTAGCAAGCGGCCACCACGGGCGGGAACGGGGCGAGAGTACACTGGATCTCGCTATCATTTCTCACAACTGCGTGTGAATCTGTAATTATGTCAAAGTTTTCATTAAACAACTACCTTTAATTTTTAAAAGGCATATGCATATATACAAGTAAAAACAAGCATGGTTTATTAAAGCATTCCACATGGATTAATTTAGGTAGTAAAATTGTATTCAACAGAAGTAAGAGCCAGTAGGAAAAAAATGATCATGGTTACACCCTATTAGAAATAAGCATGTAACTGGGGTAAGAAAAAATTACTCAACCCCCAAACCAATCACAGGTAAGAATGTTCCATTTGGAAGCCGTCACTCGAGGACTGCACAGAGAAGGGAAGGAAGAAAATTGTACATCGGAGGAGAGGCCTTCGCTGGGCACGTACCGGCACCCACGTTACAGCAGGAGGGAAGCACATAGATCACATGCTCAAGAACTGAGAAGTCAGATGTTTCAAAGCTCAACGAACATGCACGTAAAGCTGAATTTTGAAGTCTGGTCAACGACACTAAAGTGGAATCGGAGCACGTAGTCACCAGGGGCCCACTCATATAAAACCGCGCTCGGAAGGCCCTGTGGCTAAGCCACGCTGCAGAAAGAAGTTCTGTCCTGTTTCGGCTGTCATTCTCTCCTTGTTTCATTTTGAACGACCGTGCCACTCACCAGTTCAGCCACGCAACCCCCTCCTTCACGGTCAGCCCTCCTGCAGGCACCGCGTTAACCTCTGTCACCGTAACACTTACAATCCAAAAAATGGGACCAACAGCTTTAAATCAGCCCTTCTCTAGCGATGGACATGCACCTGCACTGTCCAAAGGAGGGGCCCCCAGCCACACACGGCTTTTTGGCACTGTGGTTAGTGGGACTGAGGACTGAGAAGTGCGGTTTAAAGAGCCACGTGTAGCAACTGTTGTGGACACCACGTGCTAAACCCTTAATCAAGGAGATGATTTGAGCCTGTACATCTGCTTTCCCTGCTGAACGCCCTACTTCACCCTCGTTTCTGTGAGCACGTTTCATGTGAAGTGAAGTGAACTGTGTCTGGTGTGGTCAGGGAGTCGGAATAATTCTCTCAGAGGATCATCTTCTTTGCTCCCACCCTGGCTCCCTCTGCGATCACAGGTGTCCATACTACTGCCCCGTCTCCTGGGTGGTCAGCCAGCTCCCTCACATGACACCCCTAAATCCACACAGCAGCTAGTGCAGGGCACCCTTTGCTGGATCCCCTGCTGTGAACAAGAACGCCCAAGTGCTGGGTCATGACCCAAGAACTTAAAAGACCTGGGACCTGGCTCCATCTGGGCCTCCCCTGCAATCCTGTGGTCCTCCTTCATCTGCGGACTGTGCACTGTGAGTCCCTCTGCCCAGAACACTCTGCCCTGCTCTTCCCCCAGATGGACACCCGAGGGTCTCTTGTCAGCCACAGTTCCAATGGCAGTCCCCCGAGAGACCCTCGCTAATCTACCATTCCAAAGGCACACTGCACCCCACTGCCAGCTCTCCGCTCACCCCCGCACGCCCACCCCGTCATCATGTCCGGCACTGCGCGCACTGTACCCTCACTCACTGGCTGTCTCCATGGGTAGGAAGGTAAACGCCACGAGAACAGGGACCTCACCTGGAGCTCTGTGTTACCCCTGCAGAGCCCAGAACAGTGCCTAGCACACATGGCATTCAATACAATTGTTGAACAAGTGAAAAAACTCCCCCATCACTTTCTCATAACCCTCCTTTTGGTATTCCACCTCTCATGACTGTCTCTCCCCATGGACATTTCCGTCAGCACATAACAGCCCTCCTTCAGAAATCCTTCCTAGGCACTAAGACACCCTTTGGCTTAGTTCTGTTTCTCTGCAACCTTTCAGGGCCAAAATCACACCAAAGCAGGCTCTTCCAGTTCCTCTCCCCCCACTTACCCTCAGCTAGCCCATCTGGGCTTGTCCCTCATCACTTCCACAGAGCAGCTCAGACCAAGGCTCTCTGAGGAGCTAGATCCAACGGCTGGCTCCAATTTCATCGTGATCGCTTGACAATATTCTGTGCCATCTCCACTCCCTGTCTGAACAACTGTCCCCTGCTGAGCTCCGGAGCACCTCTTCCTCCCCGCCTCTGCCGCTCCTGCTCAGTCTGCTTTGTCGATTCTTCCTCTGGCACCCAATGCTGAACTGTGAGGGTTCTTCAGGGTTTGGCTGGGGGGGAGTCACTTCTTTCTGATCAATCCCTCCGTAATCTTTTTTTGATGATTTAAGCTGATGACTCCTAAGTTTATTCAATTTTAAAACCATCACTCCTCCATTTAAAACCCTTCCAGCGGCTCATTCCTGTGTGTGTGTGTGGGGGGGGGCGCGTGTCATTTTTGCCTGTCTTCCTCCACTGGAACACATGAACGCCATGAAGATGGGAATTATGTCTGCTGGACCCGCTCTCTCACATTCCAGAGCCTAGCACAGAGGCCGGCACCAGACTGCATGAACACCTGACCCCAGGCTGAGTCAGGACCTGGTCATCGACACGAGCGGGAGGGTTGGAAACATCCAGGACTGTCCTTTTCAGATTAGGAGACTGTACCAGGTCCACACCAGAAAACCCTAGGAAACTGGGAAATTCCAGAATCACCTCTTTCAGGAGGAAAGACGCCCCAACCCTTGTCTGTCAAAGCCAATTCTTGTGCTCTTAAGCCCATCCCCACCTTCCCTTTGGGGCATTTATTCCGCCAATCAGATGCCTCTCTACTGTCCCCCCGCACTGAAGCTTTCCCCTCTGGTGGGGCCTCCCTCAGCATAAAAAGGTGTGCACACCCCGCCTTAGACTGCTGTCTACAAACAAGCCAAACGCGCAGCTCCCCAGGGCCTGGGTTCCCCTCTGGCTCCCACCTTAGTACCTTTTCACCTCCACCGCAAAGTCCCGAACAGCCCAGCTCCATCCCGGTTTCTCAATTCCTCCCACTTTGACACCTCCTGAGCCCTGAGTGTCCAATCTCTCCGTCACTGACGTCACCAACCTCCCTCTCGGCAGTAATAGCTGACCCCAGGATGCACCACCTGCTCCAGCCCTCATGGCGCCATTCTCTCCTGGCTTCACTCTTGACTAGGTAACGGTCCTTTTTCAGGCTCCCTTTTGTCTCTCCTTAAATGCCCCTTACTCCCTGGGGTTTCCACCCTGGCCCTTGTTTTTCCTCCTTCTATAAAGATGCACACAACCTCTGCTGCCATCTGCATGCTAGTCATTCCCAAACTCCCTCTCTCTCTAGTCCTACGCATCCAACTGCTCACTGGACACTTCCTCTCAGCTGTCCCCACGGGCACTTCAAACTCCAGAGGTTCAGGACCACCCTGGCCCCAAATATGCCCCTTGTCTTGTAATCCCAGAACCAATTCCTACCCACTCGGATATCCAATCCAGGAATCCGGAAGAGAAGCCAGACTCCCCCTCCTCCCTCAGTTTCTAAATGCAGAACCAAGCCTGACTATTCGTCCTCTTCAGTTGGGGTTGGTCACTCCTTTCTTCTCCATTCTGACAGGGACGATTCCACTTTGGCCTCACTGTCTCCCATCACACAGAACCCTGCCTACCTGGTCTCCCTGCTCCAGGCTTGCGACCAGTCAAGCTATTCCCTGGACATGTGGTAGTTTCGTTCTAAAACAAAAACCTGACCACACTACCGCCTGGGACTCCCAGCCAGACCTGCAGGAGAACCAGTCATGGCTGTGATATGGCCTACCCAGCTCGTCTCCCATCGCTGCACACTCATTACAGCCATGCCAAGCTACGGGGACAACCCGGCAGCTCAGACTCCGTGCCTCAGTGTCCTCCGCCGGGAACACCCGCTCCCACCATCTGCCCCGAAAACTCCGGCTGCCGCAGGGCCAGGGCAGCCCCGGTCCTCCTGCTGGAGTACCGAGCCCTTCCCAGCACCCTCAAGGGGCCTATTCCTGTGCCTCCTCTAGATTTCCACCGCCCCGGACACACTTCCAGCGATCACAAAGTATCCTGCTGGTCACTCCATGTGTCTGTTTTCACACCAAAACATAAGCCCTTGGATGTCAAGAATAACATTTTCTTTTATGACTCCCCAAGACTTAGCAAGATGCATGGCATAGTAGACACTCCAAAAAATTCAGTTCTGAGTAAACTTTAAGTTCTACGCGTACTGCATCACTTGCAATTTCTCCCAACCCTCTGCAAGGTTTATTACGCTTCTAAATTGAGGATATGTTGCTTTTCTCTGACTGGAATGAGTCCCACTTTCTTGTCCAAGGATGCATAATCTTGTAGCAAAAAGAGCAAAAGTTGTAAGCACAAAGGCCTGGATTCAAAACTATCTTCAACATTAACTAACTATACGTTTATGAGAAAATTTAACCTCAATAAGCTTTAATTTCTTACTGCAAAACTGGAATTATATTCACCTTAAAGAGCTGTTTTGAGGATTAAATGAAATCATGTCAAACAACAGGTGGACAATTAGCGTCAGTACCTTTCACTTCATAAACTAAGCTCACGATCCTTCCTCTGTGGGGTGTTTCTCATTTTTCCTGGGGGAGTTAGACATGCCCCTCTTTCCTGCCCCCCATACCACTAACCTCTAATTCCACTATTTATTGTATTATTTTATAATTTTTATTTTTAGTTATCTGCATCCCTCCATTAGATTACAAGTATCTGGATACAGGGATTTTTTGCCTTGTTTGGTGGGAAAGTATTCGTTATCTGAGTATTTTTCATCCATGTTTCCTAGGTTAGAAGGTTGAAAAGGTTGAATGAGAAAGTGCATCTGTGAATCAACCACTAACAGAATTATAACTCAGTATCTCTCCCTGTTTAACAGTAGAAACTATTCCTTTAATGTGGGTCAACCTCTAGCTGACTGAAGAACACCCAGTAATCCAGTTCAAATATAATGCAAACTGATTATAAAACAAAACTGCAAATCTTCCAAAAGAGAAACTGTATCAATAAATGGATTAAAATCACGTTGCAGAATGCCCGAGTCACATGCAAAGTCTGACGAACGAAGAGCTGGAGGAATAAGACTAGTTAACTGACAAACCAGAAAAGATAATGACCAGATGGGCATTTCAAAAGAAACTGCCTTCGATACTCAAAGAACAATACCTTTACCAAATCACCAATGAGTTTTCCAAGTACATTTTCCAAAAGAGCCTTTCTGAATGGGGCTACAAAAAACTATCATTAAGTGAAGATGCTGCATTTTGATTTAACACAATTTTGTTGGAAAAGATTTAACTGGGTCTACTCTCAGAGGTCTTCCCTCAGGATCAATGGTCCTGAGAGAAGCAGGTCCTCATCATCCTTGGTGCCAATACCAGGTGCTCAATAAATGCCCACTCCACCAACGACTGCAAGACCAAGACAAGGAATCTTCACAGGTATTTCCCTTTACTCTTAAGTCTGAACTGACCCAATGGACTGGACGTCAAGTCATATTCTAAACCCCACTGGACCCCAAATCACATTCTAAACCCCAGTGAAGCCCCAGATCCATTCTGAGGATGGGAATTTCTTTCAGAAATTTCTCAATGCCCACTCCACAGAAGTCTAACAATTAAATCTAAAATTTTAGGAATCCACGGTCTGTGTACAAAATAGTGTGCTGACTGCGGTGGCAGTAGGGAGGTGGAGCCACAGAACAAGTTAAAAAATATTCCCTGATCTTCGACATTACATTTTGGGAGCCACAGAGGAGTGTGCGCACACGCATCTGTTTGCTCAATGAACCCACGGACTCTCCAGAGTCCAAGACTGTCCTCGCGCTACCACGCACTTGACAGCTCTAGAGGGGCTCGCAGTTCCAGCCTGAGGGACTAGGCGAGAACTGGGACCAGCCTATTTTCAACTGGTCCAGAGCCGTGCTTTGCAACGTTACTTGCTTTCCGCTCCCTCACACTGATTGAAGGGTCTGGTCACAGCTCTGCCCATTCGGTTCAAATTCGGCTGGTTTGAAGGAAATAAGCCAGTGGGATCGGGAGACCCCGGAAGCGGGAGGAAGGCACCGGCGCGCCCACTTGCAGCTGGACCCCGCCCTCGCCCGCCCGGCCCCGGGGGCGCGGCCGCTTCCTCCCACCTCCCCGCCCCCCGGCCCCCGGCCCACGCCTCCCCTCGGCTCCGGCCCTCCAGGAGGAGGGACAACAGTGATACCTGGAGGTTAGACGAGGTGGATGCCATGGCGGAGCCCCGAGGTGGTTGTTCGGGGCGGAACTAGGGCACAGGACCAAGAGCGGCGACGTCGAGTCGCGCCTGGGGTAGCCCCAAACGCGCGCAGGCTGGTGACTCTCGAATCTCTAGCAGCGGCCTCCCTTCCGGAACGTGTTCCAAAACCACAGGGAGCTCTAAAACCCGCCAGACCCTCCCCACAAAACTTCCGCAATCCCGAGCCCCCTCCGCGCTCTCGTCCCGCCCCCGGCCCGAAACTTCCGCTTTCGTCATCAGCACGCGCATTACCCAGGTCTCTGTCATCCGGGCCTCGCCGCGGCCTGGGGCATCGCGAGGCTGGGAGAGGAATTCCCGGGCCCCGCGGAGGATCCGGGCGCTGCGGCCCGCGCTGGGCTGCGGCGCACCGCCTCCAGCCGAGAACAGTTTTCTTTTCTTCTGTTTTGCGGAAGTTTTACCCTTTTAGGATGAGTTGGTGGCTCTGGCTCTTTTCACTCTTGGATCCTGCTCTGCTTGTAGGGCTGTGAAGAAGGCGAGGCGTGCTCAGGAGGACGCAGCGCACAGCTCCGGGCGAGCGTTAAGATCCGGGCGCCGCGGGTTACTGCTCACATTCGCGCTTCATCCAACGAGCGTGTTTCAAATGATTGTCGTCGCGGTGCTAGAGGCCTTGAGCTCACTGATGTGTGTACGGCCGCTGCCCTCAGGAGCCCGAAGCCTGGCGAACACAAATCTTGTGAAACTGGTACATTGGATGCGGTTTATGTAACAGCAAGGTTGATGGCTGGACAGGTTAAGCGCTTTGTATGCGATCACACAGGAGAGGGGTTGAGGGCAGAGCTGAGACCTTGCCTCCGCCTTTCTGTTGTTCGCAGTCACAACCCTCTCTCTGCTCCTTCTTCCTTTCTTTCCAATCCTCTGCCACCTCCTAAGTAATCAAAGCGATTTGCTTCCCCTTCGTATTTGGTGCTGCCAACAACCTAAATTTAGAAATCTCACTTGCATAGCATTCTATGGCCTTTATCTCCTTCCCTGTCTCCCCTTGTTACTCCTCCCTACCTGCAGAATTTCCTGGAGGCCGATGTTGCCTTCTCCCTCACTACTCATCCCTGCTCACCTTATCCCCTGCCTGGGCTTCAGGTATCAACGGAACAGAAGTGGCTTCAAATCTAGATCGCCGCACGCATCGCGTCTGTCCCCTGCCCTGCATTTACTACCAACTCCAGAGGTCTGCGAAAACCGCAGGGTTTTCCCACACATTCGGAGCCGAGTTACTTATCTTCCGCCCCACAACTTTTTTCCCTGGTCTTTCCTCAGAATGATATCATGGTACACCTCCATCATTTGGACTCAGAACTCAAAGCCCTCCCTCTGTCACCATCTACGAGTGCTCCTTTCTACCCCTAGGTCCCCTTCCAGTTAGAGAAAATGCTAACTCCCGCCCTTAGAGAGTTTATATAATAGACACTTAATAAATATTAAACCATTTAACTGAGCTGCTTAAATAAGTTGCTGGTTCCTTATTGACTATCGCATAAACTTGATTTTGCCCAGACATACAATCAGACTCCAATTTACCTTTCAATTCAATCCCTAAACATTCACTGAGCACCCACTAGACCCAAGTCCACTAAGCGTTAGGAAACTATGAAGATGAATAAGATGCAGCCTTTGCCATCATCGACTTTACACCGAGGTGGAAGGCACAGGCACACCAGGGAAAAGCGACCGTGAGCCAGGCTGTTTTAAATGTCGAATGTGAACCAATCAATCAAATATCCCTCCTTTATTAGCAATAATGTCATACGGTATCATGTACCCTCTCATTCACAATGACAAGGGACAGTAGGTCAGTAGGTGGCACTTGTGGATTTAGTCCGCAGCAGGGTTCTCCCGTCCAGCCAGCCCAGGACCGAATCCATGCACTCAGACCATCTTAAAGGAAACGCGTCATATGAAAGCCTCCCAGCACACCGGCCAGTGTGTCCACCCTGGAGTAAGGAAGGTCTCTGCCTGCTGAGTCACCAGCTCTGACCTGGAACCGAGTCACGAGGAAGGCGACGTTCTGACAGTGCTGGTCCTGTGAAGGAAGTGACTCAGGCTGTGCCAAGGCCGGGGACCTGTTCACCACGTGCGGCAGCATACCTTAGGGCACCTGGAGGCTCTGCCCTGGCTCCCTCCTTGAGTTCGTTCATTCCTTTGAAGCCACAGAGAGCTTCTGGACTAAGCGGGTTTGAGAAGGGACCCCTCAGCCATGTGAGGGAGGGCACCTTGACGGGAGAAGCCATTCTCCACGGTGGGTGTTGCGGTTGATGACCTTGCGCAGATATGATGCACTGCGCATCGTTAGCGCGGAGGAAAAGATGAGGTCCCGGCTCTCAGGACGTTTGCTGCCTAACCCCCTCGTCCCCCAGACTGTGAATACCTGCAACACCATAATGCACTCGCAAGACTCAATTTCAAACACCTTTTTCTACTTTGGCTCCACCCAGGTCTCTTCCTTTTTAGATATATAAGCTTACATCTGCAAACATGTTCAAAAAGGTATCGCGTTAGGAAAAAAAATTTGTTGTGGTTTTGTGTAGAACATATAATTTAATTACTAGCTATGTATTTTGTGAAAGACACTATGGCAAATTTCAGCAGGTAAGAATCTGGGGAGATGGTGTGTGTGGGGACAGGACCTGGGAGCTCTGAGTAAAAGGTCAACCTAATCATTTTAAGATTGAAGATCAGCTGCCAACTTTCTCCTTTTAATTGATCAGTTTCCCTGTTTCATATTTAAAAACAGATTTGAAAATGATATGTTTCAATAGTAAAATGAAACACAAAAAAAGTGCCAAACCTAAAAAATGTTTTATTGTTGTTTATTGCCCCTGAAGGTCAATCTTTTCACTAGATAAGACATTTAATACTCCCACTCCTACTCTATTTCTTGGACTCTGGAATCGAAGCGTGTGGGGTGGAATTCCTATTTATATGTGTAAGTCGACGTGAACCCTGGGACTTTTTAAAAAAAGGACACACTTACACTTGAAGTAATAAATACAAGCAAACCTCCATCGTGAAAAAGCATACATCCATTTCATGGATGTCATTTTTTTGTTGTTTTTTAAAAATATATTTTATTATTCTTTAAAATCTGTTTTCAGAGAGAAAGAGAAACTGACTTGTTGTCCCACTTATATGCGTCCTGACCCTCGGTGGAACCCACAGCCCTGGCTTATTGGGACAGTTCTCTAACCAGCTGAGCTACTCAGCCAGGGCTTTTTGTTTTCCCCCCAACAAATTGAAGGCAAGAACCTCCACCAGCAAAAAGATCACCACTTGCTTTATCACAATACTTGCTTTATTGCAATGGTCTGGAATTGAACCCAGGACATCCCTGAAGCCTACCTGTAATACTTTTCAATCATGCAGCCAACTGGGGCTGACTGAGCCCCTGGTAGGCATGCAGTCCCTGACACTGATGTTTCTATGTATCCAAAGGAGAAGACAAACACAGCTCCTTGTCCAGGAACTTCTAATGTAGTTGGAAAAATCAAGCAGTCACGAAGAGAAAGCCGTCTTTGCTGTCAACATACATGATCAATGCAATGGATGCCTTCTGACTTAAAAACAAGCGGTGAGATCATACACCTGAAACCTATACCATTTTATTAACCAATGTCACCCAATAAATTCAATAAAAAGGGAAGTAAACACAAGTGGTGAGAAACGCTGGCTACAGTGATCGTGGAAAGGCTGGGCTTGCACTGCTCCTGGAGAGGAAACTTCGGCTCCAGTGAAGGAACTTCCATGTGTTCGTATAAAGACACTCTGCTACTAAGGAGAGTTTGTCCTTTCATATTATTCAATTCATAATTACAAAATAGGAGTCTTGAAAGCTCAAGTGTGTACTCAGAATCTTGGCCAAAGTCCACTTTGGAAGACGAAGGGTGGGTTGAAAACTGCAGCCAATTCAATTATTTAATTTCACTGTATTAAGGCTCAAGGTTGCCAAATGATCTCATTACCAAATTATATCCTAAGGTCATGCTGCAAAATAGGATATTCTACGCCAGACAGACCACTCCCAAGGGCAACTCCTGGCCAATGATATTTCTGAAGTTGCAAAATCGCTGCATGTTTCATTGGAAAATTTCAACCTCCACCCCTGGTACTCTTGGAGAGTTCCTTGGCTTACCTCACCTAGTGCGACGAAGCAGAGGGGCCAGCACTTTCGTAAAAGACACTTAGTAACATGTGAGTGACAACTAGTAGCAGTCTGAAAAGCAATTTTGTAATAAATTTTATAAAGAGGCAACTTGAATCTACAAAAGTCATATGGTGTTGATGACAACCGCCTCCCACGGGTCATTCCGATCAGGTGCTCCCAGGTTGTCCGACCGCTGTGATAAGACATATCAGGCTGCGGGAAATGTTAAATAGAGACGTGGAAAGGCCAAAATGCTCAGCTTTCATCCTTCATGTTTTAGGGCCTGTTTTTAAAGTGGTAGAACTTTGTAGATGTGAAAGATTCAGGTTCCCTCTTAAAAGAGAAAGTATACTACCCCTATCAAGGCAAGGAATACCCCCAAAGAAAGTGGTTTTATTGTGCCAGAGAGAAATTCCGGGAAAGGGATATTATAAAAGCCCCTAAGGGGTGGATTTAGGTCAGGGAAATATATACCTTGGAGAGAGATGGAGACATTAACTTATTTAGAATTTGGCTCTCTTCAAAGACCCCAGACTGTAAAGTATCATGTAATTGATCCAAGTGGACAATGTGTCAATTAACAAATCTAAATTGAGTTGACTATTATGTGAAAGGCATCCAACCCTCCAAACTCCTTCTAAATTTCCTGCATGAAAAAGGCCAGCATTGTGCATTCACTGTCTAACTCAAGGGTATTACAATACAAATATATCTTGGAAGTGCCAACCGGGATGTCGTAATTTTCACTGCGCTGCGTCTGCACGTTGCATGTGGTGGAAAGGGCTCTCTTTGGTCTTGGAGCGTTGATGTCGGAAGTTCTAATCCTGACTCTCCCACTCAACAGCTCCGTGGCCCTTTTCAGAGAGCTAAGAGAGGAGTGTGGATAGAACGCCACGTGACTTCATCCGAAGACCCCAGTTCTAGACTCAAGCTATGCAGCTGCCTTGCTTTGGGGCCTTAGGAAGGTTGTTAGCTTGTAAGGGAGGGGCCCGGGCGAGGTCATCTCTGAAATCTCCTGCTGCTTTAAACCAACGCCTGGCAGAAAAGCAGAATTGTATTACTTGAGTTTACTGTGGACACTTAGGTTGCATTTCTGTTTTTACGCCAGACTGCCGACGAGGCACTACTTACAGCAGAAAGTATGAGAGATGTTGAAATGGGACCCAAGGACAGGCACTTAACTGCTCCGAAACTTCGTTTTATCTTCAAAACTGGACTAATAACTCCTGCTTTACAAGGTTACCACAAAGATGAGAGATCGTGAACTACGATGTCTGGGCCCATGGTGGACATTCAATAAATGGGGTGCTCTTTATTTCTCCCTCTACGAGCGACTCGACGCAAGGTGTAGCATTATTCCTCTGGGAAAATAAAAGAGTTCATAACAATCTACAGTTTCTAAGGCATCGCCGTGGCAGACACAGCATAATGCCATCTTTTGTCATGTAGATGGCGATCCGGTCTGAAATTTTAGGAAAACGTACTAATGGACTCCAGCGGGAGTCCGTTACAAAGGTATTGGATGTACCTTTGTGATGCTTTTCGCTCCTCTGATCGTACAGTTAGCTCTGACACCGAACGCCCGTGGTTTGCCCCGGCGGCCAGGGCAGCTCTGTCCACTGCAGGGGCCGCAGTATGGACTGGGGGAAGCGTCTTCTCAGCCTGGCGCTGCCCTCAGCCACCCCCCGGCCTGCTGCTCCCCCACCGCCCTGTGCTTCTGCATTTGTGCCACATCTGGATGCTCTTGGAGGCTTCCTCTTTCTCTCAGGCAAACGCAAACCAGCAAACAGGTTTCTGGCACCCTTGGCCAGGCCACTTCCTTCCCTTTGTCCCCGGCACCAACGGCGAGCACCAGAAGGAGCGGAGTTAGAAACCCTTTAATTTTACACTCTAAAGCTTGATTCCAGGCTCAACTTCGAATAAACTGATTTATCCCAGCGATTTTCAACCTTTTCCATCTTGTGGCACACATAAGCTAATTTCTGAAATTCTGTGGCACACCAAGAAAATATATTGTAATTTTTTTTTTTGCCAATCTGACAAAAAAAAAAAAAGGTGTAATTTTGATTCCTTCACACTGGACAGCTGTTGTGTGGGCTGTTGTTTTTTTATTTGACAATCTAAGGGAAAAGAGGGCAGCGCCCCTGATGAAACAGTCAGGTACTACGGATTTTAAAGATCCCTGTGGTGCATCGTTTGAAAGTCGCTGGTTTATCCCATTCACCGCTCTTGGCCCTGCGGACCTCCTGGTGGTGCTCGCAAGTGAGTGTTGGTGTATAACATGTCCAGGTTTGTGTCCTTTATCTGGGAGCTGAGAGAGGGGTTCAGAGGAGACGCTGTGTGATTTCATCAGAAGACCCCACCTCTGTGCTTGCTAGGCCGTTAGCTGCCTTGCTTCTTGCCACTAAGAAGGTCGTTAGCTGCTCTTGTCTTCACTTTGCTTGTCTGAATAGGGGGTGAGACCGGTCATGCCTGACATCTCTTGTTGCTTTAAGCCAAAAATTGCTTTGACGGTTTGGCTGGTAGCTGCCTGGACAAGGCACGACCCCTGATCTCAAAGAGTGTGTGATCCATCCCTGCATCGAGAGGGGAGCCGTAGGCCATGCAGGGAGTCTAGGGTGAGCTGAGTGTCCTGGGCTGCAGGGCCTGTAGGGAGAGGACATGCTCTGGGCTGGCGGGGCTGGCTGCTAACTGAGGGAGGGCCCCTGCGCTAGCAGGAGAGGAGAGGCGGGGGCCAGGCATGGGGTGGGCTGCTGCCCACCATGTGCTTTGTGCAGAGAAGTTTCATGGACCATTCTTGCTTCCCAGTCAGTTCATAAGCTTCTCTCCGCTGTGGACATTCTTTATAGCCTTCCACAGGGAAGAGGAGTGGGCGTCTTGTACTGGGTGCATGAACTTGGCTAGACCACGTGTGCATGTTAAATCTAGTTACTGCCACTGTCAAGGGTCCATGTGACAATGGGAACCTGTGTTATTGGGAGGGAGCAGCCCCTGGAGAAATGTGAGATGGAGAACCTCTCCATCTGTTCTCTCTCTCTCTCTCTCTCTCTCTCTCTCTCTCTCTATATATATATATATATATATATATATATATATATGATGGGGTCACAGTTATCTCTACGGTTTATTGATTTTATATGAGTTTATTCACAAATTGATTTACATACTTAGGTGAATAAAACCAAATCTGTAGATTTCCTAACTCTTTGTTATTTCTGAAATATTTCTGTGATGGGTTGAAAGACTTACAAAGATAATTTTAAAGAGATCTTGTCCCATGTATCAGCACAGAAAGCAGAAGGTTGTGTGTGGGCTGTGGGGTGGGCCAACTCCCAAACCACCTTTTCTTGTTTAGGGTCCTCCCCTGGTGTTTCAGGGTCCAGGGGCTGCTGTAACCCAGCCCTGCAAACTCCCAAGCAGCAGCAATGCACTCTCTCACCAGTGTGGGGCCTGGAAGTCCCCAGTCAAAGGGTTGGCCAGGCCATGCTCTCCGTGAAGGCTCCCAGAGGACCCTTTCTCACCTCTCCTGGTTTCCGGTGGTGGCCCACCATCCTCGGCGTCCCTTGGTTTATAGATGAATGACTCCAGTCTCTGCTTCTGTTGTCACATTGTGTTCTTGTGTCTGAGCATCTTTGTACAACTTTCTCTCTCTTTTTAATAAAGACATCAGCCATCTTGGACTAAGGGCCCACACAAACCTAGTATGATTTTTTTTAAAAAATTCTCATCCAAGGACACTTTTTCATTTTGTGTGTGTGTGTGTGTGTGAGAGAGAGACAGACAGAGAGAGAGAGAGAGAGAGAGAGAGAGAGAGAGAGATGTGAGGGAGACACACCCATTGGCTGCCCTCTTGTAAGCACCCTGACCAGGGATCGAACCATGATTTTTCAGTCTACAAGTTGATGCTCCACCCAACTGAGCCGCACCGACTAGGGCTGCTCCCATTTTAATTTTATTCCCATTGAGATTTAATTGACATGTAACATCGTATTAACTTCAGGTGTGCACCATCATGGTTCAGTACGTGCATACATTGTGAAACCATCACCACACACAGTTACAACTTTTTTCTTGCAGACCTCATCTTGGTTGGGTTACATTTGCCAAGACGCTATTTCCAAATAAGGTCCCAATCACGGGGACTGGCGGTTAGGACTTGAACATGTCTGCTTTGGGAGGACACAATTCAACCACAACACCAGGATGGCCCAAGGACAGGAGGGAGGCAGGACCCTCGGTGTGGAGGCTGGGCGGGGGGCTGTCACTCTGGGGCACAGAGCGTGAGCTCACAGCCTCAGCTCTGGTGCCGTTGTCTGAGCTTTAGAATCCTGAGCAAGTGGCCCCGGGTTTTATGGAGCGTGTGCCTGGATCCCATAACCTGGCCCTGTGAGTGGTGGCGACATGTGCGTGGCTGAGCGGGGAGATTTCTGCCTTCCTTTGGCTCCAGCTTTGATTCCTGAACTTGATTCTCTGACCTTCCCTTCAGTTCCATCATTGTCCTGATAGCCTTTCAGCTCATTCCCTCTCCTTTGTTTAAGTTAGACGATGTCAGTTTTTCTTTGTTTGCAAGCAAAAACTCTATGAGTATGGCAACATCAAATTAAACTAACGTAGTATACAAATGTTACCGAAAGTCTCCAAAGAGCAGCAGAACCTGGAGACAATTAGAAGAGTGACTGCCATTGAAGAACATTAATTATGCCTCATAGACAGGCACCTGTGTGGTGATGCCCGGAGGGGTGGGGGTGGGGGAGGGAGCAGCGCATAAAGGGGGCATGAATGGTGATGGAAGGAGACCTGACTTTGGGTGGTGAACACACAATACAATATACAGATGACGTAGTATAGAATGGTACACCTGAAACCTACGTAATGTTATTAACCAATGTCACCCCCAATTCATTCAATTAAAAAATAAAGTAATCCAGTCCTAGCTGAGTGGCTTACTTGATTGGAGCAACATCTTGCACACCAACAAAGCTCGTGGGTTTGATCCCTGGTTCAGGGACCTGTGGAGGGCAATGGGAGACAAGCTATCGATGTTTGCCTCTCTGCCTTCTTCTCTCTCCCATTTCCTCTCTCTCTCCAATCAGTGAACATAAGTAATAATAATAAAGTAATCCACTTATGTTTTCATTTACTAAAAAAGGCATTAATTTTGACAGGGCATCAAACATTGACTACCAAGTCACCCTTTTATTGTAACTATTTTACACAAACAACAAAGGACAAAGCTCCTTTATAAATAAAGCACTTAGTTACATCAAGAAAGTTTAAAATTTTACTTTTTACTGTCTAAAGGCCCAAGAGAGGAATTCAAATTATTCTGAAGTTTTTAATTAAAAGAATTTTGGGACAATAAATTAAAAGAGTTGAGATATTTCTCCTTTTGCATATTTTTTGGCTAGTGAAGCAGTTCCCGAATATCAAGTCCTCGTGCTACTTTTAAAGAAATTTTCTCACTAATATGACTTAATTAGTTTTCTTAGTTCAATCAATCAGTTAATTAAGAATCTGTTACAAAGAATTTGTATTCTGCAGCAGGATCTATTTTTCAGTCCTAAGTGTGGTAAGGGCTCCCTCTCCTGGCTAATCAGAGAAACTACAGTTCTTTACCACCATCTGCCTCACAGGGATTCAAATCTAAGCAGTTAATCTTTTGTTGTACCCGACTCCCCCCTTGAAAATTGTCAGAGATACTCGTAGCCTCAGGACAGGATCAAGAAGATGTACGGATTAGGCAACCGGGTTTGAAGTGAGTATTGGCCTATAGCTCTCCAGAACAACACTTTTTATAGAAAAATGCTTCTTTACACAATAAGGCTGTTCAATTAAAAAAAAAAAATAATGCAAGGCACCTATGTAATTTTAAATTTCCGAGTGGCCACATTAAAACGAGTGAAACTAAACAAGCCAAATTAATTGTAAGGATGTATCTTTCTTTAACCCAGTGCATCCAACATATATCCCTTCAGTACGTAACCAATATAAAAATATTTAGTTACCTTACATTCTTTTCTTGCATTACATCTTAGAAATTTGGGGTGTACTTTTTACTTGTAGCACACCCCAACTTGCACTAGTCACTTTCAGGTGCTCAGTGGCCCCTTGGTGCAAGCGGTTCATGGAATAGCAGGGACCCGAGAAATTCCAGAGTGAACAGGAGCAGAAGGGAGGTACCATTGGCTGTTTCATGGTTTAGTTCCTACACAGCTCAAGGTAGCGTCTCCCAATGGCATACAATCCATTTAGCAAAGGACCATTAAGTATGAATAAATTGGCTTGCAGGAGGCTAGAGGTTCATGGTTTGTTTTGTGTGTGTGTGTGTGTGTGTGTGTGTGTGTGTGTGTGTGTGTGTGTTTTGGGGTTTTTTTTTTTTTTTTGGATCATTGGTGGAGCATAACTTTATGCGGGTTCTGGAAAGTGGGTGGATGTTGCGCACCCAGAGTTTCACTTACAGGCGTGGGAGCCAGGGAGTCTGAGCACAAGTCTGGCTTCGCGTGCCGAGCTTCTGTTGGACAGTGGGAATGGCTTTTTGTCTCCACCCGATTCTGGCAAGTGTCTGTCAGCTCTCAGGATGGCCTGCAGCCCTCCGCTCTGGAGCCAAACCCAGGGCCCACAGGCCTGGGCAGAGGGGATGGGCCCTGGGCCCAGGGATAGCTGATCACTTTGACACTGGCGGCCGTACTTTTGGCTTCCTTCCCCTTCTCTGGAGTCTGCGGCTGGGGATGGCTCACTAAACATATGATGCAGACGTAAGATTAAACTAATGAACGAACATGTGTGATCACACTAGTTAAAACGAGTGTATAATTAAACTAATTAAATTTATTATTGATTATCAGGTCTTTGTCCTCAAGGCATTTTTGTTGGGTCTGATTGGAAGGAGTTATGGTTTATGGAGAAGGGCATGGCCTGTCTCACAGAGTTCATGGGCTTCTGCCCCAGAACGGGGATCTACGCTCGGGAGGTCATGAGAGATGCAGACCAAGGTCCCTGGCTGGGGCTGCTCAACATGGCCGCCTTTTATTAGGGAAAAGCAGAAACAACTGTAATATTCAACAACAGGAGGTTGCTTAGCAACATGACGTCTTCGTAGGATGGTGTGACGCAGCTTTCAGAGCAAGGTTTCAATGGATGCTTTTCCTTTTCCTTTTCAGTTTTGTCATTGACCCCCAAGAGCTTCACATGATTCGGCACGCAGAGCATCAGTCCACCTTCCCTTCCATTTTTCCTCTTTTGAATCGGTCTCTTTCAAATCGACTTCCAATTCCCCAAAGAGCACGTAGGCATTTCTACCCCTGGATTTCGTAGCTTTAGTCGTTACTATTGGCTTTTCAGTCTGGAAGGTGAGGACTTAGCTCTTTCCTTTCCCATCGGCGGTGGCGCTCACCCTCCCCCTTCCTGACCCTCGTTCCTCTCCGAGAGCATCTGCCCCTCCTCAGGCTGGGCCCTTGCTCTCGGTTTACCCCACGCACTGCTCTTCCTACCACTGGGTGTGGGACCCAGTCCAGACAGGCTCTGAGAAATGCGCAGTGAAACTGGTCAAGTGGCAGTCCAGAGCCTGCTGCTTTAGGAAGGGTCTGGAATACCAGTGGCAATCGTGGCCACCCCGCCAGGAATTCATTAGGCAAGGGACTTCCATTTCTCCACACCTGCTGTCACACCTGAACCAGCACCCTCTCCTGCTCCCACGACCTCGATTCCTTGCTGAGGTAGTTCTTATCTCTCCCTCCCTATATTAGTTGACTTTGTCACCCAGTCTGCCCAGAAAGCTAAAAGTAAGTCGTCAAGTTTATTTAAAATGGGCAATCGTCACCAATCTTCACCAAGAGGAACTCAGTTTTCTTCTGAACGAGGTACAGAATTTCGAAAGTTTTAAACTGGACTTTGAAGATCCGGTATGATGCCCACAGGTGGAGATGGGGCGTCTTCACAGAAGCCCGTCCCGAGCAGTTAGCATACTGACACAGTGGGGTGGGCCACCCCTTCCCGTGGCCCCAGATTGCGGGTCCCGGCAGCGGAGATCAGCCCGCAATGCTGTCGGTGACTGATGCCATGCGGTCTTGCCCTGCGGAGGAGCTCGTATAAAGCTTCGGAGGTGTGTGAGGGCCAAGGTTATGCTGGACTTTACTGAGTACCTGCTGTAGGACAGGCACCTGGCCGGACCCAGAGAGAGAGACAGTCAGCAAGAGATGCATCGTGTAGTCACGACAGTAGATAATAATAGTAAAATACATAGTCACACATAATCGTAAGTACAACGCGTGTTCACATGAGGGCAGGCTGTGGGAATGTTTCGAATAGGAGAGCGGGCGGCCATAGGAGGCTTCCCAGGAGGGAGAACTGGCCCAACGCACTTCCTCTAGAAGAGACTGGGATGCGGGTGGTGACGCTGGGGGCCCATCCAGTCCCAAGGAGCTGCATGTGTGGAGGTCGGACAGGCCTCCAAGGGAATGTTCGACGGTGTTTGGCAATCACGTGACCAACTTTCCAAAGTCAGACATAACAAATGTAACTGTTTCGATACCTGAATTTAGTTTTACTACAGAGAAAGAAAACAGTCTGGCTATTTATCGGTCACTTCAGCCCCGTTCAGGAATTTAGAACTTTGTCCCTGTCAGAACAAAGGCAGCCACATTCAGGGTCACCGTGCCCGGCACTACGCCTGTGCGGGGAGAGACGTCAGGAAGGGGGGCACGGTTTGCGTCCCTGCCACAGGAGTCCTCTGGGTGGGTGGGTGGGGGAGGGGTGGCACATTCTGATGCCCCCACCCCCATGCCTGCACAGTCTCTGATTCCATTTGCCCTGTAGGGTTGCGGCAGCCTGGTAGCTCTGGGGAGAGGCTGTCTGAGGGATGTGCTCTCCTCCTGGGGCTCCTGCAGCACTTGAGGCTCAGGCCCCTGACTGCTCTTGAATCTGGAAACTTACAAGGGGGTTTTATCATGTGCTCTTACTTCTCGGTCCACCTCCACCCAGACGTGCCAGGGGACCGGCAGGCTGTGTGGCTCCCACTCTGAGCGTGGCCTTCCTGCTTCCTTTCCAAACCTTCCTCCTCCTCCCTCCTGGAGGGGAGGGAGTGGGGCCTCAGGGAACCAGGTCTGCTCAGCCCTCCTCCTCGTTTCTCATCCTTTCTGCTTTCCTCTTTTCAACATCTTTGCTCACTAATTCTGGCCACGCTGGGGCTGGTGGGCAGGCCTGAGAGTGTAAATGAAAGATGCATCCAGAGGTGGGAGCTCCCTGCAACCACATCTCACAAGACGGCCCGCTATGTTCCCAAGGGAGCAGGGGTCTCAAGTGGCCCTGTGTGGACAGGGTGGATGAGGGGGTTGTGGGTCTCAGGAGTGCAAGACCCAGTCAGGACAGGGAAGCGAGCCCGAGAAGAAATGGGATCTCAGGTTTGCCCGAAGAATGAGTGATGGTAGGTGTTGGAATTGAGGGGAACTGAGTCAGGACAGTGTCCTGGCAGCAAAGGTGAAGCATTTCCAAGGAGACAGAACTTAACCTATGTTCTGGGAGCTTTTCACATCATGGTCCTAAAAAAAAAAAATCATGTTATTATCATTTTTATTTCTTCATTGTGATTGGAAACAAGATTGCTTATTTTATTTCTTGGGCATTGAAGCTTCCTTTTTTTTTTTTGACCTTGTGGAAATGACTAGATGTTTGAAAGTGCAGTAAATTAAAAGCACGTGGTAGCTTGTGTTACTCTTCCCCCCACTCCCCGCCCCCCACCCCACGTATCTGAGCGGGTCAAGTTGAGTGTCTTTTCCAAATGTGCTGCCGGAACGAGGCAGCCATGAAGTCACTACTTGGCAGTCACTCACGGGGGCTGACAGGAAGTCAGGAAACCCGGTCCCCAGGGAAAGAGTTTGCTCTGCTTCCAGTTCCTTCCGATGTAAATATGTCTCTGCAAATGCATACGTATATGTGTGATTCCTTATCACCACATAAAAATGTATCCCTGAGGCAGAGCAAGGGTGACGTTGGTTTACTCCGCATTCGTTCCTCAAAGTTTCATTCCTGGGTGACTGAAGCCCTGGAAGGGGATGCAGTTTTTCAGGCTGTTCCCCCAAATCCCTCCCTGGTCTTTCTTCAAAGGGAGCTCATCATGTTGGGCCAAGATTCGGTGACGACAGGGCTTGCCCCACACCCTGAAGACACGTTCCTTTCGAATGTGTAACAAAGACATTCGTTTCTAGAAACTGGAACTGGCGATGGTCCTGCAGGGGCTTGTTGGGGCATTGCTCTGCGGGGACAAACCCCGCTGGGAACTGTGCCCACACCTGGGGCAGAGAACCTGCCAATCACATTTGCCTCCTAAAGGCGCCGCACTGGGTGGCCGAGAGGGGGTGGCTTTGCCAGAAGTGAGACAGAGGAGGAAGGCGTGGAAAAAGAGAGAGGAATGTTTGAGGATGGTTTAGGATGTTAGAAAAAATCTGAATTTGGATAAGGGAAAATTCCGAATTACAGAGTACTTGAAACAATTTATTATTTTAAAATGCTATATTATGGATAATACACTAAAATGCCTGTGGTTATTAGTCAACTGAAAGGTGTAATTTTTTAGTCCTACGTCATATATCCATATACATAAAAAAGCCAAGTTGTTTTGAACTTTTCAGCAAACACAAATTGCAGTACCATGTATGGATGCGGATACATTTCAAATTAATGGAGTTGAAACCGATGGAGCTATTTGACTTATTGCTAATATTAGAGCGATTATTGATTAATCATTAAAGTGAGACCTGCTCTCAGGTCTCGGGAAGGTCATTCGAGGGGTGATCCCCTTTCCAGAGGACAACCGGAATTCGAAGAGCTGTCAGGGTGTCCTCTGTTGAGATCAGACTCGGACTCCGGCTTTTGCCTGGGGACGGGCTTGTGCCTGCAGCCAGGGCGGGCAGGGCACTTCCCTGAGGGTTTTCAGGTGGGGCTGGCAGAAAACAGCCCTGTGTTCTTGGGGTGGGGGGTGACTGGTACTGTGTGGCTGAGTCCCTCTGACTGAGGGAGGCCCACCTGCAGCAGGGGGTGAGGCCGACAGGCAAAGAGCGAGGCAGGGTGCGAGGCAGAGCTGAGGGAGGCGTGGAAGAACGTTCTGAAGGGGTTGTTGAATCCTGGGGCCCTCCTGCCTTAACCGCCACTGGGTGGGATGGGTCTGCACTGTCTCCCTTTCAATTCAGTTTTTGGGCGAGTTTGCTTTTCTGTCACTCGCAACCAAAAGGACTCGGGCAATGCAGTGATGCTCACTCGCGTTAGCTCACTGGTGGGGAAAGGGGAAATGAGCTCTTCCAGGTGCACCAGCAGAAATGGTACAAAAGCAAAAAAAAAAAAAAAAAAAAGTGGTTTATCCAGGGAGCAGGGTGGCGATATCTATGATCAGAATAGGGGCTCTAGGCCAACTGCTAAAAGCCAGTTTCCCGCAGGATCAATTCACTGAAAAAACACTCTTGAATAAATTAATGAATATGTGTGTGTATTTGTGTGTATATAAGTGTGTGCATGTATCAATTCTGTATATATGTATATATATGTGTTTATGTGATTCTAATGGCTATATTAGTGAATATATTCTTTTTGAATAAATATGTTAATTTTATTTTTTGTTGTTAAAAGGTTTTAACAATAAATTTTTAGAATGAGGGGGAGGGAGGGAGAGAAGTAAAGAAACATCAATGTGAGCGAGAAACAGGGCTCGGTTGGCTGCCCCGGCTGGGGACGAACCCACAACCCAGGCATGTGCCCTTACTGGGAATAGAACCGGCGACCTTTCGTTTTGCAGGATGACACCCAACCAATTGAGCCAGACTGGTCAGGGCAAATACGTTATTTTTATGTCTCTTCTCTCCTTGAGCTGGAGACTGGGAGAAGTTCGAAAGAGGTGAGGGAAGATGGGGACTCCCACACACTACTGACTCACATTTCTTCCTCATTGAATAGGCATCTGTGTCTCATACCCAATCTTAAATGTAGAAATGTGATAGTTAAATTGGCTTGAGGATGTCTTCATCCTGCATACAGGTTTTGGGTCATCCCTCACACAATCTGTGCCTTACATTTGAATGATAGCAGCAGTGGAAGTCTCAATGAGTGATCTCCAAACTTCAGAATCTCGGAGAGATAATGAAAAATGATGATCTTTTCTGGGGGTTGTGTTCAGAGAGCTGTCTTTTCAACCAGATTTAGGAAGCATTAGTCACATACCCCCTTCTTTCCTAGTCTTGAATTTTATTTATTTTTTTATTTTTTAATTGTTTCTATTTTATTTTATTATTTATTTTTAAATTTTATTTTAATTGTAGTTCTTGTACAGTTTTCTGTCTTCTACTCCCATCCCAGCCCACCACCCCAGCCCTCCCCAGCTCCCTCCCATTTCCACCCCCCCAGCTTTTGTCCATGTGTCTTTTATACTTGTTGCTCTAAACCCTTCCCCTTTTCCCTTGAAATTCCTACCCCTCTCCTCTCTTGTTCTCAAGAGAACAAACAAACAAGCATAATATAACGAAAGACACTGAAACTGAGAACTAGTCTTGAATTTTAGTATACATTCTAATTATATGGGAAGTTGTTAAAAATGGAGATTTGGGTGTTCCTCCCAGAAATTCTGACCCAATAGGCATGGGGTGTGGCCCTGCCCTGGAATTCTCATTCTACAATCATCCCTGGCGATTCTGTTGAAACTAAATCATAATTGGAGAACACACCTATCAGTGATTCTCAACCCTGGTTGCTATTTAAAATTGCTCTGGAGCACTTAAAAAAATACTGATGTCGGGGCCCCACCCCAGATTCATTAAGCTAGTATTTCTGGGGGTAGATCTTGGGAACTGTCCTTGTTAACTTCTCCCAAGCAACTCTGACACGTAGCTTGAGCCAGGAGAATCCTTGCCGGTTAGGCGGAGTTGCCATTTTATCGCTCACATGGGCAATGGGGATTACTTACAATTGAAAGTGTTCATTGAAGTCTCACAACCCTTCTGTGAGTTTAGTTTGATCATCCTCATTTTATAGATGAAACTACCGGGGCTCGGACAAGTTGTACAATTAGTCAAAGGACGTATATTTTACGAATGTTGGAGCGACCGTTGGATTCCGGGGCCAAAGACCTAACATATCTCACTATCTCCTTCCACAGGGAGATGCTATGAAAAAACAAAAACCAGATGGGATTCGCTTTGGGAATTCGAATGAACTGGTGATCAAATGCCTTCATATAGGATGTATGTAGTATTTTATAAGCTTAGGTAGATCATGTGCTTGTAATGTGATGCATGATGAACCGACTGGACAGAACCTTGTCCGATTCTGGTTTCCGGGAGTCTCCATCATGAGGAAAAGAGTGAGGCTCGCTTCCCTTGCACAGAGCCGTGACTCCACCCACTCACTGTGGCAGAGACCCCTTCCCTGAAGCCCGAGAGTTCCTCTTGGACAGGGGCTGCCCAGGACAGCTGCCTCTTGTTCTCCGAGTTCCGCAGTTATTTTGAATTTCAGTGGAACATTAATTCACATGTAAAAATGGGGATGGGATACTTAATCTCTCATCCCTTCCTTTACAGCGTTTCACCTCTGATCTCACACAGTTTCAGTGCTGGGGTGTGATCGCAGCCGTGAGCTGTCCTCTCTACCTGGCCTGTGAGGTCACTGGCCACCAGACTAATGGGCTTGGCCTTGGTTTTGGTAGATTCATGCTTACTCACCAAGAGCTCCCGGTAGCCTGGGGCTGTTTAGACACTAACATTAGCAGCCCAACCCATTGTTCTATTAATTCTTGTTTCAAGGGACTCTGTACAGTGCTCCTTTCAATTAAATATAGGAATCTCATAGATTTGCTGCATCTATGAGGTGTGTTTAGGGGCATATTTCTCTGGGTTACAACACAAGAACTTTGATTCTGAAGGTAGACTTTGTTGAATTTAAAAAGAGACTGATATTCTAGGTTTTAGATTTTTCAGGAGTACTTAGGAATGATAACTAGAAGGCAAATGAGAGGTCTTTTATGCAATGTGTAATTGCAAAACAAGCCGCTCCCCAAGGTATCAACATGGACCCCTTTAGTCCGGGAACAAAACCTGAGGGCTGCACGCCACTCCAGCTGCTCACTCACCCATCTGTGCCATCTCCCATGGATGGTCCCCAGTGGCACCTGGCATCATTTCTTCTTCCAGAGCCTCTAGAGCAGCCCTCAGTCTATCAGAAAGTGTCCAGAAAAGCTTGATTCTCTCCGGACTATTGGTAGTCATGTGTCCCTCTGACTTTCCTGTGGAAACCTTTTTTATTTTTTATTTATTTTATTTAAAAATATTTTATTTATTTATTTTTAGAGAGAGGGGAAAGGAGGGAGAAAGAGAGAGATAGAAACATCAATGTGTGGTTGCCTCTCATATGGCCCCCACTGGGGTCCTGGCCCATAACCCAGGCATTTGCCCTGACTGGGAATCGAACTGGTGACCCTTTGGTTCACAGCCTGAACTCAATCCATTGAGCTACACCAGCCAGGGTGAAACCTTTTTAAAATAACAACTTCATAGAGATATAGATAGTTCACATGTCATCAAATTCACTCTTCCAGAAAAAAACCCAATTAAAAAATGGGCAAAAGACCTTAACAGACACTTCTCCAATGAGGACAAACAGAGGACCCAGAAACATATGAAAAGATGCTCAGCATCACTAGCCATCAGAGAGATGCAAGTTAAAACCACAATGAGATATCACTTCACACTGGTGAGAATGGCCATCAGAAACAAAGCAACAAATAAGTGTTGGAGAGGATGTGGGGGGAAGGGAACCCCAGTGCACTGTTGGTGGGATTGCAGACTCATGCAGCCACTGTGGAAAGCAGTATAGAATTTCTTCAGGAAACCAAAAATGGAACTGACTTTGACCCAGCAATTCCACTGCTAGGATTATACCCTAAGAACCCTGAAACACCAATCCAAAAGAACCTATGTACCCCAATGTTCACAGCAGCACAATTTACAATAGCCAAGTGCTGGAAGCAACCTAGGTGTCCATCAGTAAATGAATGGATCATAAAACTATGGTACATTTACACAATGGAATTCTGTGCAGTAGAGAGAAAGAAGGAGCTCCTACCCTTTGCGACAGCATGGATGGAACTGGAGAGCATTATGCTAAGTGAAATAAGCCAGGTGGTGAGGGATAAATGCTATATGATCTCACCTTTAGCTGGAACATAATCAACAAAAGAAAAAAGCATCATCAAATTAAAAAGCTTCTGTATGGCTAAAGAAAACAGTATTAAAATAAAAAGAGAACCAACTATATGGGAAAACATATTTGCCAATGATACCTCAGACAAGGGTTTAATCTCCAAAATATATAAAGAACTTACACGACTCCACTCTAAGAAGACAAGCAACCCAATTAAAAAATGGTCAAAGGACTTGAACAGACACTTCTCCAAGGAGGACATACAGAAGATCCAGAAACACATGAAAAGATGCTCCATATCGCTAGCTATCAGAGAGATGCAAATTAAAACCACAATGAGATACCACCTCACACCAGTCAGAATAGCCATCATAAACAAAACAACAAACAACAAGTGTTGGAGAGGTTGTGGAGAAAAGGGGACCCTAGTACACTGTTGGTTGGACTGCAGACAGGTACAGCCACTATGGAAAGCAGTATGGAATTTTCTAAGAAAACTAAAAATGGACCTACCTTTTGATCCAACAATTCCACTGCTAGGATTATATCCTGGAAACCCTGAAACACCAATCCAAAGGATCCTATGTACCCCAATGTTCATAGCTCCTTCAATAAATGAATGGATCAAGAAACTATGGTACATTTACACAATGGAATTCTACGCAGCAGAAAGAAAGAAGGAGCTCCTACCCTTCGCGACAGCATGGATGGAACTGGAGAGCATTATGCTAAGCGAAATAAGCCAGGAGGTGAGAGACAAATACCATATGATCTCACCTTTAACAGGAACCTAATCAAAAAGACAAACAAACAAGCATAATATAACCAAAGACACTGAAATTGAGAACAAGAAAGGAGAGGGATAGGAATATCCAGGGAAAAGGGGAAGGGTTTAGAGCAACAAGTATGAAAGACATATGGACAAAAGTT